>SADC01001204.1:2633481-3088097 GCA_004194705.1 Ditylenchus dipsaci
TAATGTTTTCCTCTTTTTTGTTTCCTGAAAAAATATTTTGTGTTGCAAAAAATAGAAGTTAATTGCCTATTTCGTTAAATAAAAAGAAAGAATTCTTAAATTCCAGAACATGAAGCATTCAAGTCCAGTGGAATAATGTAGTGGTTGAATAGTAGAGAGTTTTCTAGAGTCATTTAGCCATCTAGTACTGAATCCACCTGACTTTAAAAAATAATTTTTTATTGTAATGAAAAATTTGGCCTTATTCCCAAATAAGAGGGTTTCTTGACTCAGCCCTACCCTGTGGTTTTTGTGTTGGCTTGCAAGCGTTGACCGCGTTTGTTAGGACGACTTTAACATAAGTTCCAAATATGTTTGAGCCGTCCTAAACACACAGCCTAAGACTTTAAGGGTCGAAAAAAATCAACGAAAAATTCAACAGGGGAACCAAGGCAAAAAAAGCCTCTATTTGAAGATAAGGCCGACTATTTATACCTGACTCTGCGGCACTAGTATATCTTGCCATATCTGTCGTTTTTTAGATTAATGTCTCTTGTACTCTTTGACTAGGTTATGTTTTCTCTATAAGACTCTGGCCTAAATATGCTTTATTAAAATATATTTTAATCTAAGGTAGTATATTCCCTAGGCACGTTGCTCTGCTGTTCTTATACTGGTAAAAGCTGGTAAAGGTTCTTTACTCTTGTGGTACAGTTAATAGATTCGTCTTGGGTACCAAATAGCAGTTCCTGAAAATTTTATTATTTAATTATCTATTTTTTCAATTGGACTTATTTTTTAGGGCAGGAACCTGCTGAGAAAGTCTACATCTTGTGTAACTTTGTAATTACTCGTACACATAGCAGCAAAGCAGACGGGGTTGTGATCTTTGTAAATGAGTAAACGCGTCCTCACATTCGGCACAAACCATATTTTAGTGCCCATGTGAACGAAATTCTCCGATCATATGTTTTGAAGTGTCATGCATTCCTGTGAAAATAGCTTACGTTTTTGTATTTGTTTTTGAGCAATAACCAGAATTAGCAAGCCTTTGAGGATCCAATATGCGTCCCAATCAAAAAAACTTTTTATATTTAACAAATTCGAGTTTTTTTTGTTCATGCAAGCCATATACTGTGTAAATGGCTTCTACATTACATTTTTAATTACAACTTATGGCTAAGTCCCTGTTCGGCACCGAGCTCAAGATGACGAATAACTTAGAGTGGCTGTTACCTGGGATGTTGTTTTGTTTGATTTAAAATTGGTTTGGCCTATAAGAACTTTTTTCAAATCACCGAATTTCCCTAATAAGGCGGCTTCCCTTGCGTTCAAAATCATGTTCTTGTCATTGTTATTTTGACGCAAATTTTCAGGAATTCTCTCAGGCAAGTTAGACCCATTTTGTAGCAAGTGAGATGAGCTACAAATGAGTGGTACTTGCATACGAAGTATTCAAAAAAGGGACAAAACAGAGTGCCACAAACATGTTTTTTGAATTTCGGAAGCCGCCTCAATAGAGAATACGGTATAGCTACTAAGGGTGGCAGTTAAAGGGCATGCTCGCCGCCGATGTATATTTCAAAAGGCGGGTACCAGGTCAATTCAAAAAGAATTATTTTTAAAAACATTTTTGTTGAGTATTTGACGGGAATAAGTAATCCAAAACTTGGCATTGTATAATTGCATCGGTGGCCTAGTGGTGTAGCGGCGGCGTACTGTGAAAGTCGGACGTCGGTTCGATTCCACTGGAGTTTATATTTTTCCTCGACTTTTTCCGAAATTTCGCCAAATTAATTCTCGTTTGAATTTCGCTGGTACCCGCCTTTCAAAATATTCCCATCGGCAACGAGCATGCCACTTTAACGGAGACAGGTCAGTTCGCCCCACGATCAGTTCGCCCCGGTCAGTTCGCCCCAAGATCAGTTCGCCCCGTTTTTAAAAATGACCATTATGTCACAAAAAACAAACCCAAACTTATTTTTTTAACTTTTTTGTAGTTCGGGAACATGTTTGAGTTTGTCCTAACATACGCTGGCCTACCCTTGCCTAAGCCTAAGCCTAAAACACAAAGGGGGCGAACTGATCGTGGGCGAACTGACCGGGGCGAACTGATCATGGGCGAACTGACCGTACACCCACTTTAACTGGCGGACCGGATAGTATAGTGCAGAATTTACACTAAATTGTTTTGTGAAGGTGAGTTAGGGTGTTTGTGATCCGGTAAGGAGGCATGATAACAAGTTTTTCAATTTAAAGGAAAACCTAAAATCTTGCAAACAGAGTAACCAATTGTTTTTTGTTTTGTTTTATTAGTCCTTGTCAAAAATAAAATGCCTAGTACAATTTCGTGAACTTTTTTGTAAACTGATTTATAAGCACAAAACTAGAACATACAATAAAATTCTCGAAATCGCCCTCCTATAATTAAATTATTATTGAGTTTTGTAAATTCATCCCTACCTGGAATAACAAATCGTTTTGGAACATATAGCAGAGAATACCGGTCTGGAAATAATTCAACCTAGAAAAATAAACTTCAAAGTATTTGTTTGCAGAAATGTTTTGGATTTTTAATTTTGAAAAAAGTGCTTCAAAAATCGACCTAAATTACAAAGAAGAAATTACACATTTTTTAAGATGTTAAAAAAACTTCGCTAAAATTTAGACGGATATCTGAGCTAAAGTCAGAGAAGTGACTAAGAAATCCCGTATTTATTCTATGGGACCTAATTTTCAAGCCCCTCGGGCCTCACTAGGGACTGGGGCTTATTTTTTTATCTTGAGTAAAGCCTTATTATTAAGTAAGGTTTTATTGGAGACTAGCGCCTTATTAGAGACTGGGGCCTTATTTTTTCCACTCACCTTCGGGAGTGGGGCTATATTAGAGACTGAGCGAATTATAGAAACTGGTGCCTATTTGGAATGAATAGGGTATATATTGTTTAATCAGCACTTTTATGATACAGTCGAATTTCGATTTAAGGACACCCCAAAAGTTCGTTCCCGCTATGGTCCGACACTTTTTTAGCCGATTTTTGAAATTTTTACCAGTTTTGTTTCGACAGTCTGGTCGCATGGATTCCGATTTGCCGATCGTTTTTAATAACTAAATGATTTTACTACTCAAACAGCAAAACCTCGATTTAAGGACAGACTTTTCAAAAATACATGTCCTTAAATCGAGGTTTTGCTTTTTGAGTACAGTCAACTTCTTTATAAGCTACACTCTATATAGCTACACCTCCTTATAAGCTACACCTGAGTCCGGTCCAAAATGGGGTATGTTCCGTATAATATACTCCCTATATAAGCTACACCTCTCTATAAGCTACATCTAGGATCGGTCGTGACGTGTAGCTTACGTAACTGAGTTGTGGACTTGACGTAACTTTTTTCTAGAGAAGTTTGACTGTTGTAAATTATTTAGTTATTAAAAACAATCGGCAAACTAGAATCCTTGCGATATTTGCAACCAGACTGTCAAAACAAAACTGGTAAAAAATTTCAAAAATCGGGTTAAAAAAAGTGTCGGACCCAAGGTGGGAACGAACTTTTTGAAGTGTCCTTAAATCGAGAGTCGACTGTACTTACATCCTTTTCATTTCTCTGCAGAGGTCTTTCCAAACCACATTTAGTTCCATTGACCAGTCTCTGAGTGTTTTATCTTTTATGCGTCCAACTGTTTGGTCTTTCTATCCAGTCACGTAGTTGGCAGCTTAATTCTCATTCATTTCAAACTAATTTTGTTATTAAAAAACTCTTTTACCCTTTTAATTCAGTGTTTTCACTGTCGAAATTTTCATCGATAAATTGTGTGACCTCGTCCTTGTTCATATCAGCCACCGACAAATTAAGTGGAAACTTTTTGTTAACTTATCCAAAACTACGACAGCATCATATTTTAATGGTTTGTCTACAAAAGTTTTAGAATCGTGATGCCTGTCAAATAATGGGCCATAGCACTTTGTAAGATCCTTCCTGAACAATAAATGAACGAGTTGCCACAGACAGATGTATCACACATTTCCACCACTTTATCCTAAAGTTCTTTACTTATTTTTTTTCAACCTTTAAAAAATTAAAATATCTAGTATACTTTAAGCTGGTCAACTACGGAAATTTTGTCGTTTTTGGTAATATCGTTTCCAGCTATGTCGTTTCTAGACTGAAATCCTATCAAAAGTTTGATAAAAACAATTTTTAGCTGCACAAAAGTAACATATAGGTAAAAAATCGCTTATTTTTGAGCTCATATTATTTTTGACCACTTAACAACAGAAAGTCCGTTTGTATATATATAGCGTTTCTTCAGAATTTGATTCTGATCATTTCTACACCGATCAGTATTCCGAAAAAAAGTTATTTTTTGTGTGAAATTTTTGTATTTGAGGTCGGACGCAGGGTGCACAGATGTCCTGCTTTAGCAGAATTTCCTGCTTTTTGCTTTCAAATCCTGCTTTTTGCTTTTAAAAAAGCAGGAATTTTCGCACATCTCACATCATTTTATAACAGTATTCCTGCTTTTTGTAGATTTTTGGTTTAAATTCCTGCTTTTTGGAAACAAAATCCTGCTTTTGTGATTTTTGATCTGTGCACCCTGGTCGGACGTATCTCAGTTATGACTTGACTTAAAACTTTTTTCTACTAGCCATATTCAGCGTGCTCGATTTACTTATACAACTACCTTAGAATTCAAACTCAGCGTCGAATTTAAATTCCGCTCAGACAATGAACACTCAAAACTACTTTTTTTTAAAGTTTTTTCACATTAAATGCTTATTGTCTTGAGCGGAATATTAAATTTGACACTGAGTTTAAAATGAAAGGGTAGTTTTACAGATCTGATGTCAGAATTGGTTAACATAGTAAAAAATAACTGAGATACGTCAAACCTAAAATGCAAAAAATTTCACACAAAAAGAACTTTTTTTCAGAAGACTGATCGGTGCAGAAATTATCAGAATTAAATTCTGAACAAAACGCAATATTTGTAACGAACGGCCTTTTCAATTTAAAAGTACACTAGCTCAAATTCAATATGGTCAAGAATATTTTATCAGTATGTCTTTTTTCCTTCTTTTCCTTCCAGCCTTAGGTTTGAAGGCTGTTCCAGTTTATTTGTAAAACTTTTTGTACAAAACTTATTTCTCAAAATACCTGAGATTGCGGTCTCCACTTCTGATCTGCTTCATTAAGATCAAAAATAAGGGGCTTGGCAAAATTTTGATTTTCAGTTCCATTTATAACAAAAGAATAACAGTAAGTAATCAACAGGCTAGCAAAATATACAAAGAAAAGAAGGTTGCTTCTATAGAGCAACATAAAATTTGCGCGCAAATTAGGCCATTTTTCACAATATGTTGAAAATGGACTTAAAATATTTGAAAAATTATTATAACTTATATGTTTCTTGTTGACAAAAGCAGTTTATAATACGTTTTCTTACGTCTGAACCTAAATTGTTTGGCGAAGGAAATCGATTGCTTTGGTTGTACTTGTACTTTTTATTATGTGATCATTAACCAACTTCTCATCAGACTTGCTTCCTTAATTTTTTTTATAATTGCTTGATTGAGCGCATAAGGACTGAACGGTGTAATAAATTACATTTTTATTTTTGATATGTGAACAACATCACAATTTTAGTTGAAAAAAAAACACTAATAGGCCTGAGACTAAAGATTGCGCTGATAATTTTATCTCAAATTAAGTCCTCAAATTTGAAAAAACATTTATTTTAAAAATATAAAAAAATATTGTACATTTAATTATTAAATGTCTATGTATTAGTTAAAAATAATAATTCGGTATTTTTCACTAGGTTCAGCATTACTTCAAGCAGATTCAAACACGTCTATCTGAAAAAATTCACTATAAATTTTTTATCATGCATCGTCAAAACTTAAGAGACGTACCGTATTTTTTCTAATAAGTCGACATGTAGGCTTATTTTTGGATGCCCGAAATCGGAAAAATTGGGGTCGATCTCGAGATTTTTAGGTGAAAATGAAAAATCGAAAAAGCGGAATCAGTGCAGTTCGTGAGAACTAAGAAAACGCGAAAAACTGATATGAAATATTCACTCTTGGCTGAAAATATAGGCCCTTTAAGTCAAAGTGTCGGCTTACTGGGGCATGTCGGCTTTTAGGAGGAAATACGGTAATCTGTAATTTGGAGGTTTTTGTGGCACAGATATTTGTTCGAATTTTATTTCAACACACATGGTATATAGCAAGCAACTCCAAATTTAAAGCTGAGCAATATGTTCTCAGGTGTCAACATAAATTTGTGATGAAAATTTGGCTCTATTCTACAACGTGGAAGGAGAGGGTGTTTTGGACTTGGTCCCACAGTTATTTTTTAGGACTTTTTAGGCTTTAGGCTCAGGCAAGCGTAGGCCAGCGTATGTTAGGACGAACTCAAAATATGTTTAGAGGTCCATCCTTCGATACGCTGGCCTGCCCCTCCGTAAATTTTAGTAAAAAAAATCACATAAAAAAACAACAGGGGAACCAAGGCAAAAAACCCGCCATTGTGGAATAGGGCCGAAAAGTTTGAGTTAGGGGACTGATTTATAAAAACATATTGCTCATATTGGAATCAATTAATATATAACATATGAGGCAGAAAAAATCGAAAAAATGGTAGTGCCACAAAAACCTAGATTATGCCTCTTCTGAATAAATCGCTGTTACCTTTTTTAACAAAAACCGTTTTCACACGCAGATGTTCCACAATCTTCACCACTCAGACATTTTGTTTGTCAGCAGGGGGACGTTTACAAATGCAATGCGTATCTACGCATTGACATCCAAATGGGCATTGACACAAATCCTTGCACTGCTCATCATTATCACATACAGATTGAGCAAAATGTGTGGAGCAACCAGCAGACATAGAACAATTAGGAAGAAGTGCATTTTAACTAAAACCTAAATTAAAATAAAAAAAATGAATCTTTACTGAAATATATCTGCCTATGCGGCCCTATTGACCCTTAGAAGCCTTAATTTTAGCTTGGACCCTCACGTTTTTTTTCTTAAAAATACATTGGCCACCTGTCTATATCAATTATGATGATAGTGAATTGTGGTGATCAGGGTGATTATGGTCAGCACAATCACCTCAACCATGATCAACCATCACTTTCAAACAATAGGCCGACAAGGCATTTTTCAATAAAAAACAACAGATGGGAACAATCTAAAACTATTGCCTACTTAAGGTCAATCGGGCTCACATGCATATGGTACAAGTTAATTTTATAAACAGTTTATTGAGTAAGCTTGACATTGAACCACCATGCAACCTGATAAGCTCAACTTCAAATTTCTACCTAATTTTGTCAATAATATTTTAAAATTATTTTTTTCGTGCATTTCCGATTCGAAGTTTATGTATTAGTCAATATAGAACACAACAAAGGTGTAGAGCAACGAAAATTTTCTCACTAGTCTGATCTGACAGTGTCTATCTCAAAAACGTTTCTTTTGTAAAATAACTGTAAAAAGAATTTTCAGGTGACTACAAAACTCAATTTTTTATAAGTCAAAACTTGCAATACCGTATAACCTCTATTAAACGGGTACCCTACAGTTAACGTTTTTCAAATTTGCTTTGCTTTTTTAACCCCAATATTGTTTATTTTTCGAAATGGACGACCACTCATTTTGCAGAGCTTTACAAACTCTACAAAATGACTGGTCGTCTGTTTCGAAAATAAACAATATTAGGGTTAAAAAAGAAAAGCAAATTTGAAAACGTTAACTGTAGGGGTGCCCGTTTATTAGAGGTTATACGGTATGTGTGTTCTGAAGTTTTGAAAAGGCAGTTGAGTGAAAAAAAGACATTTCGACATTTCGTTCCGTTTTGTTATATTTCGTTTTGGCGCATTTCGATTTGGCAAATTTCGTTTTGGCAATTTCGTTTTGGCAAATTCGTATTGGCAAATTTCGTTTTTGGCAAGTTTCCCCCAGCCATTTCGACTATTTCACGGGGAAAGGGCGGAATTGCGAACTAAAAATTTAGAAAAAATTATATTTGCCCAAACAAGTACAATTTGGTTATTTTTCGTCAAAAATGCTATTTTATATAGTGCTTGTTGATTTTAGAGCACCGTACAAAAAAATTCGATGTAAAACCAAAAATGAAAAAGATTTCGAGTCCCGGAAAATTTAGAAACGCTTTAAAAAGTACAGTTCGACACTCCGGAAAAGGGTCATTTTATCCAGTGCTTATTCCCATTTTAAAGCGAAAAAAAATTCAAAAATAAAAAATTGGGTCTCCAAGAAGGACCAATCATTTAAAAGAGACTTTTCGGTATACTGTGCTGAGATGATGTTGGGTCGACATGTAGGAGCACTTAAAAAAGTGGATTTGGAAAAGGGTGGTATATACAAGAAGCGCTGACAAACTTACGTTAAACCGAACATAAATCGAATGTCCAAGAGAACTAAATTTTTTATTTTAGCGCTGCATTTTATAAGTTTAGCAATAAAGAAAGTTTCAATGGTATGTTATTTCAGACAAGAATTTACGAAAAAATTGCTGTTTTAAATATAATAAAAGCGAAATGTTCTCTTGTACTTGAGAAAAATACATTTAGAAGAAAACTTTTTCAAGCAAATTTGTATCTTTAGTGTTGCCGATATTTTTTGGTAACAATTTAAAGCTCTAGAAATGCACTTTGTGAAAAAGCTTCGTAAAGTGCATTTGCCCTTCTTTTAACTTAGATTTCTTGAAAATTATGACTTTTGTATATTTAACTGTAAGCTGTTTTAAATTTGTTCTCTCATATTTTTTTTCTGCTTTTATAGCTGATTCAAAAAGTATATGCCCATTTTAACTGACTGAGCTAATATCAGGAAGGTAGCCAGATTTTTCAGATGAACTTTGTAGAAGTAACATTACGCGAAAAATTCCGCAATAAAATAAAACACAGTCAAACATCGATTTAGCGATACTTAAGGCAAAACTTACAAAACGAATTTCAAATTTATAGTGAGTTATAGACTTAGATTTAAGTTTCATAAGCAAATCGACCATGTTGAACACGATTCCGGCGTCAGAATTTACAAATTGCTGAGCGTGGTATAAGTTTTAAGCTGAAAATGCTTTTTAGTTGTTCAAATTCCTAAACTAAAATGGCCGTTTTCTCTGCTGCTGGACGGTTTTTTTCAAAATTTTTCGGCCGTGTTCTAGTATTTTTCATGCTCTACAGAATAAGCTGAACTCTCTATGTATTAATAAGACAACGAGGCATACCAACCCAAAAAACTCCCTCTGAAAAATTAGGATTTTCGCACAAAAATGGCTCTGGCGCGATTATTTTCCAAACACACACAGCAAACTTTACGCTCATTATAAAGAGCAGAGAATTCTGATAAAAAATAATCATGGTGTGTTCGGGTGGGATTGCAAAATGAGCGAGATATAGGCAAAAGAAGAACTTTTTTGCAAAAGGCGTTAGGTACACTTGTCTTAGGTCACTTTCGAGTGATTACTGTATCATATATTTTCATTGTTTTTAGGGCCAAAAAATCACTTCTGGATATAAATCGAAGGGAATATCTCGCCATTTTATATCGATGAATTTAAGCAAAGCGTAAAAAACGCCAAATGAAACTATGCTAAACAACCAAGGCTAAACTATAGTGTGATTTTTCAAAATCATGACATTACTGGTTCAAAGCGGTAGCTGACCCTTAATATTTACTTTTTTCCATTTTTTCACCATTATGTTTACCATTATCTTCTGAACCAAAACATACTTTTAGTACACTCCGTCTTTTCAACAATAAACAGCCACCTTTATAGAGATCACATCCATTTAAAAAAGAAAAAATGACTCTTCATTTCAAAAAACTGTTGCAGTTTTGTACTTATAATTGGAGACCGGCATTTTCCCTTTGGCGATGTTGCGATGTGATCTTTTTTAGCCGAAATATTTGCGTGCGATCCGACTCTCGATTTAACATACACCCAAAAAGTTCGTTCCCGCCTAGGGTCCGACACTTTTTTAACTCACTTTTCGACATTTTTTTACTTATTCTGTTTTGACAGTCTGGTCCCAAATATCGCGAGGATTTCGACTTTGCGATCGTTTTTCAGAATCATAAAATATTTACATCTAAAAAAGCAAAATCTCGATTTAACATACGCCTGTTTTGGATTTAGGCGTATGTTTAAAAACGTGTCGGACCCTAGGCGGGAACGAACTTTTTGGTGTATGTTAAATCGAGAGTCGACTGTATATTCAATTTATTCATATCCAGACAACACCAATCACATCAAAAATTCTAATGAACACTAATAAAAGAATTTGAAAAACGCATAAACAAGCATAGATGCCTTTGTAATAAAAAATTGCAAAAAGAATGTAGGATATCAGCAAAAAAATAACCAACTAGTTCGTAGATTGATGCTATTTAAGAACCTTAACTTTAGATTCTGAAGTTAAGAATGTCGACTTTGGCGTTATGCAATTTTTTATTTTAAACGAGTTTGCAAAAAAAGTTTGTGATGTCTTGACAAATTGCGATGCGATGTTGCGATGTTTTCATAATCATGCGTGCGATGTTACGATGCGATGTTTGGGTCCAAACTCGCTGCGTGCTGTGCGATGTTTGCGATGTTAACATCGCATCGTGCAGGTCTCTACTTATAATTAATTGTCTTTGCTGTTATATTTTATTATTCTTTTTCTTAAAAAATAATTAGGGTGCAAATTTGCTATTTTTCTTTTTGTAAAAGTCTGCCTATATGGCTTGACGACAATAATAGTGATTAATGGATTAAAGACTGGAATCCAGTGCGTAGTTGCCGTCAGAAACACTGATAAGTAAGCATCATTCCTTTCTTTGCTATTCAAAATTGAAACAATAGTGCCTACGATACTAACGAAACCTGTTATCAGAGGAAGAATTGCCTAAAACATTGAAAATAGATTTTTTATTACAGTCGAACCTCGCTATAGTGGCACCCCCAAAGTTCGTTCCCGCCTAGGGTCCGACACTTTTTTTAACCCAATTTTCGAAATATTTTATCGATTCTGTTATGACAGTCTGGTCGCAAACATCGTGAGGATTCCGATTTTGCCGATCGTTTTTCAAAACCTAATATTTTTGGCTCTAAAAGACCAAAACCCGCTAACCCGGCACCCTTTTTAAAAATATGGTGCCGGGTTAGCGGGGTTTTGGTTTTTTAGAGCAAAAATATTAGGTTTTTGAAAAACGATCGGCAAAATCGGAATCCTCACGATATTTGCTATCAGACTTTCTGAATACTGCTTGTTTTCGAAAAGAAAAACAAGCAGTATTCAGAAAATCTCAAGACATAGACTTCTTATTTTCAGGCTAAATACCCCAAGCTAAAAAAAAGTACCACTTTTCCAGTCACTTGCAAACTCTGAAAGTCTGTATTTCTGCGGGGTAAATGGATATCGAAATTCTGAGGGAAGGATCACTGTATGCATATCGTAAGTAATTTAGAAAAAAACGTTTAAGTACCGTATGGTCCAATTCGCCCCGAGTTGTTTTTGGCCATAACTTTTTTATTTCGCAGCATTTTTCCGAGATCTTTTTTTGTTCGAAAGAACAGTGGTTGAACAAACTTTTGGCATATAAACCGCTTAAATTGTGTCTAGAAAAAAGTTATGGCTTGTTGAAAATTACCCCATTTTCCGCTCGAAAACGGTCATTTTGCACTAATTTTAAGCAATTTTTGACTGAACCGAACACAAATTAACAATATGAATGGAATGAAAACACATGCATAACAATGTTTATTGAATCAAGTGAATTAAACAACTGACAAGACACCAAGTAACCAATAATTTCACTCATAAGACTGTTCGACACTTTTCCTTGAACTTCAATGCATTTCTGGAGACGTTTCTTGTAGGCATCAATTGAGCGATCAATCATTTCTTGCGGCATTTCGTCAAAAACATGCTGAATTTTTGCCTGAAGATCCTCTAAATTTGTCGGCTGTGTTCTGTAAACGATCGACTTGACATAGCCCAGAGGAAGAAGTCGCAAGGAGCAGATCCGGAGAATAAGGAGGCCTTTTGTTGCTCCGTCTGGCGGCCTAGCATGTCTTCCGAACTTTCTTCTGTACTCGATTTGGACAGGCTTTGGCTTCCCATGCTTTGAATACCAGATGACACTCCAGACTTTCTGCTCGATCGAGTAATCGATATGCCTAAAAACAGTTGTTTTAAACATTCAAAAAATGACCGTTTTCGAGCGGAAAATGGGGTAATTTTCAACAAGCCATAACTTTTTCTCTAGACCACAAATTTAAGCGGTTTATATGCTAAAAGTTTGTTCAACCACTGTTCTTTCGAACAAAAAAAGATCTCGGAAAAATGCTGCGAAATAAAAAAGTTATGGCCAAAACAACTCGGGGGCGAATTCGGACATACGGTATAACTTGAATACAGCGTTGCCAAAGTGATTCTTCTAATTTTAGCAATCTTAAATTTTTTATAACGGGAATTTGTAAAACTGCTGTTTGCGTCTAATTGGAATTGATAGGAAAAGTTTGTTTTGGTTTATGATGACAAGAGGCTAGAAAAAAGTGATTAGCGGGATTTCTAATTTGCGGCCAGAATAAAGTAATTAGCGGCAAAAACGAGTAATTAGCGGCCAAAAAAAAGTACCGTCCTTTTGAAAAGTATGTAGTCAAACCTCGATAATTCGCCACCCCAAAAAGTTTGTTCCCGCCTAGGGTCCGACACTTTTTTACCCGAATTCTGAACATTTTTCCTAGTTCTGTTTTGACAGTGTGGTCGCAAATACCGTGAAGATTCCGATTTTGCCGATCGTATTTCAGAATTATAAATTTTTTTGTCTAAAAAAGCAAACCTCAATAAACCGCCTCCCTTTTTCAAAAATAGGGTGACGGTTTATCGAGGTTTTGCTTTTTTAGACAATAATTTTTCATAATTCTGAAAAACGATCGGCAAAATCGGAATCCTCACGGTATTTGCGACCACACTGTAAAAACAGAACTAGCAAAAATGTTCAGAATTTTGGGTAAAAAAGTGTCGGACCCTAGGCGGGAACGAACTTTTTTTGGTGGCGAATCATCGAGGTTTGACTGTAAGATCTAGAGACTGAAATAAGTAGAAATTTTACAAATTAGTACGTTTGAGAGCCCTGTGTAAGGCAAATTACTTAATCACCTGTAAAATTAAAATCAAAGTCATCTGTATATCATTCTCAGCTTTCTTGAGTGCTTGTGCTTCTTGATAACATTTCTGGTTTTAAATCCACTTACAAATATAAAAACATAGCACATAACACCAAATAGTATGGAGTATATAGTGTTGAAAAGATGTAAAACAGAGCCCTTAAAAGGTTATGTAGGATACCGTGTAACCTCTGTCAATCAACCTCCCCCTCCCATCTTTTTGACTAGGATTTCAGAGTTAAGGTTATTTTTAATTTACAATTTCGAAATTTTTCAGAGGTTGAAAATTAATCCCTCATAGGGTTTGGCACAGGTTATACGGCATGAATTTTTTGTTTTTTCTGGCGATTTTCTTATAGGGCGCTCACAATGAGATGTCGATGTCGAAGTCGGATGTCGAAGTAGGATGTCGAAGTCGGTAGTGAGGTCAGGGTGCTCACAATGGATGTCGAAGTCGGTAGTGAAGTAATTGAAATCAATGTAATAGGAATACTTTAGGCAAAAGTGAAATTTTGAAAAAAAATGCTTGGTCCCCCTGTTGTTTTGCTAACCGAAGTCGGAAGTCGGATGTATAGGTAGGAAGTAGGCAGTCAGAAGTCGGATGTCGAAGTGCCATTGTGAGCACCCTGACTTCACTACCGACTTCGACATCCGACTTCAACATCCCATTGTGAGCACTACTACCTACTTCGACATCATACTTCCACATCGTCATCTCATTGTGAGCGAGCTATTACTATGAGTATTGTCTCTGTTTAAAAATTTCAGGCGAAACTCGTGCTAACTTTATTTTTTGAGGTGCTAAATAGAGTCTTCGCTTCTGCACAATAACACCGCATTCAAATTTTTTCTATTGAAATTTGTGGTCACATTTCATTTCTGTTAGTTTTATTAGTAAAAGTTGGTTGTATATCAGAAATAGGGTCTTTTGTATTTTTTCCAACTAGCTCCCAGGTAGCTTAACTATTGTCATCGATTTTCTCGGGAAAATTGATAAGCCAAGAAGCGACCTACGCAAATTAAAAAAAAATGGTGTAGTAACTTTGTATCACCCTGTACTTATAGAGATGACTAAAATTTTTGAAGAAAAGGTTTGATAAACTTTTAAAAAACTTCAATGAAGTTTTTTTTATTAAAAGGTACTTATTGGGTTAGACCCCTCTATCTCTTAAAATAGAATTTTGTTAAGTGAACATCTTGTTTTATTTCTATTAACTTTACAAAAGTTTTTTAATGTGAGCGCTGAACGTGATTTTGACATGATTAACTAGAAGAAGAAAAGTTTTTGTTCATAGTTTTTAATTTTGAGAGGTAGGGCTCCAACAAAATAAGTACCTGGGATTTGGCTGATTAAATAAAATAGTGTTCGAAAATAAAAAGCAAAAAATATCTCACCAATTTTTCTATACAACTTATATGACTGCTGTCAATATCGGTTATTTGCTTTATTTGAGGACTCCAAGTATATGATTCTAGAGGATTTGGATAGCAACTTAAGCAATAACAAACTGCTAGAATGAGAGTGAACAAGCAGGCTACTCCAAGCATACAAAAATACTTAATTGCTGACACATGTATATTTCTAAAAAGAATATTCAATAAGGATTACTTCTATGTAAGCTTGAGATAATCTCACATTCGTGTTTGTCGTCAGATAAGTCGACCCCGATTTCGATCATAAAGTCACTCATAGTTCAAAAAAATATTTACCGTAATTCCTCTAATAAGCCGCCCCCCCCTCCCTAAATTCAAAAACTGGTTTCTGGCATTGTGTTTTTGACCTATGTTTCGAAGACCACTGTTAGGCAAGTCACCATCTATTTTGTAGCTCATCTTACTGGCTACAAATTGAGGGGTAACTTGCCAAAGAGGAGTCTTCGAAAAATGCGTCAAAAACACAATGCCAAGAACACGATTTTGAATCACAGGGGGGCGGCTTATTAGAGGAATTACAGTACTTAAAATCTTTATTTCTTAAAAGCTCACATGAAACTGTGGTCGAAAAACACAAATTTTAGGTTATCTCCGGCCTGTGACCACTCTGCACGCATGTTACGATTCTAATTGTTAGTTTATATTTAGAAAGTGAACCTCCCCTCGCAAAATCGCTGTATTGTTTTATTATATACAGTAATTACAATATATTGTATATTATATATGTTATATATATTGTATATATTATAAAAATAATACACTGTATAATATATATATTGTATATATTAAGTATTTTATATATTATATGTTGTATATATATTGTTGTATATATGGTTTGGGACTAAATCACTTTTTCAATTTTTCCATGCTATTAGATACATATTCGAGTAATTTTGCTTTATTTTTAAAGGGCCATTGCCACCTGTTTTGAATTGTCCCCGCCAATTCAAATTTTTTCGCCTAATCATTGAACTTCTGTAGGAATTTTTCAGCTTGGTTTCTAACAAAACAAGGCCTAGAATTTAATTTCAGGTATAGTTTTGTTAGAAACCAAGTTGAAAAACTCGTGAGTAAATCCAACGATAAAGAAAAAAATTTGAATTGGCGGGGGCACCCGTTGTCGGAGACGACAAGGGCCCTTTGAAAGGGAAAATTTGGGGAAGAGAGGCTTGATACCAGTGCTCTAAATGGCAGCGGTGTGGCACCGGCCGCAGCGGCACCACCGGTGCACATTGCCCGGTGCCAAAATTTCAGAGGTTGGTGACCGGTGCCGTAATTTTAGAGGTCAGTGCCCGGTGCGGTGGCCGGTGCCAAAATTTTGGAGTTCGATGCCCGGTACAGTGCCGGTGCTGAAATTCCAAAATTTAGAGTATTGCTTTGCACCCCTTGCTAAGATGGAAAAAATATATAGTACCTGCATATAGCCAAGTATCTGTAAAAAAATTGCACAGCGCTGGAAGACATTACTATGTAGTAACTAAAAACATAAAGTGGGAAGAAAAAGGTGTGAAACGGTGGGCTAACGACTCTAGCCAGTCCAGTGTGGTAAAAAATGAAATAGTTGTCTATAAACAACATTACCTAAAAACAAAATTAACATTTTTTTTATAAAAATAATATGTTCTACCGGTTGAACAAATGCGTTAACAAAAGTTAGGCATATGTCTATTACACATGTTTGTAGAAGAATTAAACTGTATTCTTTCAACTCTTTTGTTGTTTTCTTCCATATCAGCCATATTAGAAGAATATTTAAGAAAAGGGCTAGTGAAAAACAGAGGTGAGCATTAGTAGTACCTAAGCCAACTTTTGTATATCAAAGGATGCCGCCTTTGTGCCCCATACCTATGGGGCACTTTCAAAGAGAAGCCCATAGGTATGAGAGGGTGTTAGGCTCCGCTTTTTTTTGACCCATACCTATTGAGCACTATTGAGAAATGTAGGTCAACAACAGCTGTTACCTATTTCGAAATATTATTGCAATAATATTTCGAAATATGTAACAGCTGTTGTTGACCTATATTGTTGCGAAATCGATAACAGCTGCTGGAAAGCCTCATAGGTATAGGCTTGAAAAGGGGCGGAGCTTAACATCTCCTATACCTATTGGCTTCTCTTTGAAAGTGCCCCATAGGTATGGGCACAAAGGCGGCATCCTTTGATATACAAAACTTGGCTTAGGTACTACTAGCATTTATTTGATAAATAATACTTGTAGCTTAAACAAATAAAACATTAAAAGACCATACTTGTTGATGCAAATGAAAATTTGGCAAATTCAAATGCCCGCGGGACACTTCTCTTTTGTCTCTCACTGTACTCTTTTGAGTCGCTCGAAATGGGAAGGAGCAGCCTGTGCCGATTCAAATTGTGCCACCGCAAATTGTGCCAAAATCAAGAGCAATGTTCGGCAAATATTTACCGAATATTGCTATTGATTTTGGCACAATTTTCGGTGGCAAAATTTGAATTGGCACAGGTTGCTCCTGCCCCTCGAAATAACTCCAAAAAGTAGAGTGCGAGACAAAAAAAAGTGTCCTGCGCGCATTTGAATTTGTCAAATTCTCATTTGCATCATCAAGTATGGTCCTTTCAAGAAGAAGTTTTTTTCTGAAAATTAAATTTTTAGCATCTGACAATCCACTGCCTATTCGAAATCGTAGTGTTGGCAATGTATTTTCGGCAATGTTTGGCAATGTATTAGGTCAGACAAACAGCACCACAAAGAGGTTCTTTTGGGTGCAAATTTTAAATCAAACAAGCCCGTAAAAAAGGTAAAAAACGTCGATGTGAAATATTTTGCCAATACTTTGGCCCTATCCAAACAGGGAGTTGCCTTGGTCTCCCTGCTGATTTTTATGGCTTCTTTAGACTTAGGCGAGGGTAGGCCAGGTATGTTAGGACGGATTCAAACATATTTTATACTCATGTTGGAGTCCGTCCTAACACACCTTGGCTTAGTTTTGCCTGAGCCTAAAGCCTAAAGAATCAAAAAAATTAACAGTGGGCACCAAGGCAAAAAAACCCCGCTTTGTTAGATAGGGCCGATACTTTGCTTATAATTTTGCTTATTAATTTAGGCGAAGATGTAGGGTGAACAACGTTAAAATTGGGTGTTCAAAAACGCTTTCTGTAATTTTAGAAAAGTCCATAAGTTCAGGTAATGCCTAAAAGTAGATTTTGAAAAAAGGCGAACAAGGTGAACCATCTACACGACTTCGTTGCAGGTTAGGTTGCGGATTATCATAGGCAAAAATAAATCACCTAAGTTTGTCATTAATAGTTATTAAAATTAAATAAGTAAATGCACTAGATGCTCTGTAGCAAGGCACTTATCAATAGTCTATTTTAGATGTGTAATTTATAATGTGTTTTAATAGGCTTATATAAATAACTATCAAAGTGTTAGGCACTCTATTGAAGACAAGCTAAAAAGTAAAGTAAAATTATTTTAATTACACTCAAATCTCGATATACAGGCTGTGTCAGAATTACGCGCACTTTTTTTCAGACAAAGTTTTTGTGGCATTGGGTTTTTTTTTATAAATTTATAAACATTTTTAAAAGTTAACCATTCACTTTGTAGCTGTCATTCTTAGCCACCAAATGAGTGGTTAACTTTTAAAGTAGGGTTAACTAATTTATATAAAAGAACACAATGCCGCGAAAACTTTGTTTGAAAAAAGTGCGCGTAATTCTGACACACCCTGTAGTGAAACTCTGATATAGTGACACCTTGATGTCGGTTAGTAGTTTTGGCTAAAAGAAAATGGGTTCTTTTTGTTTATCGGGAATACCCGATTCTTACGCATAAATTGTCTTAGCACGACTGAGGTCGGGTATTCCCGATAACCAAAAAGAACCAGAAAATGACTTATAGTGAAGAAAATGCTCCAATATAGTTACACCACAATGACGGTCCCGTGGGGTATCACTATATCGAGAGTTGACTGTTTTCATTACATTTTCGGCTTTATACAGTCACACTCGATTTAAGGACAAAAGTTCGTTCCCGCCCAGGTCCGATACTTTTTCTCAATTTTCGCTAATCCTCTTTCGACAGCCTGGTTTCAAATGACAGATATCCAAGTGCACACCCCCCCCCCCATGCAAAGAGTACTTTTTTCTCTAAGCAGACATTTTTCATCTAAGCCTAAGCCTAAACCTAAGCCTAAGTTAGCGCGCTACACAATGCAAAAAAGAAAACTTGAAAAAAATCAAGGGAACCAAAATAGGACGCTTAGAGAAAAATACTTCTCGGAGGGGGGGGGTGGGTTGTTTGCACTTGGGCTTTTACGGTTTCAAATATCTCAAAGATTCTGATTTTGCCGAAGTTGGAGGCTGGTCCAGGTCGAGGTACCTCGACCAGGACCTCGACCACCCTAGTCATCACATTTACTTTTGTCAAGATAATGAAATAATTTTTGATGTAGAAGATAGCTTGGAATCTAAGCTTTCGTTTGGTATATAAAGAGGCAAAAAGTATAGAAAAATTTCTCTCTGATCATCAAAAAGGTCGTCATAACTTTTTTGTTTTAATGTTTTTTTATAATAAGTAACCAATACTTTTTGATCAAAAAAATAGAATAACAGGGGGTTATCAACAAATATAAATTTGTGCTAGTGAAATTGCAACCAAAATAGTTATGACAAGTATAAAAACCTGAATGAAATTGTGTCACCAAGAATATAAGAATTATAAGGATCTGAAAAAAGGCTGAAAATAATTTTATAATGACTAAGGTCTATATCAGGAGGCAAAAAAAAAAAGGCACTTTCAGGAATGCAAGACCTTGAACACAACTTCGTCTACTGCCATCTAACGCATAAAAAGCATTTTCTAGAAATATGACTAATTTAATTTCACAGAGCTGTCTAGAACAACTAATTGACTTTATAATTGATAGGAAGTGACGGCCTTAGAAAAATTAATGAGTTTAGGTTTCGTAATTAAATTTAAAATAAATTTTAAAAATTCTCTTAATTGTTTTACTACAGGTGTTTACAACTACTCACGCTTGTTTTTGTTAGCTTGATGGATTATTGATTAGTTAAAAACATTACTTTTTTGTTCACCGCAATATTTCTAATAGAAGCTTGCTCTCTACTATTAGGTCAGCGCTTCGAACTCAAAATTTTGAAAATAAGCCCATTTGTTCAAAATAAGAGTATTTTAACAAAAAAAATGCTATTTTATCCAGTGCTTTTGCTTTTTTTTTGGTGTTAAAAATGACAGCAGCCAAAGTGAACGAAATCACCGCCCTCCCCCGAAGAGTATTTCTCTAGAAGCTAACTTTTTTTCATTTTTACCCTATTTCACACCTTTCGCACCGACAATACCAAGAATATTTGGCCGCGGCCAAAGACCAGCACACTTCACATAGCAATGGATTGGGGTGAAAAAAGGTCAAGGAAATCGAAAAAAAGTACACTTAGAAAAAACTGCTTTATGGAGGGTGGGCACTTGGGCTTTTACGTTAAAAAATAAGACTTTGGCCTGAAATCGAAAAAAATAAGAATAAGATTTGGGGTCCTAAAATTAATACAATTTTATAATAGTACAATTCGGAGCACTGTATTGGGTTGATGCATAATTAAAATAATCACGGTATTATTAACTATTCACGGTTTTTTTAAACTGATGTTTAAGCATCAAGTTATTTATAAAAATGATTCTCAATATACCAGTGTTTAGCTCTGTTATTACTCTTCAAAATATGCCATCGGTATTTTTCGGATTGTTTTTTAAAAATCGGCATTTGTGTCCAAGCACCAGTGATGTCATTTTGGGTAGTTGACAGGTATTTTCATCACTTTCATCACTAACGATTCAACAACATTTTTGCACTATCATGTAGCGCAGTTCAAAAGCTGCAGAGCCTTTCATACAGAATGATTTTGGAAATGGAAATATGGACTTTACAAAAGTGACCAAAATCCAAGTTTTTTCTATGTTTTCGTATCTTCGGTCATTTTTAAAGAAATTTTTTTTAAGCTAATATCTCCACAACCAGATTTCCAATAATCATTTTTTTATCATATTTTTGGAGTCCTATTTTGGGTTCCCTGATTTTTTAAAGTTTTCTTTTTTGCAATGTTTAGCGCGCTAACTTAGGCTTAGGTAAAATGCAAAAGGTTTGCTTAGAGATAAATACTCTGTGCGGGGTTGGGGGAGCAGTAAGTGGTTGCACTTCATATGCTGTCTCCCATCGGCGACGAGCATGCCCCTTTAAATGCCGACTTTTTTTAATATTCCAAAAATACCGATAGTACATTTTGAAGAAGAATAACAGGGCTAGACAACAGTGTGTTAAGAAAATTTTCAAAGTGATTTTGATGCGTATACATTACATTTTTTGAATTAAGATAATAACAGAGTTAAAGCTATCTTTGATTTTGAATTTCAAAAAATTCTTTAAGGGTTGAAAAGTGTAATCCCGGGCTCCTGTTAGAAAGATGACGGTATTTTAAATTTTAACTAACAAAAGTTTTACAATAATATTTTATTTGAATAAAGCTTTCGTCGACCAGATCATCAAATATATATTTTTAGAACTTCTAAAAAAGTATGTGAACAAGGTAAAAGCAAAAATTTTTTTTGGTAAATCTTCGTATATACACTCAAGCTTCTGAAATTCTTTTGCCGACTTCAGTAAAGAAGTCTTGCAGGTCGCGGAAGAATTGGCTTTGCTTAGTTAGTTCAGCTAACTTTTGCTTGATTAGCTCCCTGTAATAAACATTAATAATAACATTGATATGAAATTAAATTTAAAAATAAAACCAAAGGCGAAGGAAGTACTCATGCATAGAGTCATAGTGACGTCTTGACTGGCATTTAAGATCACACTCCTGAACCAAATTGCTTGATTATTTCAGTGAATTAAATAAACAGGAATACCATTTTTAAACGCTAGCTTTTTGTAAGCTCAAAATTTATTGCAGATTTAAAATTTATTGCAAAGATTAAATAGATTTTATAAAAATTTTATCCTAATACACCTAATTTTTACTTACACTTTTTTGGCCCTATCCCTCAATGTGGGATGTCCCTCAACCTATCCTTCAATGTCATTTTTTAAAAGACGCAACCACCACGCACCTTGTGGCATTGTGTTTTCACCAAAAATCTAATATTTTCAAGCACGCAAACCTTTAAAATGTAGCTAAGAAAGAGGGCTATTTTTGAGGGGTCGTGTGCCTAAAATTTTTTGATTTTTCGTAGCTAAAAACACAATCTCCAAAAAAGCTTGGGTAGTTGTGTTTTTTAATAAACCACCATAGTCTTTTAATAAAGAATATACGGTAGATTGAAAAACCCCCGAAGAAAAGTTACCGGAGTTGGTGGTCCAACAGTTTCCACAACAGTGACATTGTCAGGCAGAGGAACTTCCTTGCCACAGTCACTCAGCACTGCAATCTTGGTGTATTGATCTTCTAGGGTGGAACAATCAAAGTTCTTGTTGCCTTCAATGTCGATTGCCTGAGTAAATTAATAATTAAAAATGAGCTTTATGTCATTCAATCTTACCACCAAGTCTGGAAACTTCTCTTTGAGCAGCTCTTGACTTGGAAGAACTTTGATGTTGTTTTTAGTAAGTCCCAACACCGTGAAACCTCGAAGACGCGTCTGTGGAAGTTGTAAACGATCTCTGTTTGGCTTGTTGTGACAGTGAATCACTTCGTCGTCGGTGTCACACTCACAATCATCCAGACAATCAAACACATAACCTTAACAAATTTATTTGAGCTATTTTAAAGGCTACTTTTTAAGAAAAAATTTCAAAAATAATCTGCCAAAATTTTTTGCGTAAGCTTCTAATAACTCAACATTAGGTTATTCAAAAAAAATTGGCAACATTTTCGGACAATAGACTTTAATGTCGCGCAAACTTTTTGTCGACGCATCGAGCTTATTTTTTCAGGCACATTTAACGTTACTGAGAGGAAGTGGTCCTGAAAAAAATCAGCTTGGTGTGTCAACAAGATGTGGGTTAAAAAAAACTTTCCTCCGCGCGACATTTATGACTATTGAAAATCGGTTATCCGGCACACTCGGTTACCGGGCTCCTTAAAAATAATATATTTGGTTGAGACTGGCTTATATACTGTCAATTGACACTCAAAATTGACACTTCAGTTATCCGGCACCTCGTTTTTCCGGCACTCTGAGACCGGTCCCAAGGGTGCTGGATAACCGAAAATGTGACTGTATTCGAAAATTTCTGGTTGCCGAAATATTTTTGTGATCTAGCGTTATTTCGGGGAGAGGTGGACTTTGGTTGTTATTTGGACGATCGGTGTGGTTGCTTATAATAGAAATGGGCTATTTAGAAAGCTTCCATTAACAATATATAAACTGACCGTATGAGAGGATAGCTGAAGAGAATAGCAATAAAGAAAGGCATGTGAATTTAAACTGCATCTCTATGATCTGAAATATAAGACAAATTCAACTGTACAAATTAAACAGTCGTGGAACAAGAAATAGTTTCAAAAACACTGAAAAATAATTAGTAAATATTTTTTGATGGATGACTATTACATATATACCTCTCAATCACTTTTGTATCTCTTTAACACAAATCAATATGTAAATAAGAATTGATGGACACTAATGACAAATTATAACTTTTTAGTAGAACGAAAACAAAAATGAAAAAATTGCAACAAAAGTTAACTCATTGATGTAGCAAAAAAATTGAAAACTCATAACAAAATTGTTCCACAGAAGAAATTTTGAAAAGCGAAAAGACCATTACATTGTTAATTACCCTATTTTTTGTAATTCCGGCCATGTGCACGAAATTTATCAACCCTCCAAAAATCGAAAAAAATTTGGGTCAATCTCAAGACTTTTAATTTTGCTTCCCCGCTCCGAGACATAGACTCTCAAAGTAGAGAGGGGCGAAATTAGAAAAAATACGGTAGGTCCTTTACACAATTTCATAAATTTCCTGATTTCAATAGCTGCGAAAATAGACTGAAGATTTTAAAAGTTGTTCAACTCGATTACAATTTTGAAAAACAAATTTTTCGCTTATAGTCCACTTAAAGACGAGAAAAAAGTGTAACGAAAATCCTTATAGTGTAAATGTTGCTAAAAACGGTAACAGTAAATCGAAACTTTAGGAGTAGTTTTTTTTTTATTAAATGCAAGGTTTCCGATAAAAAAGCTAACTGTAATGTCTAATTATCGGGAGAAAACTTAGATTTGTTAACATACCGTAAATGCTCTAATTGGAGCCCATGGGCTTGAATTAAAAAAACAAAACTTTCCAAGTACGTTGTAGCATTGTGTTTTTAAAAGGGCATGCTCGTCGCCGATGGGAATATTTTAAAAGGTGGTACCAGCGAAATTCAAACAAGAATTAATTTGACGAAATTTTTGTAAGGTCGACGAAAAATTGTACCTCCAGTGGCAATCAAACCGACGACCAACTTTTGCCGTCCGCCGACGCTATCCTACCAGGTCACCGATGCTATTAAATGAAGAGCTTTTTATTAACTATTCTCCGCAAGGTACTCAACTGAAATTTATTTAAAACTAATTCTCGTTGAATTGACCTAGTAACCGCCTTTCAAAATATTTCCATCGGTGGCGAGCATGCCCCTTTGAATATGAAAAAATCCGACGTTTAGGCACACGACTACTTAAAAAATAGCCTTAATTCTTTAGCTACTTTTTAGTTGTCGTGTGCCTGAAAATATTAGGTTTTTCATATTTAAAAACACAATGCCACAAAAAGATTGGAGAGTTGTGCTCTCTAATAAACGACCATGGGCTTTAATTTAATTAATTTAATTTGAAAAAAAGTTGAATTCAGCTTAAATGATTAATCACCGCTTTTACTCAAATTTCACCTTAATAGTGCTTGCTCTGAAATAGCTTCCAGTTAGAGCAGAATTGAAAAAACCTCGCTTGCTAATGCAAAAAAAATACGATGCAAATTTTTTTACAAAATAAACAAATACCTATTAAAAACAGATCAGATAATGCCTAAGGAATATATTTGGAGTATAATGATCTCTTAAAGCTTAAGTAATGATATAATTAAGCTGATATGTCAAGGAACAGAAGTCAGTTCTTGTCAAGTAATAGAAAGTGAATGATGAAATGCGTAAGACAAAAAGTTCAATCTCTAACACCACCAAGAAAAAAATCATAGAGTGTGTGTTTGCCCTGCAAGTGTTAGGCCACTTCCTATCCCTTCTCTCTATCTATTGGTGTCTCTGCAATAAAGCAGTTTATTTAGAGGCGATTGAATAGAGTGGCTTGATTGCCTGCTCCGCCTAGTCTATTAGATCACTGCTAAATGACAGAATAGATAAGTGACAAATAAAAAATTTTTATAATCTTTCTAAAAGTTTTTTATTTCGTAATTAAGAAAAACAGATCAACAAAATCAGAAGATTGGTCTTCTAAAAATGACTCATTATGAAAGGTGTCTTAAGCTTTACAATTTAACAGCTGTTACGTGTTATCTGTTTGTCGCTTTTAACAATCTAAGGGTGACTGATTTTGAGTTTCTTGTATTTTCAAAATTTTAGGCCCTTTTCTTTTAAATTTTTTTCATAAAGTATGTATGAGATTTCACGGCTGTACGAACTTTCGTAAGAAGACAATTTCGTAAGAGCGAATTTTCGTAAAAGCGAATTTTCGTAAGAAATTTTTTTCGTAACAGCGAATTTTCGTAACAAGCTTTTTCGTAACGCGGTTTTCAGTAAGATTAGTGATATGTTAAGTTGCTTTTTTTGCTTTTTGATCCTCCTCTGATGTTTCTTATAGCTTCTGTGATGTTTTGACCAAAAATAGTCAAGAAAAAAATGAAACAGTCAGAGGGTGGAATCAAACCACTGGTGAAAAAAATGAAACAGTCAGAGGGTGGGGCTAAGTTTTACTATACACCCTTCACTCAAGTGTAGTATACACCCTTCAGTCAAATTAGCTTGGGGGACCAAGGCAACTTTTTTTAAAATAAAATAATTTTAAAAATTATGCCTTGGTCCCCAAGCTAATTTGACTGAAGGGTGTATACTACACTTGAGTGAAGGGTGTATACTACACTTGATCCGAGGGTGGAATCAAACCACTGGTGAAAAAAATGAAACAGTCAGAGGGTGGAATCAAACCACTGGTGAAAAAATTCATTCCATCAACTTACCTACTGCACCATACATGCCACTAATGGGAAATAGCTATGTGTAGTATATAATATATGAATTCTAGCTCGGAGTTTTTCACCATGCTTTTGGGTATTTCTGCTGGTCTCCTAATGGATGAAAAATCCGGGGGTCAGCTAATTATCGGAATTTTCAGTCATATGACCTATGCTTACCAACTTTTGTGCTCATACAGTTAATAGTCATATAATTAAGTGTTCGAAGTGTCAAACAGTGACAGAAAGGCCAAAAAAAATGAATCAGATGAAATCTTGAATTAGAAAAATTGATTAAAAGTGAAAAAAATTTCGATTATTTTTTCTTACGAAAGAAATTCGTTACGAAAATTCGCTGTTACGAAAAAGTTTCTTACGAAAATTCGCTTTTACGAAAAATTTTCTTACGAATTTTCGCTGTTACGAAACTGTTTCTTACGAAATTGTCTTGTTACGAAAGCTCGTACAGCCGATTTCACAGTATATTTGTATAACAATATCAGTGGTTTTAAAAACTTTATTCTAAAAATGATCGTTTTTACATTAAAGGGGAAAGTAGTTTAGGTTTGAAGAAAAAACGCAAAATGGTGTTTCAGGTTTGATCCCACGTGGTGGCGTGCTATTTATTTGGCTTGTTCGACCAGTTTTTAAGGTTATTAGACTTCTTTGATGCCAGATTCAGAATCAGCGACCCAAATTACTTCTAGAACTGGTCAAACAAGCCAAAATAAATAGCATGCCGGGAAAACCTGTAACACTATTTTGGGCCAAAAAGCGCAAACGATTACGCACTGCGCCACGAAAGCGAATTTTTTAAGCCTGGATGAATTCTCCCTTTAAAGTGTATCATGGGTATCAAAAAAATTTGTAAGGTAAAAAATAGTCGTTTCTCACCAGTGTTTCCGAAAATCACACTTTTACATTTGGGTCACACTAACTTCATTTACTCCTTTCTCGTATGTTTTGTTTTCGTATTTCGGATACTTTTGAACCGCTTTGTAGTTGAGATATTTTCTATCGATTCACTGGTAAAATAATGTCAAATAAGAATTCAAATAACAATTCAACAATTCGTCAATTCCACACCAAAATCACACTCTGTCACCAAAAGTGTGATTTTAAAGCCACACTTGGCGTGATTTTGTCAAAAGTTATTTTTAACTTGGCTGTTTGACCACTGAATCGATAGAAAAATACCTTAACTATAAAATGGTACAAAAATATTCAAAATACGAAAACAAAATTTATGAGAAAATGGTAGGTGAACTAAGTATGACCCAAAGTGTGAGGTGTAATTTTTGAAAACACTGTTTTTGCTTAAAAATTTTTTAGCCATGTGGGAAAGTGGTGGGAGATCTAGGTTTTTGCCTTCGTCTCCTATGTGGTTTTTTATTGTCTCTTGCACAAAAGTGGGGGAACCAAGGAGAAAACCAACCCATGTCACATGGGAAAAATTTTTAAGACACTACTTTTGCAAATGTCTGACTCACTATTTAAGTTATATTATGCACAAGAAATGCGATCATAACTGTCAAAATATACAAAACCAAAAAGCAACGCAAAAAACTGTGAGCTAATATATTTTCAGATCTTATATAATGAGTACTTCAGAGGATAGGTATTATTGCATGAGTATATTTGTCTTGCCATTTAGTTTTTCACTATATATATTTTATATAGATAAAAAAATAACATATGAAAAATAATTTTTTCGCAGTTAATTGCTGTTGTTTCTAGCACAATGAGAATCCTTCGACTTTGCCTCTATTTTTAACACATTTTGCAAGTTTCTCCGCATTTCGTTTTTCGCATTTCTGTTGAAACGAAAGATGTAGTACAAAATCTGTTGCATTTAGGGTCGCCGGCGGGCTCGCAGAATGGGTTTACAAAGTCTTTACACCTAAAATTCAACAGTTAACTCACTAAAAATATTTTCAAAAATAGTATGCTCACTTAGACGAAGCGTCTTTGCATGTAGGTGGGTTGGAGTACTCGTCATTTTGCACTTTTTATACCATGAGCACTCCTTTTTACACTGAGTGCTTATAAACATCAATTCTTTAGACTGTGTGATCCATTTCGTGCATTCATTCTTCAAGGCACATGTACAGTAGCTTTCACAGGAAAACATGTCAAGTCCTTCTAGTATTTCACACACCAAATCCTCTACTGCAGAAATGATGACATCGGAAGCAAAATCTAGTGCTGCTTTTAGAAATCCAACTTCGTCGCAATGTGTTCTTTGGGTGGACTTTCACAGCCACACATTGGTTTTTCCATCTTAAGATCAGCCACTTCAGTGAATCCACAGAAGGATAACAGCTTTTTGGCTTCTTCTTTTTAGCTTCAAACTTGATATCCACTTTGGTGACTTTCAAGGTCTCTTCTGTGTATTCAAGACATTTTTCCATCAAAGAAATTATGACTTCACTCCGCTTTTCTATAGACATGTCAACTTTCATTTTAGTAAATTCGACTGAAGACTTTTTCTTGCCTTCTTCAGAGGAAGATGTTTTTTTGGTTTCTTCTATATCTACTTTCATTTTGAAAGAGATGAAGCCGACTTCTTTGCTGATCCGATGACAGCTGCATTTGTCGTCAGTGAACAAGTATTCGTCACACACGTCTACAAGTTAAAAAATTACTGAAGATTGTAATTCCTACAGAAATATCGACACTACTCGGTAATAGACCCCCCCCCCCAAATCAAGATTTTGGGAGTGGTCACAACTCATTTTTATTCCCGAGGAGCAGCTTTGGGGGAGATGGGATGATGTAACCGAGTAGCGCCGAAATATTTTTAACTGTTTGGAATTTGAGTTGGAGTAGATAAGATTTGAAAATTCGACCTCGGTGGCGCACTGTACAAGTATCTGTATTTTATGTCCTAACATCGTGCGCAGGTTCGATCCCACGTGGCGGCCCGCTATTTATTTTGGCTTCTTTAATCAGTTTACAGGGGTGATTTGGTCCGCTGATTCCAAATCTGGTACCGAAAAGTCGTGTTAACCCATGAAATTATCAAAGAAGCCAAAATAAATAGCTTGCCGCCAGTGTCCGCTGCGCCATGGAAGCCGAATTTTCAAACATAAACGGCTTTACCCCTCCCCTTAAAGCTGTTTCTGTAAAGTATAGTTGTCTCTGCTTGCGAGGAAAGTGGTAGTGTCTGTGCGACATGATTAAACCCGTTTGTTAGCGATAAATTAAACACTGCTATTATTTTTAGACCATCCTTAAAGACATTTCATAGTTCAAGCTTATTCCAGTCATATACAGTAATTTTAAGGGGGCCATTGCCGTCTCCGACAACGGTTGTCCCCGCCAATTCAAATTTTTTTCTTTATCGTTGGATCCACGTATGAATTATTCAACTTGGTTTCTATCAAAACTATACCTAAAATTAAATTCTAGGCCTTGTTTTGTTAGAAACCAAGCTGAAAAATCCGTACACAAGTTGAATGATTAGCATTCTCACTAGGTAAAAAAATTTGAATTGGCGGGGGACAATTCAAAACAGGCAGCAATGGCCCTTTTAATATTGTTATTTTTTCTTTTCTCCTGGGCATACAAATATTAGTGCTCTTTTTACCTGGACTTGGCGTAGTAGGTGTGGTTGGAGTTGAGGGTGTAGTCGGAGTGGTAGGCGTGCTCGGAGTAGTGGGGGTAGTTGGAGTTGTAGGTGTCGTAGGTGTTGACGGAGTGCTATGAGTTGTCGGAGTACTAGGTGTGCTTGGAGTTGTGGGCGTCGTGGGTGTAGTAGGCGTCGTTGGAGTAGTAGGAGTTGTGGGTGTGGAAGGTGTTGTTGCAGTCGTCGTACTACAAGGAGACATTACTTTTGAGATCAATTGTGACTTTTCTTTTGCCAAAAACTCGCTTGGTTTATCTTCGCAACTACAGTGAGGGTGTTTTTGCTTGCGACTTGAGTCGAAAACCTTCTCCATTATTTGACACATCTTTTCCTTGAATCCAAACATGACCAACAGCATTTTAGTCTCTTCAGTGGCTGTTTCTACAGAGACTTCAATGTTAGCCATTTGCAGTGAGTCCTCACAGTATGTCAGGAAATGCTCCATGGTGTCTATGATGATATCACTCCGTTTACTTATTGAGACATCCACTGTCACGGAAGTAATTTGTATAGTGGTTGATGAGGATTCTGTCTTCTTTTCGAAAGAAATAGAGCAAACTTCCACACCTCCACGCTTGCAGTTGCATTTGTTTTTGCTGAATGAGTACTCTTCACATGTACCTGAAATATTGGATTTTATCAACCCGCAAGTTTGCCAGCTTCTGATATTTTTTGTTAAAGTAAATTTTTTTATTTATCATAGCCTAAAGAGCTTGTATGCGTCGGCCGATTTACCCTACCATACTTCTTCTTACAAACCACCTGGGCGGTTCATTTTTGTATCCTTCAAAACAGAATATTTTAAGGTCAAGATTTTTGGGTAATCTACTAAAATTAAATACGGAAATCTTACTAGCTTTCATTTTTCAAATTAAATAATTTGGCATTAAAAAGTTATATGTCAACCTATACGTAAAAACAACTTCCTGTTTTACCTCTAAAAAGGCCTCGGGGTCTTTTTTCAAACCCCATTTGTCAAAAGAAAATCTGAAAAAATAGTTCTAAAAAATATAGATTTTTCCCCCGAAATCGGAAAAGTGGAACCGTAGAGCTCGTGGGAGTTAAAAAATGCAAAAAAATCTTTGAGAAAAATATTAACTCTGCTCTGAGATAGAGACCCTTAAAGTCAACAGGGATACCTTTTTTAGAGGAAATACGGTATAAGTTAACTTATTTCTATGTTATAACAACTTCCCGTGTGTTATTTCTAAAAACCCGATTTTTTTCGATTTTAATTTGTTCACAACAATAAAAAATATTAACCTTGATCGTCTGGTGTAGTCGGGGTAGTTGGCGTGGTTGGAGTAGTAGGTGTGGTGGGTGTACTAGGAGTTGATGGTGTGCTAGGAGTGCTAGGAGTACTTGGTGTTGTCGGCGTAGTAGGAGTGCTAGGTGTTGTTGGCGTACTAGGAGTGCTAGGGGTGGTTGGGGTACTAGGAGTGCTAGGGGTGGTTGGGGTACTAGGAGTCGAAGGTGTACTCGGTGTGCTTGGTGTGCTTGGAGTCGACGGCGTCGTAGGTGTTGTAGGAGTGCTAGGAGTACTCGGAGTGCTTGGAGTAGAAGGAGTCGTTGGTGTACTCGGTGTTGTAGGTGTAGTCGGGGTGGTGGGCGTCGTAGGAGTAGTAGGCGTGGTAGTTGTCTTACAAGGAGACAGGATTTTCGAAATCACTTTCGTCTTCATTTTTTTGAGCCAACTAGTAACTTTGCCAAAACAATCACAATGTGGTTTTTTCTCTGTGCGCTCTGGGTCGAGAATTTTTTTCATAATGTTACACGCCTTTTCTTTAAACCCAAACATGGCCAACAGCTCTTTGGTCTCTTCAGTAGCTTGTTCTATTGAGGCCTCAACTTTTTTTATTTTCAAATCATCTTCGCAGTGGTCCAAAAATTTGTCCATTAAAGTTTTGATGCAGAAATCACGCTTTTCTATTGACAGACTCATTGTCATATCAGTAATTTGAACTGATTGCTTATCTGATCCCTCTTCGGATGACGAGGAGGAGGATGTGGATTCTTTTTTAATTTCAAAGGATATAGAACCAACTTCGACACCATTCATTTGGCAGCCGCATTTGCCTGCACTTGTGGTCACTTCATCGCATGCATCTAAATTGAGAGTTTGTTAAAAGCAGGATCAACAGAAGTTTTCGAAAAAAAATCTGCGAGGCCAGTGTTATTCAAATTTGGATATTTTAAGCAGAAAAATATTATTTAGTCACCGAAAGTCTATGTGATTTTCGTTTCACTGAAAGTCGCCGATTTTATGAGCTTATTACAGGGTTGCCATCTCAAAAAATTTAAAAAAACGGACGTTTTGACCACGTTTTGAAAAAATTGCATTTTATCTAGTGCTTATTGCTATTTTGAAGCAAAAATAAGATTTTGAAAAAAAATTCAAAAAAAAATTGGGATTCGAAAAAGGGCTTATTAGCATTTTAATTTTTATAATTTTAAACAGAGCGAAAACTTTTAGATATAAAATTTAGTTAAAATTTTTATAACAAACATTTTTGTCATCGTCAAATAAGCTTACTGAAATGAAATATAGCATATTTTTTGTTCGTACAAATAAACCGGCTCAAGCTTATTTAAAGCACTTTTTATGTTTGCCTATAAAATACTGATTCAAATACTTACCAACAATTACAGCCAGATATGAAAATTGAAAAAATAAAATACAAATAGAAAATATAGTTTTGCGGAACATAGTTCTAAATAAGTTTAATATGAATACACGTTCAACTATCGAAAAATCAAAATTACACATAATAAAAAAACTATTTAGATTATAGAGTAATGCTCATCAAGTGGGTACGTGAATTGTATAAAAAAAAGTCAATCATCTAAAGTGAACTTGAAACTTCCAATCAGACTAAGTCAAGTAAATCAAACAGCCAGTCATTCAGTGTGAAACCGTTTGGCTGCCCGAAAATTGTCAAGGGACCGTATTTATTCTAATAGAGCGGCACGCCCTGGTTCAAAATCGTGTTCTTGACATCCTGTTTTTGAAACGTTTTTGAAGACTTCTTTTAGACTCATTTCTTCTCAAATTGTAGCCAATGAGATGTGCTAAATTTTAAGTAGTAACTTGCCAGAGAAAAATCTTCAAAAAGTATGTGAAAAACACCGCCAAAAACACGATTTTGAATTAGGGAGTGCGCTCTGTTAGAGTAACAGTTAATTTAGCAGTAAATCTGTTAAGCAGGATTTATTTTCTAACATTAAATATTCTGTAAGGAGTCTTTACAATATTTTGGACTAGCCTGAAAAAAACTTCAAAATAGAGATAGGAAAAATATTGGATCCAGTGTGGTAACTAACTACATTGATAGTGAACTGTATATTAAATACAGAAATTCAGATTGAAATTTTTAATTAGACCCAAATATTATTATAGACATTATCCAGCTTAAAGAGCCTTCAAAATTTAAATAACTAGCAACGAGTAAAATCGGCAAAAAGAGCACTCCAATATTTGCATTTATAAACGAATTAGGAGTAAAAGTAAATATTTAAATGAAGCTATGCAGAAAAGGGCTAAAATCAAACTGAGTTTGTGCAATTAAAAAGCAGATTTAAGCAGAAATTAAAAAAATAATAAAAGCAAAATAAATTATGAAAAGAGCCACTATTTTCAAGTGCGTCATTTATATTTTCCATAAAAACATTCGTTTTAATTTGCGAAAACTTGAGCACCTTCGGATTAATTATCCTAAATCTCTGGGACTCACAATCGTACAAAAATAAATGCCAGTGTTACCTAGATTGAAGAAATTGACCGTTCAAAATCTTTTCGAGAATTTAACTGGTCAAATTCTCCTTCAAAATCTTTTTTGTCAAGTTGGGTCGAAATCTCTGATAGCGTGAACGAGGAAACAGAAGTCTAACAAATAAAAAAAACAGCTTTATTTTTGCAAACAAACAAAGACATATTCACGATATATTTAGACATACCGTATTTCCTCTAATATAAGCCCATGCTCCATTAGAAGCCCCCCTTATTTTTCGACTAAGGTTTCGGAGTTAAGGTCATTTGTGATTGACAATTTCAAGATTTTTGGGAGGTTGAAAAATAGAAGCCCATGGGCTTCTATTAGAGGAAATACGGTATATCAGACATATATTTAATCATCTACAAAAACTAAAAAGCAGTATGCAGAGCTTTGCACTAAAACGAGAGTTGACTGTAGTTACCGTATAACCTCTAATAAACGGCACCCCTAATTCAAAATCCTGTTTTGGCATTCTGTTTTTCACCTATTTTTTGAAGAATTTTCTCAGGAAAATTACCACTCATCTTGTAGCTCATCTCATTGGCTACCAATTGGGTGGTAACTTTTCCGAGATCAAACTATAAAGATGGGCTAAAACACAATGCCAAGAACACGATTTTGAATCCAGGGGGTGCCCGTTTATTAGAGGTTATACGGTAACTATACAGCGAGGGCCCAGGGTTGACTCTGTAAAATAACTTGACTGTATAGTGAGAGTTATGAAGATTTAGATTTTGAACGATTTGTGTAGGGCCGATCAAAATCCTTATTTTGACCGAGAATTCGAGCGGTCAGTTTCTCGTTTCAAACCATAGTGTTACCTTAAATGACTTGCACTTGAGATAAGAATAGTAGAGCTTTTTTCAAGAGATTTCAGCCAATCCCTGGTACACATCAATTTTACTGACGATAATAATATCTAGACCTTCAATTTTTTCAACATAAAAGTAGGTAAACAAATTTTTTTATGAAAACACTGTATTAGTTATTGTATTAGATTCGGATTTGAACAAATAAAATAACGATTTCGGGCAAAAATTTATTTCGACTTCAAACTCTTACTGTGACCAAATGGTGAAAATCGGGTAAGATTGCGTCTAGTTTCAAAAACTTCATTCTAAATTATATACAGTCGACTCTCCCAATAACGAACCCTTTGAATAACGAACTCTTTAATAATGAACACTTTTTTTGGTTTGGTTGAATATTCGATAAAGTACTTATAACGGACCTTCTCAATAACGAACTCTCTCAATAACGAACACCTAGAGCCGGTCCCCAGGGGTTCGTTATGGGAGAGTCGACTGTATAAGATTTTTGAAGCTTGCTCTGTCTGATGTCTCCTAAAGGTTTGTGATAAGGTTATTAGCTCTGTTGCACTCTCAGTAGAAATTGTTTCTGACAAGAAGGCTCTTTTCTCCAGTCTCATTCAGACTCTACAGCTCAATGTCTCTAAGCTGAATGGTACAAATTTGTTAAATTCTAGGGTCCAGTCACAGTCTTTGTTAAGTGTTTCCGGTATCCAGCCCATCCACATTCGATGATTACTCAAGACCCTTTGGCTGTGCTAACCGAGGCTTCGGACTTATTTACAGATACCAGTAACTGGAAAGAAGAATCTTTTAATGGATCAAATGCGCAAGAATTCTTGGATGCTCCAGCCTTGCTCACATGGGATTTTGGCTGGAGAACACAATTGTGAAGGGCTCTAAATTGCAAATTAACATTTTTTTATTACGTTTTAAGATCTAAAACATTCTTAAAAAACGTTTTTAGGCGCGGAAAGACATTTTTGGGAAATTTTTTTACAAAAATTTGGACTTTTTTCCAGAAAACGAGTACCTTGATGCCCTTATTTTTATTTTTACCATGTTTTTGTCACTGAACTAGGCAAAAAAAGCTTCTAATTGCATTTATATCTACGAATCTTGCTCAGATTCATCTCTAGGGTAAGTGAGTGCGCGCATCTCTAACTCTCAAGCCCTCTACGCCTCCTCCGCGGGCGTAGGGGCTTGGGGGCTTGGAGTTGAGATGCGCACACCCACATACCTTAGACGCAAATCACTTGAAAATGATTCTGGATGCATAAAAACCATATGCAAACCAGAGTTTCTTTACGCGGTAGGTCCCAGTTATCAAAACTATGTTCAAATTCATCTTTTGAGGTCTTGTTGTACAAATCTATAAATTTGCATTTTTTGGACTACAGGGGACCAAGGCAAAAAGTGTATTTTCGGCAAAAATTTTTTTTTTGAAAAGTGTCGACGCGCCCTAAAAACACGTTTTAAGCACGTTTCAGATGCTATAGCGCTGAAATAACACCATTTTGGGCAATTTTGAACACGTTTTAGCACGTTCAGATGCTATAGCGCTGAAATAACACCATTTTGGGCAATTTTGGGACACTTCACAATTGTGTACTTTAGCCGGATGTCCTCCGTCTGGTTTCCATCTCCGCCAAGAAGAGCCTCAAAATATTTCGGTAGCCAACTAGCGAGATACCGCTTTCCAGGAGTACCGTATTCTCTCTAAATATACACCACTCTCTAATTATACACCACCTCGAGCAGGGGTTGAAAAATTTTACACCATGGTGTATATTTAGAGAGAATACGGTATTTCCATGAAAAGTTATCATTTAAAAAAACACTCCCTTAGTTTCTTTAAAGCTAAACAGCAGATGAGCAAATCAAAACATTTACTTCATTTCAAATATGGAATACAAACAAGTACAACAAATGAAAACAATGATATATTAGAATTTCAATGCAAAGTGCTGGAATCGGCACTTCTCCACCAATTCTTTTTATTCATTTTACAAATATTCAAATTATTGGACTCTTGATACAACTGAACAGGCTGGTCATTCAAGGTTTGGTAAATTGTTGGGTCAACTTTTGACAAACGAATAAATACTTCCTCCAAAGTGCTTTGCACCAGCGAGTAATCTTTTATAGCACACTCTTTGCCTCCAGCAGACGAAAAATTGTGCACAAATGCGTCTACTCTTTGTACAAAACACTCCAAGTGTCCAAACCGGGCTTTTTGGCAATTTGCCAGGTAAGTGTGGACATATGGGAAGCGTCTGTGGTGGGAGAAGCTCCAAAGTTACACAAACTGCTGAGTTGAGTCTGTTTCCGACTTCCATTAAAGGTGATTGCAAAGAAATGGATAAAAGGAAAGAATTGCCGTATCTAATATTTTTTTATGCAAAGTATTTTGTGTTTTAATATTCAAAAATTTTTAGCTTTTTAAATAGCCGTAATTTTGTGTCTAAAGCGATTTTCGAAATACTGTTTTAACAATTTTCTCGTCGACAATATATTCTTGGTACCTCATGTCAAAAACAAGATTTTTGCATGGTTTCTCATTGTGAGTTGGGCCTTACCACTTTAAAAGAAATTTTTATACAGACCAACACTCAAACCACAGGAGACCAGGCAGAAATGGTGTTTTCGAAAATCGCTCTGGAAAAAGTAATGACCATTTTAGAAAGCTACCATTTCTTGATACACCCTGTATATATTGTTGCAAAAACAATATTAGATATTTTAAACCAAAGCAATTTTCGGCAGAATTTGACTTTGGCTTGGGGCCCCGAAATAAATTTTTCGTTTAAATGTCTTGTGATTGAAACTAAGGTTAGCTAATGACCGATAGCTTTAAATTTACTGGTTAGTCACCAGTGGCCCACGGCAACTCACCTGCAACCCGATGATTCTCTTTTTTGCTTTCTTACCCCGTTTTTCACAAAATTTAATCAAATAAAACAAATAATTAATTTTCTTATTTTATTCCTCTATTTGCTTTATCAGTAAATCTAAAACTAAAAATATTGATAAATATCATTTAAAATTATGATGTTCTTGTATGAATTGACGCAACGGCTAAAAAAAAATTACCGGTGACTCTCGTTGTATTGACCATCACCCAACTCTAGTTTAAGCCTAATAATGCCTTTTAAGATGTTTTTTTATTTGGGTTTTTCGAATTTTTTTTAAATTTTTTTCTGTTCCACAAAGCGCTTACTTGCTCTTCAAGTGTTGTGCACTTCCAATACTAATCATAGATCCTTTGTTCATGAAGCCTATTCTAGTGCACAACACCTCACACTCTTCCATGCTGTGAGTGGTCAACAATAAGGCAGTATTGTTTCTTCTGAGCTCTCCCAACAAATTCCAAATATGGCGGCGCGTACGCGGATCTACACCTGCTGTTGGTTCGTCTAGCATGATCAACCTGCTGCAGGACATCAAAGCTACTCCTATGGATATGCGTCGCTTTTGGCCACCACTAAAATAATTGAAAAATAATCGGAATATTATCTTTCTTCGTTCTGTGTCTTCTAGTTTTACTTTTTTTTTTAAATTAGATTTGCTTAATAAACTGCTCTGCAGGTGGTTAATTTTTTTATGAGAATCTTTGCTTGCGACTAAAAAATTTTCCACAACTAAAAAACAAAAAATATATTTTTTTTATAAAACTATTTTTTTAATTAGCTAAAAAATCTCGATTTTTTTTAGCATTGAAATCTGAACAAATAATTAAGTTGGGAAAGTTCTAACGGTTCAAAGCTCTAATTAATGAATTTAAAGATTGTGGTTGCAAATTGGCTACCGTATTTACTGTAAAGTCCCATGGGGAGTTATTTTTCAACCCTTAAAAAATCGGAAATATTTCGATTTTGATATTTTTGGGTGCTAACAAAATTTAAATGGAATCAGGTAATCGCGAACTAAGAAACGCAAAAAACAGATTTGCGAAGTGTTTGCTCAGCATAATTAGGGTCTAGAGGTAGTTATTAGAAGAGTAAATAGTACTTGCGTCAGCAAATTGTCGAGTAATCGAGATAAGAAATTTTTATATAGTTCAATTATTGATGCAGACCTTTCAGCGAAACTTAGAACTGAAAGTACATACCTATAAATTTGACTAGCTTTCCAGCTTCTTTAGTGAGTTGAACACTTTCAAGAACCCTATCTACTCTCCAGTCTACATCTATCAGACCATTTAGGGCTCCAATCAAAGTGAGTGTCTCGCGGCCGGTCAAATCTCCAGCTAAAGCATCAAACTGAGGGCAGTAGCCTATTGGTGGTCTTTCACCTACATCACAACCCTCGATAGTGGCCTTGCCAGATGTAGCATAAGAAATGGCTGTAAGGATATCAAATGTAGAAGTCTTGCCAGCTCCGTTGACTCCTAAATTGTCAAATTAATAGTTATGAAATAAAAAAACTTTTTTAAGTGATTTTTCAGAATGTAATGGTATTTTGCCGAACTTTAAAAGTTAACACTAGAGACTTGTGAAAAATTTTCTTGAATTTTTTTTAACAAGTCTGGCTACAAAAATTTCGGCGATTAAAAAAAAGTTGCCTTTAGTCCCGCTTGCTGTTTTTGGAATCAGCTTGCTCCTCCCTTAAAATATATTTCAAAAGGCTTTTTTTTTGAAAAAACCAATTACAGGGGCACCGAGCTGCTTATCAAAAACAATCTAGGAGAGCAAGGCAAATATTGTAAAGTCGTCGAAAAAAATTGTAGTAAGACCAGGGCTTCCAATGAAAAATTTCAAAAAAGGACATTTGGGTAAAAAAAGGACATTTTGACTGTTTTTGAAGTAAAAGAGTCATTTTATCCAGTGCTTGTTGCCATTTTGAAGCGAAAAAAAAAGATTTCGACTAAATTTTCAAAAATGAAAAAAGATTTGGGGTGCCAAAAAAAGGACAAATCTTTTTAAAAAGGATGATTCGAAGCCCTGAGTAAAAGCCATTATATACGAAAACTTGTGAAAGAAAAAAAACCGTACATTCTGTTATTCCAAACCCATTAAAATTACCTAAGAGCCCGAAGCAGTCATCTGATCTGACTCCAAAAGTGAGATTTCGAACAGCACAAAGTTTTGCAGAGTAAAATTTATAAAGTTGACGCACAGCCAAAGACAATTGCTCATTGCTTTGCTTGGCTATCCAATTTCTCTCCACCAAAACATCTTCGTCTTCTCTGTGGAGAGGTTGAAGTACTTTTTTGTACTTATTATCTGTCCACTGTCTGACGAAGGCCCCACCCTTCTGGATTGGATAATTGACAGAAGGCTGAGGAAGGCGACAAAGAAGCCAGGAAAATAATCATGGATAAACCAATTCCATTATCACTGAAATCATACAGCTGATAAAGAGCAAAAGTTGGCTTAGTATGGTTCATTTGACAGACAGTCAGCAATCGGACTGAGGAAGTCATTTGCAGAATTCCTGGGAATGCAAGTCCGATGGTGTGCTAAAACAGAATTTTACGACTAGCTATTAAAAATATTTTGGCACAATAGCGCCGTTGACAACACCTTTTACCCCGTCTTATTGTGTCTTGCCCCACTGATTTTTTTGGCTTTAGCTTAAGGGTCATAGCAGGCCAGCATACTTTAAGACAAACAAATAAGTCTTTCGAATAAATGTTTGGGATAACAAGTTAATAACATGTCATTCGAATAACATGTTTGGGACTGTCCTAACATAAGTCTACTGCCCTGCTTCTAAAAAGGGCAAAGGGCCGAGGCAACTAGGAAGGGAGGAGGTAAATGCACAAGGTGTCACTATTTTCATAAAAAATTATAAATGAAATTTTTTGTAAAGTATATAATTAATCAAAATTTATGATTGGAAAAATGTCGAAAGCAAGCAAAATTGGCATTTTTCATTGATATGGTAGGGTGCGTAAACTTTAATTTTCCATACTTTTTTCGTTTTTCGACTTTAGAAAAACGGCTTTAAACAAAAATTTTCAAAAGGAGAATACGCATACAGTCGACGGTCGATACAACGAGCTTCCAAAAGTTCGTTCCCACCTAGGGTCTGACACTTTTTTTAGCTACATTTGTAAGGTCTTTCTCCAAATGTGATTCGCCAGTCCAGTCCGAAATATCGTAAGGATGCGATTTTACCGGCCGTTTTTTTTTAAATAAAAAATTTTGTCATGAAGATCCGCAACGCTCGATATAACGAACCTCTTTTTCGACAATAGGGGTTAGTTATATCAAGCGTTTCGAGTCTTCATGACAAAATAGTTTTATTTTTTTAAAAACGACCGGTAAAATTGCAATCCTTGCGATATTTCGGCCTAGACTGGCGAATCACATTAGAAAAGGATATTAAATATGAAACTAAAATGTGTCGGTCCCTAGTTGGGAACGAACTTTTGGGGGTTCGTTATATCGAGCTTCGACTGTGCTACACATTTTTTTGGCATTTTCTCTTTTTGAATTAAAATTTTAGATTTTTTTGATTTATGTTTTGGTCTATTTCCGATTTGGGAAATATTTCTCGGTTTTAATTTCGACATTTTTTAGTTTTGACGAAATCCTGCTGATTGGTGAAAAAATAAAAATGTCTCAAAAGCTTACATCAATAATTTCCGAGATGCTTTGAATCTGCTTTTCCAAACCGTCTGACCTGCTACGGTTGCTTTGCATTTGGAAAATGGCGAAAATAATAGCAGCTTTAATTAAAGCAGATACGATTATTGGTATTATGGTGTGCCAACAAAACATAAATGCAAAGGCTTTAGCAGCTGAGCGAAACATCAAAGAAAAACAATAAGTCAGTGCAGCAGTAACCAAAAAATAAGCTATCCACAGCGGCCATAGACTAAAACTTTTTTAAACTTTTTTATTTTTTAAATTTGTAAAATCAACTTTACCTGGCGATACAAATTGCTGGAATTTTCATCGACCAAAAGCCCATCAAAACAAAAGCAGTGCTCCAGCGAAGAAAAATATAAAATCAGAAATCAGTTGAGCTAACCAGTATGTAGAGGATTTGATTTGTGTGAGAAAAAGCTGAAATCAAAAAATGAATCCAGAAAATTAAATTTTTGTTTTGAAAATATTTTTTCTGCGACACAAGTAAAGGGTTTGTGGACGGTGATTGATTAGATCGGTTTTAAAGTATTTTATTATTTTCTGAATTTAACAGTATAAAATTTAATTTCTTACCTAAGAAAGTGAATTTATGTTGTTTTAGAAAAAATACAAGTGACCTAAAAAGAGAACCGTTTTATAGATATTTACGAAGGCCCAAGCAAAATTTATTCGAAGTGTGCGGGGGGGGGGGGGTGCGCTTCTATTAAAGAGAATACGGTATACCGTATTTTCCTGTGGGGTGTTTATTTTTTCAACTCCTCAAAAATTTCTGAGATTGCCAGTCAAAAGTGGCCTTGACTTTGAAATTTTAGTCAAAAAATAGGGAGAGGGGGGGGGTTATCAGAGAATGGGCGTTTAAAAGAGAAAATACGGTATATATTTCTAAAGTCAACCCTTATTTTCACATCTTCTCGTTTTCACAATCTCTCTTATTTCACGGCTCTGAAAAGTGTCTTTAAGCGGGCCATAAAATAGAGAATCGAAAAGAAATTAGATTTTTCTAAACTAAATAAGCAAACAAATCACCTGATGTTTGAAGTTAGTAAATCTTTCTGCAGTCAGATTCAGTATTAGAAGAGACAAAATAGCGGTCATGCACAATCCAAACGTCAAAGTAGCTAAGAAACTGCACAAAAAGGTTTGATAAGTCAAAAATTACTTTATCTAGAGATTTACCTGTATACAATGGCGAAAATTTTCAAGTCTTTAGCAGAATCGATTTGCCTATTAATGGTTTCAGTCATTTGGTTTTTCTTATTTTCAAAGCCAGTTATTACATTTCCACCTAGAATTAAATCGAGTTTTCATAGTTTTCTACTCAAAATCTCTACTCAAAATTTTTGATATAGTAAATATAAAAAAGTGTTCCGAAAATTGCAACGATTTTTAAATTTGGTTGAATCAGCAACATTTTTGGTCCAAAACACAGGCTCTTACAGTATAACCTCGATATAACAAACCTTCCATATAACCCAACCCTTGGTATAAATAACATTTGGCGTTAGTGGTCCTGCTTCTTTCTTTAAAAATTCGACAGGGGGACCAAGCCATTCTTTAAAAAAAACAACAGCAGAGCCCGTATTCAGGGCGCAAGATTGTAAAAAATCGGTCCGATTATCGGTTCCAAAATCGGCCTGAAAATCTATCTTATTTTCTGTCGATTTGCGCCCTGAATACGGGCTCAGGAGGACCAAGACAAAACGTGAACCGATTCCCCACTAGTGCCGAACATTTTTGTCGGTCCCAGAGACCCTTTATATCGAGCTTTGACTCTACTCAAAAATTTTGATATATAGTACATTTTGCCGCACAATGAGAATTTAGCCATTTTTTGGTCAAAAATCTCATTTTATTCAGTGTTTCATGATATTTGAGCAATCAAAGTAAAGATCTCAATGTAAAATTTCGGTTAAAAATGATTAAACAAACCATTTTTTGGAGCAGAACATTTGTCAAAAAGTTCATTGCATACATTGATGCTGAAGCAGTTGTATTAAGAATGCATTTTTGGAGAAAATTACTCGTTACCAGAATTCATCATCTTGCTAAAGAACACTCGATCAGGTAAAAGAGCTGATGTATTGCTGGAGCTGAAGCCAAATGCAAGTGGAGGATTGTTGAAGTAGAGATCATAGAATTCAGAATTCAACTCATCTGGTCTTGAATTGAATGGCATTACTTGCAACTGAGGAAATTTTTGTGTGTATTTCAAAGCCTCTTGGTTAAATAAGGTGTCTAATGGATTGTTAGTAGGGTCAATATTTAACGGAATGACGGATCTAGAAATATCAGCCAAAAGAACAGGACGGTCTAAATATGATAAATTTAAAATAAAAAAGCATAGAGATTAAAAAATTGCCTTGGTCAGATTGAGAGCGCACCATATCCAAAAAGTTATAGAGATTGAAAATATATGGCAAAACAGCAAAAGTGCTATAATAATTGGAGAAATAATTCTCATCTTGTTGCGTCGATAGTACAAAGCGTGCCTCCAAAGTAAACGCCCGATTTGACGAGTAAATAGTGGAAATCCTGTCTGCTTACTTTCTTCAAAATCGGGTTTTATATAATTTTGGGCATGAATATAGAATTATAGTATTAGCTACCTATCTTTCGGCACAGCTGCTCAGCTACTTTTTTGACCTGTACTAATCCTTCTTTATCATTTTCTCCTTCCGCCAACTCTCCCACTCTGAAATAATTACATTTAATATAGAATTGTTTGAAAATTATATGACCTTAAAATACTTGCTCCAAACTGTTAATTGATAGCCCAAAGGAGGCAATACCAAGTTGATCCTGCCTAGCTTCGAGCTCTTCAAACATAGGGGCAAATCTTAAAAGCGTGTATTTTTTTATATGATGTTTGTATTTTGTTTTCTTTTCGAAGGAGTCTTTATGCTATACAAAATGGTAGGAGTTTCTTCTACCGAGTCCTCCAAAGGTTTGCTTTGACCACGTTTTCGAGCTTCTTAAGTAAGGCTTGATAAGCCCAGAACAGAGGTTTTTAGGTGGCGGACGGACACTTTTCAAAAATAATTGTTGACGAAAATTCAAAATTTAGTCAAACATTTTTTTGACGAGGCGCTAGTGCAGAATTGGTTGCAAATTTTGCCTTGATCCTCCCTGTTGATTTTTTCCACATTTGCCTCCCCCTGCTGTTTTTCAATGTGATTATGGTGATTTAAGTGAATGCGGTGATTAGAATGATTATGCCTTGGTGATTATGATGATTATGGTGATTTAAATGATTATAGCAAGGCGAAATGTGGAAAAAATCAACAGCGGATAACCAAAGCAAAACTTGCAACCGATTTTGCACTAGCGCCAGTGATCCCAAGTGGTCTTAATTTTTCAGATTTGTCTGAAATTTAGAGGCCAAATCTGAAAAATAAATTGATCTGAATTTCGTCTGAATTTTGAAAAATTGTCTGAAATCGTCTGAATTTTGATTTGAAATTCTTCTTATCTTTTCGAAAGAAAATGTCTTTGCAGCGCTATTTATTGTTTATTTATTTTTATCAGACAGCATTCTTGTCTTTTTTCTGCTACAATTTCAAGTGTGTTGTTCATTAGTAATTTGTATTTGCTTCAGTATCGATGCCTCCTAAACGCAAGCTACTATTCAAACCAGCTTCTCCCACAAATTCCGGCTGATGTTTTCGAGGCAGATGATACTGAGCTAAAATGGATGAAGATTTTCAAGGAAAACGACACGCTCCCGGTCATCTATCAACTCGTCAGTGCAATTCTCTCGATGCCAGTCTCAAATTTCTTTATCGAACGGATCTTCTCACTTTGTGGTGTGCAATGGACAAAAGAAAGAAATTTGCTGGAAGTCCAAACAGTAAAAAGTTTCAGTAAGTTAGTAAAGTAAGTAAGTAAAAGTTTCAAAAAGTTTAGTTCAAACGAAAGTTAATTTTGATCTCAATTGTGTTGAAATGTATAATTTTCTTTTGAAGAACAATCCATTGTTAAGGAAAATTAGAGCATGGGAAAAGTACTTTTGATTGTTTACTCACCGTTGATTATTGTTGTTGATGAAGTTTTAATAAAATTTGGATAAAAAATTTACATTTGCAAAATGTCTGAAATTTGGAGCTTAGGTCTGAATTTTTGACATTTTTGTCTGAATTTTCAGCTGGTCGACTTGGGATCCCTGACTAGCGCACATTCTTTTTAAAAATGTCCGTCTGCCACCTAAAATTCTCTTTAGTAAAAATCCTCTTTTTTAAATCCTCTTTTCCCTTCTAGTCTGATAAACGCCTCAGAAGCTCGAACAGTGGTCAAAACAAACCTTTGGGTGACGGTAACAAACTTTTCAGTGAAAAAAAATTTAGCCGATAAAATACAGTATACTAAAATTAGTCAAAAAAAATTTGCCTTAATTTTTCACCTTTTTCTGCTCTGAAATGGCAATAGGACTTTCAATTCTTGAGAGCTTGGCAGTTCTCCTTGAACAGTAGCTTTGTCAATGTGCATACGTATAGTTTGCAAAATATTGCTAACTTGGTCAGCTAATAAGTATTCTTGATTAACTTGCTCAGCCCTTTTAAGAGCTACACTCAACACATATCCAGTGCCATATTTTTGCTTCAAATAGTCCACAGAGCCATTGCACACAATCTCGCCCTTGACCATGATAGCCACTCGATCACCCAATAAGTCAGCTTCGTCCATGTAGTGGGTGGTCAACAGAATAGTTCTATTTCTTTTCTCTGTGATAAGCATGTTTCGGATCTGCTGCCGTGCTCCAGGATCCATCCCTGCAGTAGGTTCGTCCAACAAAACTACTTGTGCTTTACCTACTAGCGCTAGAGCCACAAATAATTTTCGCTTCATTCCACCACTTAGTTTTTGGACCAGCTAAATATTTTCGTTAGTGATTATATAAAAATCAAATATGGATGTTACAAAGGCTAAGAAATCTTTAAAATTGGGCTGTTTTCAAACCAGCTAAAAAATTTTGGTCCTAGTGCCTAATCCCCCTTTTTTTTGGATCGTGATTGGAATAAGGGTAAGCCAGCATGCATCGGGGTGTACTCGAACATGTTTTTCTTATTATTTTTTTTTCGAGAAACATGTTTGAGCCCGGGTTAACATATGCTGTCCTATTCTCTGCCCAATCAGAAGCCAAAAAACAACAATGGGGACCCAGGCAGAAATAGACCGCATTCAAGACTAAAGCCGAAAAATCAGTTTGGGTACAAAGGAAAACTTTTTTTGAAATTTTTATTTTGACATTTAAAAGAAAATTGGATAAAAATGATCAAAAATGTAAAAAATCACTTTAAGATATTTTGAAGAAAAAAAAATTACGAATGAAATAGCAGAAAGGAACAAGGCACAATTTTTTTGTGGCGTCAACATGAAATTGTAAAATACTTTTGAATAATTGACTAACCTCATTCATTTGGTCTAGAAGTCCAACTTGACGCAAAAGATTAGTAATCTCCACGTAGTCATTAGCGGCAAAACTACCATTTCTCAAACGACCGTACAACACCAAGTGTTCATAGACGGTTAAGTTGTTGAAGAGCGGATTATTTTGCGGGCAATAGCCGATCCTTTGTTGACAGGCGCTCAGATTTGTGGTTACACTCTCACCACACACAAGCACTTCTCCGCTAGTTGGTTGAGCAAAGCCGGTTAAACAGGCAAAAGTTGATGACTTTCCGGCTCCATTGTGCCCTAAAAGGACTGTGACCTAAGTAAAAATTAATTAGGTTGTATGTTAAATATAAAATATGTCCAACATTGCCCCTGTAAGATTTCAAAGAGATGTTGTTAACAGCCACTTCTCCAGTTGACCATGTCTTGACCAGATCGGTTATTTGTATGTCTGCTTCCAGTTTCGCCATATTCCCTTCAGGCTCTATGTTATCGGCATGCTTTATTACTTTTGATTTTCCATTTTGATCACTAGAATAAACAGCATCACTTCGTTTGCTTAGCTTCTGGATTAACCACTTAAATAAAAAAATTCATGCAGTGATAAAATGCTGTAAAACATCTAATGATGATACAAGTCTAATAATTTTTTGACCCTCGCGACATTTTCAGACGTTTTAATATAAAAAGAGGAATCGGAGAGTATGTGAGAGTCAGAAATGAGATTTTTGACCTTTTAATTTTTATGACTTTTTGAAGAAAAACTTTAATTTTAAACTTTAAACTTTAAAATTTAATTTCAAAATTTCGGTCTCATATGGCATTTGAGATTCTGGGCATTATTTGAAGTCTTATAACTCGTATTTCCGAGTGGAGTCGTAAAACGGAATAAATTTACAATAGTCCCTCCGGGACCGAGAATTCATTTTTAATACCGCAATAGTCCCGGAGGGACTATTGTAAATTTATTGCGTTTTATGACTTCACTCTGAAGTAAGACTAATATTGAAATGATGCCTGGTATCTTAGCCACCAAAATAAATAAAAAAACTTCAAGTAAAATGCCTTTACAGTAAACTTTCGACACCCTGGGGACCAGGTCAGGTGTACGTTATATCGGGGTAATTTTGACAGAGTCTATTATTAAAAGAACCGGGCCAGGTGTACGTTATGTTTGGGGTGTATGTTATAGCGGGTGTACGTTATATCGAAAGTTTGACTGTAATAAAGTATTTCTTCAAAAAGTCGAAAAAAGTAAGAGAGCGAAAATCTCATCCCTAATAGATAAAATTAATTTACAAAATATTGACTCTGAGATGAGATATGCCCCCTCCCAACAAAAGGTGATGGGATGGGGTTCAAATAGCTAGGAAAGGATTTGGCGACTAGGAGTAGTGGCAAATCGAGATTTGTCAGACCTAGATCTGGCAAGCTGTTGTCATCTGTTCAGCGACCCTGTATGTTCTAAAAATAATGTTCTAAAAAAACTACCTGGAAGCAAAACAACCATGATTTTCGAGTAACACCGTCAGCAGAAGGCAACACAGAGTCCAAGTAATTAGCCAACAATATCAAAAGGCTGAATCCACTAACAGCATAAGCATAGCGAATGGCCAGGTGAACATCACTGGGAAAGTAGTAAAAGCAAACGAGGATTTGTCTGAAGATTTTTCTTAGGTAGAAATCAAAAATATGCAATCTCACCAATCAGTTCGTACAACAACAAGTCACACAAGCCCATATGCAGAGCTGTTAATGGACTAAGTGCATATACAAAACACAGGCCGATATTCATCCTATTTGGTGGAGCAAATATAGTAAAGATTGAAAGACCTGTGTTCACCATCACAATGAAGATATATGCCACTACCGGCCTTTTAAATATGGTGCCTGTCAGCAAGGCAAAAGCTGCTGCTGTTTGGGCATAGATGAAAACGAAGAATAAGAATTGGAAAAACGTGTGCTAAAAACGAAATATTAAAAGAATTCAAGGTGAACAGAAGTTGGCCTTATACTAGACTTTGCTGCCTTGGTCCCCCTGTTGATTGTTTTGTGATTTTAAGGCTTATACATCGAAGATATCTTAGATTTGTATTTGAGTCCGTCCTAATAGCCAACCGGTCAACCCTTGCCTAAGCCTATAAACAGGAGGGACCAAGGCGAAAAAACTGTTCTTCTCTAGTATAGAGCCCATAATCTCACGGCTTTACGATTAGGCTAAAATTGTCTTATTAGTTTTTTTAAAGTTTGTATTTTTCGTCTTGACAAGAACATTTTTCTTACATTTTTCCATTAATTTTATTCGAGAAAATGACTTTGTTCCTTAAAAGTTTCATAATTTTCATAAACATAAACTATTCTTATTTTAAAATATAATAAAAACTGCAGAAGGGACCAAGGCGTTTTAGGTCACAATATCAAAAACTGCTCATTAACAAAAGTTTAGAAATGGTAAATTAGAAAATGGTTAGAAAATGGTGTTTCTCGTAATTATTTTGTCTCTAGGAGTGTAAAAAATAAAAGTGCTGCCACTAGGTGGATTCGAACCTGAGACCTGAAAACAGCAAATGCTTTACCCTAAACTACGAAATTTGAGTAAAAGTTCGCGACCGGACAGTTTGCAAAGCCGTGAATCCGGTATCAATATTTATTTTGAAAAAATTACTTCCAGAGCCAAAGCAATAGGCAAGGAAGTGACCATGCTAATTGTAGTAATTTTCCAGCTTGCCGACAAAAAATGCGAGAAATAAAAAGAAGTTGAACTCATGCCCATGGACATCAAATAGGTTTTGATGTCGGCTTCTTTTTCGTGCAACACATCTCTAGCTGTCAATATCATTGGTATTAGAGTAACCAAGAAAAGAACAACAAAGAAAAATGGAAATAAGGTTAGAAAAGAGCTGTTTCTGCTGGTAGGCCGAGGGAAATCTTGAAAGTCTATGCCAGTAAACTAAAAACTTTTGCATGTTTGAATGTATTTTTTTATTAAAAGTGTTACATTAGTGATGTCAACAACTTGCACAGCATCCAGAAAAATCATTTCAAAGGTGGCTTGAGTAGTGAGCAAGTAATCGTCAAAATAACTGTAAGCACTTTCTACTAGCCCACCTAGGGTACTCCAAGAACAATAGGGGTCGTTGTTTACCCATCCAGTAGTAGCATCTATCTGAAGTAAACTTTGATATTAGCAATAATTTTGTGATGAGGGCAAAACTAAAAACCCCTGCCCTGAGGATAACTTTTTTTTAGAGATGTTTTCAATTCGAGAGATGTTTTTTTCAGAGTTGTTATTTTAGAGACAGCTTTTACAGAAGTTTTGGCTATTTCCCGGGGGTGGGGGGTGTTTTGCTTTGGCCCCCTTAAGCTTTTTAGGAGTTTTTATGCTTTAGGCTTGGGCGAGGGTTAACCAGCGTATGTCAGGGCGGACTCAAAATATGTTTAGAATTATGTTCAAGTCCGTCCTTTTATATTGTGATCCACCCTTGCCCAAGTTTCAGCCAAAAAAATCACTTAAAAACACAACAGGGGGACCAAGCCAAAACCCGCCCCATCGCGGAATAGGGCCCACGTTTTCGACTCACAGGCCACTGCTTTTAAAAAATAATTATATGTTAATTACCACTTCTAAAATTGTTCATACCACAGTGGTGTCAATACTGCTAAAATCTGTACCACATTAGCAAAAATGTTAATACAGTTTAGAAGTGTACTAAAATTAAGAAAACTTCAGTGCAGCTCTATAGCTTCATAAATGACAGATACGACAATCTGTAAAAGCCTTTTGTGAACTTTTGTAGAGAAGAAAACTTTTTGAATAAAATAAGATTGAGAGACTGAGGCAAAAAAATTTTAAATTTTTTTTCTTGAAAATGATTAACACGAGAATTCCTGACTGTACGGTTGAACTATATGAGTCTTTTCAGACCTCCTGAGCAATACTCTCGCAAAAACTTTGATGTAATGCCCCCAAATAACCCAATTATGACGAGTACTCATTGAAAATGGATGGTTTTTTCTTCGGGCTCGTGAGCAGTGCATAAATTCAGCTCAGCATATTTTCATACTCATAAGAAAGCCCTTTGTTTGAGCTTTCTAACAGTGTAGATATGCAACCATTATAATGAAACCTCACATGAAACCACATTATTCCCACAGTTTTCTTATGTGACAAAATTACACTCAAACTGTTCAAAACATTTCGTATCTCGGTTCAACTCCAAGATGCTTGGTCAATACTCGTGAAGAAATTCAAGGGCTACCAGATAGGCGAGAAATTAGCACAAAAAGTTAACTAAATTCCCTCACAAATTACAGAAGATGAGTTAGAGCCAGCTGTTTTCCTGGCATTCGAATTTTACGGTCATGGACAAAATGTGCCCGCGCCAAAATTTGCCCGAACCAAAATATGCCCGCGGCCAAAATGTGACCGCGGCCAAAATGTGACCACGGCCAAAATGTGACCACGGCCAAAATAGTTCAGAATCAGCGGGGATAGTCTTATTTCTCCATTTTTTTCTTGACTGCTGCTTTAGCACTGGATTCGTTTGTTTTAAGAAAAGACATGGATAGGCGAGAAGATTCGAGCGATATTAGCGACTCTAATGTTGGTGAAGAATTCCCATTTATGCTTACTGGTCCGATCACGTAAGAACAAATTTGCGCTACCGGAGTATAAATTTAGTGTAAAAAGAAAGATGTTGAACATAGTTTTGTTGACTGGGGCCTACTGCATAAAGAAACTGTGCTATGCATACATTTTCATGAATCCAGAGTCACTTTTGAGTGATTTTCGTCTAAGTTAAGTGAGTGCGCGCATCTCTAACCAACCAAGCCCCCTGCGCCACCGAATGGGCGCACACCGATTTTTTTCCCGATTTTCTTGTAAAAAAACCGAAACTCCAAGTCCTTTTCGGGGCGCAGGGATCTTGAGAGTTAGAGATGCGCGCACTCACTTACCTTAGACATGATTCTGCGCAAGATTCTTGATTAAAAATGCAATTAGAGGCTCGTTTTGCCCAGCTCCAGTGAAACAGGCAAATCGTCGAAATTTCAAAATGCCCAAAACTCAATTTTTTATAGATTAGAACTCAAAAATAATGCCTTTTGAACTCTTGAGGCCATTTTAGGTCTATATAGGGTGTTTGGAAACACTTTTAAAAAAAGTTGATTTGGAGGGATTTATATCCAAGTAGGGTCGAACTTTCAGTTCCGGTTCCCGTTTTGGCGCGGGCACATTTTGGCCGCGTGCACATTTTGGCGCGGCCACATTTTGTCACCTTCCGGAAATTTTAAGGGTTCCTGGTTTGGCTCATTTATGGCCGACTTTTCAATGAAATTTTTTGCTGACAATAGCGTTTTTTTCAAAAAAGCAACAATGGGCCATGAAACCTTTTTTTCTATGTAGAGCCACACTTTGTTAGATTTCCCTTGTGAAGCAATAGTTAAAACATACCCTATACTTATGTATTCGGTAATCCAGCTCTTTTGCTTCAAGATCAATATTGTGGACATAGATAATATTTTCTAAAACTTCAACAATTTGAAAAATGTAAATATTAAAAAGTTAAAGAGTACCAGAATACATTGGGTAATCGTAAAGAGATTCATGATAAGTTAGATTTAGATTGAGCTTTGTAAATGCAATTTGTTTAAGAGTGTCGAGCGTAGATGAGTCAATGGATCCGCTTAAATTGCAGCAGTAACTATTTAAATCAAAAAGTTAACTGTATACCTAAGTGTCATTCTATAAAGATTCAGTGTGACATGTGTCTCGCTTGCTGTTCCATTTATCATAATTCTCTTTTGTGTTCCCTTAATATAAAAATTGAAAAATTTCAGGTTACACAAATTTAATAGTCTTTCCGAATCTGTTGTTATTTTTATTAACGTGCTAAAAATTTGGAAGCAAAAAATTTAACACAAATCTATAACATCCAGTGACTAAAAGTTGTTTTCTGTATTTTCTCTAGTACAGTCGAGTTTCGATATAACGTGACGCCGATATAGCGACCCTTGAAAGAATTCTAGCAATAGGAAGTCAGTCAAATTTACGTTAGATAAAACGCGACCTCTTTCCGGTACCGAACAGACAAGGCTCTTCGGGCGGGTGGTACTTGATCCGAGCGGTACTAAAAACGGGCGCGACTGGAATATAACACCCCTAATAATTTAGTCCTAGGCTCTCAGGTCTCAGGCTGAGGCCTAAAAAGTACTAATATCAGCTTTTCAAAATTCGAAAATAGTGGCTTTAGGAACGCTCCAAAATTCAAAGGTCCACCGGTTTGTCCACCAAAATATGCCGGCGATGAAAATTGTGGGCGACGAAAATTCTGGGCGATGAAAATTGTTGGCGACGAAAATTGTGAGCGACGAAAACTGTGGCGACGAAAATATACCGGCGACGAAAATTGTTGGCGACGAAAATTTTTGGCGACGAAAATTGTGGGTGACGAAAATTGTGGCGACGAAAATTGTGGGCGACGAAAATTGTAGCGACGAAAATTGTGGCGACGAAACGGCTTGCACCCAAATTCATGGGGAGGTGGGTATATTCCAGTAGCATCAAAAAGGTCATATTAGAATAAAACCAGTATCTGAAAGTCGGAGTTAGGAGTTTCGGCGCATTCACCTTGAACACTATAGGCTATATCAATACGAACATTGTATTTCAAAGTGCATTATTAGCATTGACGTAGCCAGGGGGAGGGGGTAGCGGGCAGGGTGGTCACCTGCCCCCTTCCCCTGTCAGATTTTTTTCCTAGTCAAAAATGAAAAACGCTGTTGGTAAAATGACCTAAAAAATTTTTTTCCTGTATGGTGCCCCACGTCAGATTTTCTAGCTACGCCCCTGATTATTAGCATTTTTTTTCTTTGCAGTCAAGCTTTCATATAACGTCCCTTTTCAAGGAATGACACGCTACATCGAGGCTTGAATGTATTGATTTTTAATTTCACTTGAAATATTGTTACCTTGACAGAAGTAATAATAGTAAACGGAAAACAAATAAGAGCAAATAAAATCTCTAATAAAAAAAGAATTTTTCTGCGCCATAACAGTTTCAAATCCTTTTGCTGTAGGAGAAGAATTTGCGTAAAAAGTCTCATTTTTTAAAAATAGACTAAAATTTATTTTTAGTTTTAAAAATTATTCACGCAATAAATTTTTTAGCTTGTTCAGACTCTTAGAACACTTTTATTATGGATTGTTTGCTTTTTGTTTAGCACTTTGATTTCTTCGTCTGAGCAGTGATTCACGTGAAAGGAAAAACGACGCACCTATTATATTGCCTGAGTGTTTATGCTCACGAAAATTTCACATAGATAAGAATTAAATATATAAAAATGTTGTCACTGCTTTTTTATTTGGAATAAAATCACGTAAAAGGATTCGTCAAAAATATAAAACTGCATACAGTCAGCTTTTAATAAACCGACACTTTAATTTTAAATTTATATTTGAAAATTCAGTCAAAACAAACTACGAGAGCTGATTTTTTTGGATGCATTATTAAATATATTGAAAAAATAAAAAGTATTAGAGAAATGAAAAATAAAAAATGAAAAGAGATCCCCTGATAATGTTTTTAGCATACACCGCATTTTCTTTAATATACCGACACTCTCTTATAACGCCCTCTACTTTGAGGGTCTATATCTCAAACCTGTTTTTTTGCGTTTTCTTAGCTCGCACGAGCTCTACTGATTCCTCTTTTCGATTTGGATTTTTAACCCGAAAATATCGAGATCGACCGAAAATTTCCCCGATTTCGGAGAGGTTGAAAAATAAACCAACGGTTGGTTTACTAGAGTAAATACATTGATGTGATATCGATGTGACACATGAAAACTACTATTAAGCATAAAAAATTACGGCAGGTGGTATGCATGTCGCCTTATTGGATTATTTTGTTAATTTAAAATCGCGTACTTTCTGTTGGAGTCTGTGCTGACATACGCTGGGCTGTCACAAGCTTTCAGAGCAAAATCAAAAAATAAATAAAACTTTGAAATTTTCTAAAGACTTAAAACACGCAATTTATAAAAATGGAGAAGCGCCTTGTCATGCCGTGAAAAAAATTTTCATTCAATTTCCCATCTTATAACCTGAATTTTGGGGAGCTCAAAACGACTAAACTTTTTCTGTAAAAAGTTTATAAGAGTCGAGCAATAATTTGCGGACATTTTTTTAGGTAATAAAACGCTTTTATTCATAACATGAGTGCAAAAAAGTCGGGCCGCAAATGTCGATCCGCGAAAAAATCAACTCCGCCAATGTTAGTTCCCATAGCCCCAATCGCAAATGTAGCCATGTGGGTGCTGGCTTGAAGCCCCTCCATAGGTTATTTCAGATCTTAGACTTTTAGACAACTTTTAGGCTTTTATTTCTAGCATTCATTTTGACTCAGAAAAATTCAGAGAGGGGGAAGAGGTGAAGCCCGCTCAGCACTAACATGGATGCGTCCGTGGCTTGGACCACCGTGTGTGTATATTTCTAAAACACACGAATTATTATATGTCAGAGAAGCATATGTCAGAGAAGCACATCTTTAGCACGCCTGGATAACGCTTGCTAAAATTGAGAGAGGTAGAAGGATGCTTGCTTGTTCAACACCCTTGACTAAATCAATATATGTCTTTTTAGTCAGAAAATGCAATCTGCAGAAGCAAATTTCATGTTTTATATAGGTGTGTCTGAATTTTTTTCAAATTATGTTTTGTATAAATTAGTCAAGTTTTTGAATATACAATTGCGAATTATGTATTTAAAAAGAAATTGTTGCAAAAATATTTCATGTTAATTTTTTTCCCCTGATTTTTGACCTATGCAACTGGCATTGAATTTTTTTGGTCGAAACTGAAAAATGCCGTCTTTTGACTAAAAGTGCCGTCTTTTAGCTGAACTATGAAAAAAAAATTCAAAGTAATAACACTAACAGGTAGACCTGCGACTTTTTTTCTGACCACGTATTATTTGTTGCAACATATTTGCAAAATGTAACACAAAAAGGTAGGAGTATGAATTAAATTATTTTTCCGCCTTACTTCATATTTTGACGTTTTTGTGCTGAATTTCGCCAAGATGTTGCAGTATGATACGCCATTGGAAACCAGAGTCACAGGGTTACCTGATAATGTTATCAATTTGAAAAAAGTGTTTAGTTATCTGGCACTTTTCAACTTTTCTTTCGAAAATTAAAAAAAAGACGGCCCTTTTCAGCTAAAAGACGGCAATTTTCAGTTTCGACCATTTTTTTCGAAGCAAATACATTTAATTTATTTTTGGCGCTACTCTGTTTTAATATCTGGGTGTTCGATAAAACTACAGTCAAACCTCGATAATCCGCCACCCCATGGGACCGGTCCGAGGGTGGCGGATTATCGAGGTGGCGGATTAGCGGGGTGGCGGATTATCGAGGATATTTGCTCAAATAAAAACCAATGTGGCGGTTTATCGAGGTTTTCAATTTATTCCAAAACATAACATAACACAAACTCATATAACAACAGCGAAATGCGGAGAATTAGGAGAAATAATCGGTAAGTTTCTTCTGTGTTTGTTTCTTGGCTCGAGTTGGTAGAAAGCATCGTCCAGGGCATCACTGTGCTTGAGAATGGCTGGATCGGCAAAGTTCTTTTCTGTGTAGTGGCGGACGATTTCCATAGCTTTAAGAGCATCCAGGCTTGTGATTGGCGGCTCCTCTGGATCGGCGTCTTCTTCTTGAATGTCCATGCTCTCACTGTCGGCGAGTTGGTTGTTATTTGCAGTCACATCTTCTACAATGTCTTCAAGAGTTTGAGCGCCGTCTAAAACAGTAAGAATATTTACCAAACCATGAATGGATTTTAAAAATAAAAGCAAACCTGTGACCACTTCATCGTCGACATGCATGTAGTCGAACATCTCGGCTGCCCCATCGATCCCATCAAGATCTTGAAGTCGTGCCCAGGCCAGCAGCAGTTCATCCACGGATTCGTTTTCTTCTTCGACCAGAGGCATATCATCGATTTTGAAAGCGGCGCGTCTGAAGCAGTTGGCAATGGTTTCCGGTTTGACATCTCCCCATGATTTTCGAAGAAAGTGGAGCGCATTGAGCAAATTGAAGAGGATGTTCGACTTTGTTTCGATAGCCTTGATCCGGTCTCTGAGCAGATGGCGGCGATAGTGGACCTTGAGATTCTGGATGATACCTTGGTCCATTGGCTGAAAAGAGATTAAATGAAAATAATCAACAAGCAATCACAAAAAGACCAACAAACTTGAGATAGTGCTGTTGTATTCGGGAGAAAAAATTTAATCGTAATGTTTGAGAATTTGAGCCTTGGAGGGTGAGCAGAGCAATTGTCGATGTAGAGCAAAATTTTTCTTTCTTCTTTTCTGAGCTTCTTGTTCCAACCATTCAGCCAACTCTCGAAGGAATCACCAGTCATCCAGGCTTTCTTGTTGGCAATGTAGTCGAGCGGCACTTTGGCGTTCTTGAAACAGCGAGGATGGAGCGACTTGCCAATGACCAAAAGCGGAAGTTTTTCAGTGCCCGTCATGTACTGAACTGTAATCCTTTCTTTGCTTTTCTTTCCATTTGTGCATGTTTCACCCGTAAAAATGAATGATGAAAAAACAGACACAAAGAAACAATAAAAAGAAACCAACCTTTGAAAGCCATGGTCCTGTTTGGGAGCAATTGCCAGAAGAGTGCCGTCTCATCCACATTGAAGATATCCTTCGGACTGAACTTGGACAATTCATCACGCAAAACAGCTCGTTGCCATTCCTTCAGAGTTCCCACATCGACTGCCCCAGCTTCTCCTTGGTTGGATCGGAAAGTGATTGAGAAGCGGTTCTTGAAATTCTCTAGCCATCCATTGCTTGCTTCAAACCCTCAATGTTCATCAGACTGGCGATTTTCTTGGCTTTTTCCTAAAAAATAATGGTTCGATTAAATTGGATCGATAGAAAAGGAAAAACAGTTTACCTTCATGATCTCACCGCTGACTGGAATGTTCTCGCTCCTGACTCGCTTGATCCAGACCATCAGTGCTTCTTCCATCTCTGAATGCTTGCCAGTCGTGAGCCGGGAACGTTTTGCGCTGCCACCATCTAGAATTGCCTCCATAATTACCTCCCTGTTGCTGAGAATATCGCGGATTGTTGTTCTTGGAATGTTGAATTGCTTGGCCAGATCCGACTTGTTGTTGTTCTTGGCTGCGGCTTCGACGACTGCCTTCTTCACTTCTAGCGTAACGGCCTTGTGCTTTCGAGCGCTCATCTGAAAAAAGTACAAAATGTAGTAAGCAAAAAAACACGACGAACAAACATAAAGAGCAGCGTTTTTCAAAACGGCACTTTAAATAAGTAGTGACGGTTTATCAAACGACAAATTTCTTTTTGCTGACTGACTTAGGGTGGCGGTTTATCGAGGTAATATTTCTTTGTGCGGACTGACTTAGAGGTGGCGATTATCGAGGGTGGCGGTTTAGCGAGGTGGCGGTTTAGCGGGGGTAAACTTTGTTGAGTTTCTCTGGCGGCCAACCAAATCGGGCTCATGGTGGCGGTTTATCGAGGGTGGCGGTTTAGCGGGGTGGCGGATTATCGAGGTTTGACTGTATTATGAACAAACTATTATACCATATATTTCTATAATGAGGCTATACACTTCCAAACGCATTCAAAAACGAATGTCTATGTCAAATAAGAATTTTAGAAGAGCTATTAAATGGTATATAATATGTTTTTTTGTTGCTCACCGACATTATGTGAGGTTCCCTTGTTGGCCTTCAAACACCAAAGAATATGAATTCTATAACCATTTTCAAGCTCATACCTTTTGGGGAGGGGGTGCATTTGGGGTGCTGTTGTCGGGCTCGACTAGTCAATAGTTGAGGAATTTAAACAAATTTGAAATTCAGACAAAAAATAGTTATTGACCAAACTAAGTTAGCGCCCTAAATTTGCATGGCCTTTTTGAGAACCCATTGGCTGCTATGGTCTTCAAAAAAATTTCGAGTGTTTTTAAGTCAGGCTGCATATGATAAATAAGTCTTCAAATTAAACTGTATTATGCCAAATAAATTATCGAAAACTCAAACAAAATGCTCCGTGTTTTTAGCGCTTAAAAACAGTTCTTGAACTTTTGTTAGCATTTTTATATAATAACCAATGTTATAGAAAGATTATTTCAGCAAGGAATTGTGCAATTGACCAAAACGCTCTTTATAGGCTTTTGTGGCTTTTCACAGCTTTCAGTTGGCAATATGCTATTTCAATTAAATCAGGCCATTATATTAGGACTAACTATCGTTATTTATATGCACTCTACTACAAGTGGTAAGTTTTTTTAGTCAAGCGTACTCTCTGTTTAACGTTACGCAATTTTTTTAACACTCCTGGTTCGATAGCTTTTTATCCCAAGTCATTCGCCGGTTGTATTGGGTAGGTTTTCGGGTAGGTTTCATATCCGGCTTTGTCGACCCTGATTTGATGATACAACCCTTATTTCTTTTAAAAATTCAAAAAGCGCCAAATTAAATTTTGAAACTTGAACTAAAAAACCATGACACCCCTTTAGTGCGAAAAAATTTTCTTGCACAGAATTAAAAAAGCAGACGGATTTCTAATGAATTTGGGGTGGAGAAACCCGCATATGAGATTATATTATCGACCACTCTACGTAGGGGGAGGGGGATGGGAATCTATACTGCTACCTTTATAACTCTCTGTTCTAAAGTCCTTGTGATTCCTGGCTCAGAATTCCACTCTTAACACAATAGTGTTTTCAGTTTGATTATTTTTTTGCGGATTCATAATCTAAAAAAGTTTTTAGACAAAAACATTTACTAGTGCTTTTATAGTTCTCCACCCCCCCCCATCCCCCCCCTTCATACTCGGATATTTTCAAAAGTGACCCAGAATCACCCCCGGACTCATTTTTTCTGCTCGTCACGAGAAAAGAAGCATTACTGAACACTTTTTGATAAAAACATTTTGAACTTTGCCAAAAAAGTTGCCTCCCACCCCTCAGGGGTGGATCGTCATTTTAAGGTATTTTTTTGTCATTTTCTGATTTATCACATTTTTTCGCTGGAGCTGGGCAAAAAGACTCTCTAAATACATTTTTGATCAAGAGTCTTGCTCGGAATTATGTCTAAGGTAAGCCCCTTACGCCCCCAAAGGGTCTTGGTGGCTTGGAGTTGAGATGCGCACACCCACATACCTTAGACACGAATCACTCGAAAGTAACTTTGGATGCATAAAAACATATGCATACCAGAGTTTCTATATGCGGTAGGCCCCAGAAAGTGAAAACCTGTTCAAAAATCTACCTTTTTACCTTCATTTGACCTAAAAAGGAATAAAAAGGGTGAAAAATACCATAAAAGGACAATTATTGCCTGAGGGCTGGGAGGCGAAATTCGTTGATAAAGTTTAAATTTTTCATACAGAAATACGTTTAGATATGTCTTATGTAAAATGAGTTCGGAAGGTGATTTCGAGTCACTTTTCAAAAAATCCGAGTATGGGAGAGGAACTATGAAAGTGCCAATTTACTATAATTTTCACACATTTTGCGAAAAAAATGTTGGGCGAAAAAGTTTTTATTACCCGATTGTGTGGTTTTTGTTTGCTAAGCGTGTCTAAAGTAAACGTTAGAGCTGGAGTCGATTGAGTGCTAACGGTTCTTTAAAATACAGTCGCATCTTGCTAACACGTTGCTATATCGGATTGATTGTCCAGAGGGAAATGGTGGTGGCTGAAATTGAACCAGCTTTTTTGGATTACCGGGGCAACGTTCTGTCATCACACTACGCCTCCACCCTCTGGACAATTCCTGGGGAGAGACTAAGACAAGGAGACACAACACACGTCAACCCTTAAATGCTCGTTCCCTCCTAGGATCCGACACTGTTTTAAATCTACTGTCTTATTCTTTAAATAGTTCTGTTTTGATGGTCTCGTCCTAAATATCGGCAGAATTTCGAATTTACTGATTGTTTTGAAAAAATTATAAAAATTTGACATTTAAAAATCAAAACCTCGCATTTTCAAAAGGACTGGAGTGTTAGCCAGCGTGCAAAATTTTTTCTTTGGCTCTAGATTTTACCGTTTTTATAATGAATTTTGTCAATATCAGAATTTGTCGAAAGGTTTAGAAAACTGAAACAGGGAAACAGATTTTTCACTTTGAAAAATTGAAACAACAACATAGTTTTCATTTTTGAAGGTCCTGTCCTAAACCTAAAAATCCAAATTCTTGAAAAATTTCATATTATTAGATTAATTTCAGCTGATAACTCTAAATACTTGAATGTGATACTAAGCAATTGCCCAACTTATGGAATATAGATGCTTGGATTATTAAACTGTTAAACAAATTTTTAAAAAAACATTTGGAGGAGTTAGATGAGGACAGTTTAGACACTGCTATAAAAAAAGGTCAGTTTTAAAAGCAGATTGATAATTTTCAATAGTACTATTTTTACGGAAACTGTTTTTTCAAGAAATAAACACCGCGCTTCTGTTCAAATCTATCTACATATATTATTCGGCATGACTCTGTAACACTCGTAGTTAACAAGTTAACTATTCAGTTACGATATTTTTACTTTTGAGGTCAGCTAACTCGATTTTCGATGCGGAACTTGGTGGGCTGGGACAACGACTCCCAAACAAACTCGACCAACTCCTAACGACGACCAACTCGACCAACGACCAACTCCCTCAACCAACGATTAGCTGGGGAAACTTGCCAAAAACGAAATTTGCCAGACGTATGTTTTTCCGAAACGAAATTTGCCAAATCGAAACGCGCCAAAACGAAATATGCCAGAACAAACTTTGCCAAAACGAAATTCGCCAAATCGAAATGCGCCAAAACGAAATCTGCCATACGTAGGTTTTGCCTGTAACGAAATTTACCTAACGTTTAGTCGAGAGTTATAGTTACTCCTTCATGTTTTCTCCGTGTTTAACCCCCAACTATTTCAAATGACTTGGACCACCCTCGAAACCCCAAATGCCCCGAAACCGCTCAAAACCATATTAAATGGCTCTAAACCACCCTGTACAGTCCAAATTGCCTAACAGCACTTAGAATCACCCTGAACACCTAAATGGCCTGAACCAAGGCAAAGAACGACCCATAAGTGTGCACCCTTCCGGGTGCACACTATGTTTTTTACGCCATTTCTTACGAGTTTCTGATATCTCAAAATTTGAGATCGGCCACCTTGGAGTGGATACCTACTCGGGGTACTAAACTGAACAGGATGAAGAAGAAATTGAAGTGAGAGTGAAAAAAGTCATTGGATACACTAGAGGTGCGAGTGAAATGAAAATTCGCCTATTGGATACGGTGCTGAATAAGTTTTGATCACATTATGGTGGCATTATAATGCTAGGCCAATTTCGTTGTAGGCAAATTTCGTTTTGGCGCATTTCGATTTGGCAAATTTCGTTTTTGGCAAGTTTCCCCCAACCCACAGCTGGAGGGTTTTTGCATGGGTATTTTCTCAACCATAAGAGGCGCCATATGCTGCCTGTACGTCTTGTCACTATATATCCGAACTATAACAGCGGAGTACTCGAGTAGATTTTGCAAACAGATTTTTGTTTCATGTAAAAAATAGTTATCAGCATATTTTATAGGAAAAATAGATCTGAAAGATATCCAAATAAGAGGAGATATTATGGAAGAAACTAACTTCTATATGAAGTTAAAGTTTGGCTACATAAAATCTTTATCTGTTGAATTTGAACCAAGTGACTCAAAACAAAAAGATATGCCTGAAAAGACGGACTCTTTGACCAAAAACCAGTGTTTTTAAAAATTTCTGATCTCTATCTTGTATTTGCGGCTAACCCTACGCCGAACATTAGATTGTTCATGGCTAAATTCAAAAGCAAGCCCATCAGTAAGCCAGGTAAAATAATTTTATGTTTGTCTTTAATACACTATTAAAATACAAGTTTGTATTTTGGAAAAAAAATAATTTCTTAATTTTGTAAACATACAGGGTGATCAAACTTTTTTTTCCCACATTTGTTTTTCCCGTAACTTTTTATTGAAAGGCTCAAATTTTGTGTTCGACCACCCATTCGGAAGCCCTAGAACTGGCATTTTGTTTAAAAACGGAGAGCTTTTGGCAATTGGAACTCAGGCTGCAGCTATATTCAAAATTTATCAAATTTTATTCTTTGTGGTATCTTAGCAATGTCTTCACTCTCCAAAAGTGACTGTGTGGCATAGTGGTTACGCCATCCGTCGCCGTCCTAATTTTTTTCATCGCCGTCCTGCATTTTCATCAAACTTTTAATAACGGAACGCTTTTTTTATTTTACATTATATAGTCTCTTTTTATTTTTCTATCTATTTTCGGGTGACCGACCAGGTTTTCATTTATTTTTAATTTGAAAAAATGAGGCCGTCCTAATTTTACATGAAATTTTTTAAAAAAATTGGAAAAATTAGGACGGCCTCATTTTTTTGAACTAAAAATGAAAGAAAACCAGGACGGTCACCTAGAAATAAGCTAAAAAACTGACTATTTGATGTAAAATAAAAAAAAGCGTTCCGTTATAAAAATTTGATGAAAATGCAGGACGGCGATGGCAAAAAATTAGGACGGCGTAACCACATGGCTGTGTGGGCGGGTATTGGTAAATATGGTGTCGTTGGGCCATTTTTCTTTGAAGGAAATGTCACCGGCTAGAAATATGCATTGAAAGAAATGGAAGAAGTGTGAAGACCAGATAAAAAATGCTGCTGTTGTTCCTTGAATAAACCTTTGTTGATAACTTGTAGAATTTTTCAAGAATTTATAAAATAGCTGCCGCTCGGGTTCCAATTGCCAAAAGTTCTACGTTCTTTTTTTTATACAAAATGGCAATTCTAGGGCTTTTGAATGGGTGGTCGAACACAAAGTTTGAGCCTTTCAATAAAAATTATGTGCAAAACAAATGTGGGAGAAAAAGTTTGATCACCCTGTATATTACCGTATTATCTCTATTAAACGGACCCTCTCTAATAAACGGGCCCTTGAATTCAAAGGTATATATCTCAGCCTAGTGTAATTATTTTGGAAAGCTGTTTATTGAATTTTCTGAACTCCCACGAGTTCAGAAAATTCCACTCTTTTTATTTTGGTTGAGCACTTCAAAATCTCGGCTTAGACCGTGAAATTTTCAAAATTTCAAGAGGTGGAAAATAAACGGGTCGGCCTGTTTAATACAGATAAGAAGGTATGTTAAAAAGGTGATCTGAAAATTTTATATCCTTTCGATTTACCCTCGGAATCATGTCTAAGGTAAGCTCAGTGCGCGCATCTCTAACTCTCAGTCCCTGCGCCCCCGAAGGGGGTGACTCTGTATGCATCAAAATGTATGCATACCAAAGTTCATTTATGCGGTAGGCCTCAGTATTATGAGTATTATTATCAGTATAGGCCCCAGTATTCAAAACTATGTTCAAATTCTATCTTTTAGGGTCTCTAGGTACCGTTTCCAGGTGGTTTACCTTGGTCCCTTATAGGAAAAAAGTCAAATTTTGGTCAGAATTTTTTTAAATGATCGGCCGAGCCCTAAAAACATGTTTTCTACAGGTTTCAGCAGAAAAAGTCAAAAGTTTCGTGTTTCGCCGACCCGTTCAAGAATTGCATAATTTTCAGCCAAAATGTCGAAAGATCTCATTTGATCAAGGATCCACAATGGCATCAATATTTTATAACAAATTTTCGATATTTCTGTGCTCCTGCTTCACTTTTCTGTCTTGAACATCTATATATCTGCAGAGCCGGTTTTCGAACGAATTCATGACACGATCAACCATCTCTCACGGCTGGTTATTCAAAGAAGAAAATTATGCAAATCTTTAACGGGTCAGTTGACACGAAACTTTTTTAGAAGAATTCTAAGAACTTTTATCTAAGAGCCACACCTTGTCTAAATATAATCTTATAACTCATAGTTTTGATTGATTTCTTTATATTTTCTTTTTTATGCACAATATTGGTCAATTGGTTTCAACAAAAAAAAAATATTTTAAAATTTTTCCTATAGTTTTGTTATTAAAATATTGAGTAGTCCAATAAAAAAAACTTTAGACAATACAGTCGACCATGTTAAAAAGGAAGTGAAAGACCAATTGTTAAAACCTGTTAAGAATTTGAAAGAAAAAATGAAAAGTATAGTTTTGACACGCCTCCATGTTTCAATTGAGCGCTTTCATTTTCGCTATGAAAAAAGAATTCCCGCCAATTTTGCATTTGGTGTAACAGCACAAAACGTCAGCTTTCAGGTAGTCTATAGCTTACGAAATTTAGAAATTGAACAAAAAATTTAGACACAAATTTTTGAAAGAAAACCGCCTGGTATCAATTATATAATGGCCCAGGTTTAGTCGCTTTTGAAAACTGGAAACTTGGAAAGTAGATGTGTATACAAAGAGTCTTGTGAACCTTATTTATGACCATGTTGACAGTATAGCAGAAGAAAGTGAAAAATTAGCTGTTAAATATGAGATCATTGATGTACTAGATAATGCTTTTCTTAACCAAAATAAAAATTAATTTTTTTATTTTTTGGATTATGACTACACGAGATTCTATTAGAGTTGTGGAAGTTACCGGTCATAATTTTTTTCCGGTCATTTTCTGGTCATAATCTTTGTATAATATAAAAGAAAATTCATTGCTTCAACGCCGACTTTCTTGCACTCCTAAACAAATTTTATCAGTTTCTCAAATGCTTTTATGCATTAAGTAAAATTAAAATGCTTTTCAGCTACCATCCAGTACCCTCTACCTTGATAATCCAAGGCAAAGAGTCAAAATTTAGTCGAAATTTAAAAAAACTGCCATCCTCCACCTGAAAACATGTTTCCTACACTTTTAGGTCCTAAAACACACCATAAGTGTTTCAGACCTTATGTGGGAGGAGTTGGCATACCGAATTCCGGGCAATTTCTAGCTTCTTGAAATAGAATATAACTTTGGTTAGTACATCATGATCTCATATTTAACATAACTTTATCCGGTCATAATCTAGATTATGACCGGTAATATTACCAGATTATGACCAGTTATATAATTGTTACCGTTTCACAACACTAGATTCTATACTAAGCTTCGTTTTGCTATACAGCTATGAAAAATTGAAAAGTAATAGATTTTATTGAAATTTAAAATAATTGAAAGGGATTCACAAAGTTAAGGTTTGACTTAAAGTAAGATTTAAGACATTTAAAGATTGCTTACTTGACCATTGTTATGCACTACCCACAGGCAAACTTTTAGTCGCCTTCACTGTTAGGAAGAGGATACTTGACATACCCTTATGGCTTGTTCACGTTCTTCGAGTTAGAGTTAGAGTTCGGGTAAGAGGTGTTCGTGTACTCAAAAATCAGAACTCTAACTGGATGGTGTTCACGTACATCGAGTTAGAGTTCGAGGTCGAGCTTGAAAATGTTCATGTATATAGCTCAGATAGCTCAGAATCTTACCTGAAAGCCGTCTAAAGCCACTAAAAGTTAGTTTGTGGGGGATTTGCCACAAGGGAATCCAAGTTATATGCATCAACACCTTCAAACTTAACCTCGAACTCTAACTGAAGGTACATGAACACCCTCGAGTTAGAGTTAGGGTCAGAGGTGTTCACGTAACCAAAATCCCGAACTCTAACAACGTGAATAAGCCATTATGGTTTAATTCTACTAAAAAACAAAACTGTGTATTAATATTAAATTCGTTTCAAAGCATAAAATCACTGCAAAGATATAAAAACTTTAATAATATTGTAGTATATTTCAATAATTTTCCTCCCTTCTGAGTACAACCAGCTCAGTGTCTCTAGTTAGGAAAGTCACCAATAATGGGTTCACAAATGGGTTTAAAGTTTAAACGGCTACCAGACAATTTCTAATATTTTTAGAATTTGTCGCGCGACATTTTCTAATATTTTTCGGTAAATTCGGTTGTTTTGTCCCGAAATTACCGAAAAATATTAGAAAATGTCGCGCGACAAATTCTAAAAATATTAGAAATTGTCTGGTAGCCGTTTAAACGGGCGAAGCTACTTGGCTTCGAAAATTAGGACTCGGTGGCGCAGTAGGTAAGCGTTTGTGTTTTTTTGGTCCAAACTGATGCCGCAAGTTCGATCCCACCTGGTGGCACGCTATTTATTTTGGCTTGTTTATCAATGTCTTAAGGTAATTGGGACGAAGATTTCGAATTTGGCGCTGAAAAAGTCGAATTACTCCAAAAAATTGGCCAATCAAAACAAATAGCGTGCCACTAGGTCGGGTCGAACCTTCGCATAATTTTGGACAAAAAAAACACAAATGCTCACCGGAGACAGGTCAGTTCGCCCACGATCAGTTCGCCCCGTTTTTAAAAATGACCATTATGTCACAAAAAACCCCAAACTTATTTTTTTAACTTCTTTGTAGTTCGGGAACATGTTTGAGTCCGTCTAACACGCTGGCCTACCTTGCCTAAGCTTAAGTCTAAAACAAAACGGGGCGAACTGATCGTGGGGCGAACTGACCGGGGCGAACTGATCATGGGCGAACTGACCGTACACCATGCTCACCTACTACACCGCCGAGGCCGAATATTAAAACTAAGCAACACCCTCGCCCACTTCAACAGTTTGTGCTTATTCTCAAAAGTTTTTCACTAGACAACTTTATTATTTTTACACAAAGTAAAACCTGATTAAATATTTACAAGTACAAAATATTTCAAAAGATATATATTGTATTATTTTTTTAATATTTTAAAGTCCTTAAGACAAAACTATTCATAATTTTTTCTTATAACTTCGAAGCTTGAAATCATCCTACCCAAAAGAGCTGTTTTGATGCCCTCATCAGGCACTAAAGCATAGTGATTCAGTATAATCATAAATGAAAACAGCATTTCTGAGGCATATTGATAATGGAACATTTTTTTGACTAGCTCCAAAGTATAAGGATTTTTCACGCCGAATTTTTTGCAGCCAGCACTGAACTCTTAAAGTAGAGCTCAATCCATCCTTCCAAACATCTTAGTTTAACAGAAGCATTCACACCAATTAAAATGCATCTTAACACATCAATTAGGCCAGTGCTAGGGTGAGCAAACTGCCAATCTAACAGGGCATAAACTTCTGAGCCTATCTCTTTGGTGTTTTCATCTTGAAAAGAGAAAATAATGTTGTTAGCCCAGAAATCACCATGACAAAGCACTGCTGGAGTGTTGAAATGTTTGTGGACCTCGTAGATCATGATTTCGTTTTGACTGACAACTTTGAGAAGAGCTTCTTTGTTCCGTTTGAAATAATCGACAGGAAGCTTGAGAAGATTTTCCATCACCGAATTTTTGGTCTGACCATCCTTAAATGTTGAAGGTTCAATTTGTTCGAAAATGCTTTTGAGCTTAACCTCTTGATCAAGTGTGCAATTCCACTTGAGCTGCTCTAAGACTTCCTGAGAATTGGGAATCGAGAGAGAAATAGCGTGGATCTCAGCAATACATCTAATCAGCCCTTCAACCTTAATAGAAACAACAATAGTTTTGAGATATTATTTTTAGTAACATTTGGTTTATTTGAAAGAATCTACCAAAAATGCCTTGATTTAAATTGTTTTTTTCTAACTAGCGTAAGGGAGGCGTTGTTTGGTCGAAGGAAGGTTGGAACTTTCAACTTCCAATTTATATTCATTATGACTTAGTATGAGACCCATTAAATGTATTTTTTTTGCATCTTACACTAGAAATTCTACAGTTAATCAGTGAGTCTCGTTCGGAGTCAAACATACCGTATTTCCTCTAATATAACCACGGTGGGTTTATTTTTCAAACCCCTTCTGAGGGTGGGTTTATTAGAGTCATTTTGAGATTTTTGTGGCTTCAACCAAAATCAAAAAGCGGAATCGGTAGAGCTCGTGGGAACTAAGAAAACGCAAAAAACAGCTTTGCAGAATATTTACTCTGTTCCGAGATACAGACACTGGAAGTTGAGGGGGTGGGTTTATTAGAGCGGGTGGTTATATTAGAGGAAATACGGTAGTCAAAAAAAAAAGTCGGACCCACCTAAGGTCCGACACTTTTTTTACCTCTATTTTTGAAAAATTTAACCGAATCTGATTCGTCAGTCTAATCAGAAACATCGCAAAGATTCCGATTTCACCGGTCGTTTTTTTAAATGGCAACAGTTTTGCCAAAAAGACCCGCGCCGCTCGATATAACGAACGCCTTTTTTGAATAAAGGGGTTCGTTGTATAGAGCGGCGCGGGTCTTTTCGGCAAAACTCTTACCATTTACAAAAAACGACCGGTAAGTCGGAATCTTTGAGATTTTTCGCACTGGACTAGCCAAAGACATCTGGCAAAAAATTTGAAAAATTAGGGTAAAAAAAGTGTTGGACCCAAGGTGGGAACGAACTTTTGGGGGTTCGTTTTATCGAGCGTCGACTGTATAACCAAATCAGCCAAAAATTTCTTGTAAAATTCATGAGACATATTTTTTTTATCAAATTTTATTAAATGGTTTAAATGAAAATTAATAATAGCTTCTTTACAGAAATTTACCTGCTGCTCAGTCATTCCTTGTATTACGCTGGGTGAGCCCCTCGACCACCCAGATCTTCCATTAAAATACAGGCATTCTCCAGACCCATAGCATTGTTTGCTTTGCATGCTGAGAAGATTTGCGCAATGTGCACTACTTTCTCAATTTTACTGCCGAAGTGTTCATAGCAAAAATTTCTTTATCGTGTCGTTCAGCCAGCTTCACAGCAAAGTCTCTCAACTATAAATTTAGACACTTTTACTTATATGACAAAATTATAGAAAATTTATACAAATTTGTCATCTGCCAAAGTGTTGACAGTGGGTATGTGGAGGGTTGTAGGAACTTTTAAAATCACTGAAAATGGCTCTTCAACATCTTGAAAATAGAACTGAATTCGGAATATGTGGGATAAAACTGAAATTTTGTATTTTTTTTCATTAAAGATGACTTTTCAAAAAATTTACATCCGATTCCAGAATTTGTTTGACATCAGCTCGAACGATTTTCTGCTTTGCTTTCAAATCTAGCCATTTTTGTCCACCAGTCTTTTCCAGATTATTTACCACATATTCCAGGTTGAAGTTCAAAGAGCAATAGGCACTTTCAAGTCGACGCAATCACTATTTGGAAGGGAAACAGCATTTAAAGGTTTATCTGCTCTACTTTTTATGTCAATCTTTTGAATCAAAGGCTTAATGCATCTTTGGGCTCACTTTCTGGCATTCTGATGCAGCGACAAACTATCTAAAAACCAAAATTAAATAATATTTTTTTTCGGTGCTTGCATCCGATCACAACGTTTTCAGGATTTTCATATTCTTTTTACTGGTTTCTTTTAAAACTGTTATTTGTTTCGTTTTTCATGTTTTTAAAAACTATTTCTAGAGATGGCTGTTAATACGTGTGACATAAAATTTTGTTCGTCGATAAAAATGCAGTGGTCGTAATATACTTTCTAACCGGATCTCCTGTAATTTCATTCACGGGAAGTAATTTTTCAACCGCCAAAAGTGGGAAAATTATGAATTCAATCTTGAGACTTTTGGGCGTTTAAAGACCATGGCCACACGTTCTAAACTGTTCCCTTCTAAACTGTCTAAGTCCTTAAAGTTGAGGGGTGAAGTAACTAAAGGAGGGGGCTGAGAAGTTATAGAAAATACAGTGCGTATGGTCTCAAATTGGAAGACTGTGTTTTACATGGTGCTTTCTAAATGAAAGTTTTATGAGTTTCCAAGTTTTTTGATCAGGGTCAGACCTTAACAGAAAAAGTGCCTGTTTTTCAACTGGCCAACATTATAAATCAAAATTACATAAAAATTACAGTTAACTTTTATTAGAAAAATTGATAAACGTATATAGCACCAATTTTATAAATATTTCTGAAGAGCGATTCAACTGACAAAATTAAGAGAGACTAATGAATGAATTGTATCTGTTTCTTGGACTTTAAGATAGAAAAAAGACGGAACTATGGCGTTTCAAAGTTTAGGAAGTATCAAAAAAACAAAGACTCAAGTGCTGTTTACTGCCAACGAACGTTCTGCGCAGCCAGCTAATACTGCTTAGCTAATCTTCTTCGTATCAAAATCAAAAGGTAAATAAATATTTAAGATTTATTTTAAAAAATTCTCTAAAATCTAATTACTGTTGACTACATTCAATATTTTTTAGAGCTTTTTGTTGAAAAAGTTTTTTATCTTACTTATTTGAAATAATTCAAAATATGTCAAACAGAATAAATGTCTGTAAAGGCGGCTCTATATGTGTTCAGAGGTAAACCCCAAAACATGCTTTGGTCGCCCCTGATGTTGGTTTTTGCAAAAAAACTATTAGGAACTATTCATAAACACAGGGCTTCGAATGAAAATTTCGAAAAAATGACATTTGGGTAAAAAAAGGACATTTTGATTGTTTTTGAAGTAAAAGGGTCATTTTATCCAGTGCTTAATGCCATTTTGAAGCGAAAAAAAAGATTTTGACTAAATTTTCAAAAATGAGAAAGATTCGGGGTGCCAAAAAAGGACAAATCTTTTTGATAAACATAGCCTTGATAAACACGTCAAACCATTGTCAAGCAGAAAAATTTTTCGGTGGAAAATAACAAAAAAAAATTGCTTTGGTCCCAAGCTGATTTAGGCTTAGGCAATGCTAGGATGCGGGATTTTTAAGCTACAAAAAGCATCTTTGAGTCTGTTCCATCATACGCTGGCTACCCTTGCCTAAGTCTGAAGCCTAAAAAAATAACAATATTTTGAAAAAAAAATGTGACAGAAACAACAGAGGGACCAAGCCCTTTTTAAAAATTTACAAAAAACAACAGAGATGACCAAGGCATACTTTTTTTCGGCTGTACCGTCGAACACATATAGAGCCAAAAGCTAAACAAACGAAATTTTCAAGAAAAAAAGTTACTTCACTTCTAGAAGTAGTTTGCCCAACTTACACTGGTTATAAAAGTGTTATTTGGCTCATATAAAATACAAAAATGGAAACTTGATAGCTTAGCACATAAAACTTAATAGTGACAACACTTATTGCCTCATAAAAAGTGACAATAAAAGTAATTTAGCGAGATAATGATGAAGCTAATTAAGGTCGCCCTTAAAAAGCCGCACAATTTTTTATTTTTGTACTTAAAGTTGTACACAAAAAAATTATGCACATCAAAAAAGGGTATGATTTGAAATAAATGAAGCTTTCAAAAAAAATTTTTAAAGAAATAAAGAATTACGAAATTTTATTCACTTCTTTAACAACGTGTTTGTTGATAATGCGTAACAATGAAATCTCTATGCAATCTTTCAAACAGATCTCCCAAAAAAATTCATACTACAGGGTGAAGCAAATTTTGCTGCCTTTTATTTTGGCCATAATTTCTGCTAAGGAGATCTTTTTTGCCATATTTTTTCGAATGCTAGTTACGTGATTGGTAAAAACTCTGCTGATCAAAATTTTGGAAGTCATCTATAGTTGTTGCACAATTTGACAGTATGTTCTTAGGAAAAATCACCTGAGGAGGGAATTTTTGAAGATTTCAAAAATTAAAATTCTTTTTTTTTTCCAATTTTTTTTCTGTTCTTGGTTTGAGCCCTTTGACTCATTGTACCAGATAACTTATCCGATTACTTTTCACAAGGTGTGGGCGTGTGTTCGTCTGAAGACATTGCTCTTTGAGGTCATGAAATCGAAATTTCGGATCATTTTTAGAAAATTGTCAGAAGTTTGAAAAAAAATTTTGAATTTTGAAATTTGCAAAAATGGCCTTACTTCGTCGTTTCAAAGATTTTTTTCCGAAGACCCTGTTTTCTAAAAGTTATTGATGATTTGAAATTTTTTTAAAAACGGCAAGGTATCTTCAGCCGGCTAACCTCAGCGGCCTACTTTGAACTCAGCCATTGGCCGGTGGAGGCCCGCGGTTGAGTAAAATTCGGTGCCGGCTGAGGCTGAATTTTTTTTCTCGGAAATCAGCCGGCTGAGGCAGTCTTCGTGTACATCACCTTGCTCGTAACTAGCATTTAATAAATAGCAAAATGATATCTTCAGCTAAACTATTTCATAAAAGCACTAAAAAATTTCGCCACTCCATATTTAATTCTGTTTCCTAATTTGCTTGACATAAGCAAAAAAATTTACAGGGGGAGTTTTTTAAATTAAGAGTCAAAATTAAATAACTCTCGTACAAAATTCATATTGCCAAATTCACAATATATAAAAAGAATTTTACATATTTTTTTATATGGAATTTAATATGGAGTTGTTTGAAAAGACACCAGCGAATATAAAAGTAGTATTAATGTTGGAGGTGTCTTCAACAATTTACTTTTCTTATTCTGTGAAATGCTTAAGTTGTTTAAAAAACATGACATCGAGATAATTACAGGTTTTTAATTATTTTGATGGAAAAAGACAAAATTAAAAAATCTATATAATTTAACTTTTTGTTAATCCTTTTTGATATTTCGAATAAATAGGCCCTTTTCAAAGGAGCCTGTCTCTTCCTTATCATGGCTTTTTAAATGGGTGCGGGACCACATAGATTCTGTCAATTTATGTGTTAGAAATTTTTTTGCTTGTGTTAAAATCGGTAAGAAAATATATTTGTTCAGAACTTAGAATTGTTTACTGGTCATACCCAACATTGCATGATCGGACAATTTACCCAACTTTGCTGCTCCACAATTATAACTAGTATGTGACATACCGTATTTTCTCTATTAACGCACCCGGGTTCATTATTTTTCAACCCTTCGAAAATATTGAAATTGTGTGTCATAAAATGGCCCTAACTCTGAAATCCTAGCGAAAAAATCGAGGGGGGTTCATTATTAGAGAGGGGTTCTTTAATAGAGAAAAAACGGTATATAAAATAGAACAAAACGTTTAAAAATAATTTGCAAATATTTTCACAAAATTTTCATGTGGTTCTGCGCAGATTCAAACCTTTAAAATTGTCATGATGAGGAAGAGACGGGGTTCTTTAACTCTCTTTTGCCGGTTGGCCATATTTTGGCCAGTTTGAAAACTTATCCAAAATACGACTAATTGTTTACGTTCAGACATAATTTTTTCTTAAAAAAATAGAAAAAAAGTTGGCAGACATTTGAGTGATAAAAAGATTCAACAGAAAACAAACAAAAAATTGCTAAAATTTGAACCAAAATTTGTCTTTTTGGCCGTTTTCTATAACACGATTTTGTAACTTTCATTGGTTGAACAAACCCAAAACACTATTTACACAATGCTTTTTACTTATGCAATATGAAAGCACTATTCATGCAGCTAACAATGCATTTTTACTTGCAAGTATAGAAATATAAAAGTTGTATCTTTGAAGCAATCATAATCGTGGCCATATTTTGGCTAACCGGCCCGAAGCTGTATTTTTCAAAAACCTATGTAATACACTTATTTATCTATCTATTGGTCGCTTTTTCCTCACTCTTTTTATTCACTCTTTTCTGTTCACTCTGTCATTATTTAAAAAAAACAAAAATGAATGCAAAAATTTATTCAGCCATAGTAGAAAATGGGTATCGACGTTAGGTACCTTTCTTCCCATTTTGGAACTACCCTGTGTTTTAACTACTTAGGCCTTAGGCTCAGGGATAGGCCAGCGTATGTTAGGACGGACTAATGACCGTTTAATAGAGAATACAGTAACTGTGAAAAAATTCGCGCAATTGGGTGTTGGGTATTTGGGTATTTAGCGTGTTCGACACTGTCGCTATGATTCACAACACTCGTTCAAAAAATTGAAGAAAAAAATTATAAAAAACAACAGGAGAGACCAAGGCAATTATTGAATGAAAATATTCGCTAAAACGTATGAGAGATGTCGTAGTTTGACTGTATAATTATATAGAGGTGTTATTGTACAGAGGGTGTAGTTTGCCTGCAACAAACCAACCAAGCCGCTCTCGGATGCCGTTGTATAGAAGTGCGACAGTACTCATTCTCCTTCAATTCATAGTTATCAAGTCTGGGTGTCCGGTAAGAAGTCTCGAAATTGCACGTAGCACTGTCGAACCTTCCTTAGAAATTATGTCTTCCGCTCCACCGTTCAGATATTTCAAAAAAAACTCAAAAAAATGAAAAAAAGCAGGGGCTACCAAGCCACAAATTTTTAGGGGTTGAACTCCATATATTTCCAAATATTTTATTCAACAAATTTTTTTCAACAAAATTATTTATACAACATAAACCTATACTCCACTTTTTTATTCCAAAATTTTCCATGAAGGTTTTCCAAGCACATTCTATACACACCAGGTTTTGCTACGAGTAACTAAAAAATCAAAGTTTTTTTTAAACCGGTGTGTCTTTAACTTCTTACCTTTCGACACTCTGGCACGTGTTCAGTAAGTAGACGAAACTTGGGCCAGATTATATCTTTATTTGATTGTGATAATTTATTTGTTTGAGTGTCACTGTCAAGATCTAGCCGCAAATGTAAAAATCCAGGTCTCCACTTTCGCATCTCCACCACCATCGCAGCTCTTTTTGTTCATTTCTTCTACAAAAATAATGACCAGATTTTGTTTTATTAATTTTTCTGGCTTTTTTGCTTAAAAGGCGCATACAAGCGCGTTACATCCGCAATTCCAAAATGTGAAGGAATCAGTGTAATACTAAAGACAAAAATAATTTGAATACAATTTTTTCATTATATATATTTTCAGATACAGAATTAAAAGGTCTCTTATGGCCACCTTCTTAACATTTTAAAATATCGATGTAATGTGCGGCTCACAATGAATGTAGGAAGCTGGATGTCAAGTTCATTGAAGTCGTAAAAATCCAAGTGCCCACCCCTCCCAAGAGTATTTTTCTCTAAGCCTACCTTTTTCGGTTCCCTTAATTTTTTTCACCCCAATCCATTGCTATGTGGAGTGTGCTTATCTATTGTCGGTACAAAAGGGTGAAATATGAAAAAAGTTGGCTTAGAGAAAAATACTCTTTGGGGGGGGGGGTGGTCACTTGGGCTGCTGTTCTTTAAAATGCAGTAGCTCAACGAGTTTTCGACATTTTTACGTTCACCTATTTTCATTGTTTTTATATAAAAAATATATTAATATAGTTATACAATGAAAATAAAAAAATACGAATAAGACTACCGACTTCGCATCTCTGAATTCGACACCCGATTTTATATATTCATTGTGTACATTTCTACAAAAATCGAAAAGTTGAGCAATTTTTTGCAGAAAGACAGGTTTTTCGGATACACACTTTTTAGAATAAAGAAATTTTTAGGTTTACCTTCAACTATAAGATCGACTGTAACAAATTTCTTAGGTCCAATAGTTATCTTTGTTGTTTTGCTTGGATCGTAGAAAGGATCTGTAGCTAGGTCATAATACATAGATGCGGGCACTTTGCCACCCATTCGAATATCTCCATATTCATCAATTGAGTGTTTACTGCCTCCCCAATGACTGTAAAGTAGGTCTTCTCCAATATTTTGCTAAAAATAAAACTTTAAATTTTTTTTTTGCATATACGCTTACTTGTAGCTGTATTTTCCAATCAGCACCGAGAAAGTGGATTTTTTGTTGAGTTTGTTTAGCCAAAACTGGTTGAATAGCTGACCATAAAAGTTGAAGAAAGCTCGGAGATCTAATGATAAACACTTTTTTTAATACATCTGGAAAGAGATCCTAAAATTTGATTTTCAGATTGTTATTGATGTGATTTTTATAGGTAAGTAATATTATCCAAGCACCCTTTCAAATTCCTGGCTAAAATGAACCTGAGCCCCTGCAGTCGAGTCAGCATGGAAGACCAAGGCAATTTTTTATGAAAAATTGCCTTGATCTTCCGAGATGATTGACTGATGAGGAGGGCTCAGGTTTAAGTGCTCCGAATCCCTCCCTCATCGAGTTCCTCACTTTTGTTTATTATAAATTACAGTAGTTTAGTCCGAAAAATGGATTCTGGTTTGGTGATCGTTAACATCAATATTTTTTCACAGCAAATAACTTACCAACCTATCAAAAAAGATTCGGTTTAATAAAAAAATGTATGAAAGCTTGTATAAATCTGTAAAAACTAAAGACTAAATAAAAACTCTAAAATTTTTTAGCAAAGTTGTCTGAAACTTGAAGAAAAAACTGTGGTTCATCACAAAATCAACTGGAAATATTAGGAAAGCTTGCAAAAAGTTGCCGGCCCATAGGCGTACACAGGATTGCAAAATTTTTGCTGACAGTAGGGACTAAAAGGGCTAAAAAGGCTGAACAAATTCTGACGGAGGGGGCTAAAGCACGTCTAGCCCCACTTCGGAATGCCAGTCCGGCACCTAATTAGGGTTGAATCTTAGAAGTGCTAGGTCATCGATATTTAATTGTACCTGTAATTGGGCTAGCAATGTTGTTATTAGCTTGATAAAGCCAAAGTCTAGTTTTTCTATAGATAATCCTTCCAGATCAATGATCAGAACAGTGCCGAGCATTTTGCTTGATTTCTTCTCTCCTTGCCTAATCAGTTCCATAACGCCTTCGCTCTCAGCAATGCGCATTAAAAATAAGTCGGAGATCATTGTGCTCTTTAAAAGACCATGTCCATCCAGTTGGCCTACCACTTGAAGAGAGACAATATTGCCTTCCTTGTCAAAGCCAATCATAGAGCCTGAAAAACGTTTTTAAAAAGATACTCAAAACTTTTAATTAAATTTTTAGCTTGTCAGTTTAGTCTGAAAAATATTAATTTGAGGTTCACCAACTCTCGGCAATATACTAGCAGAAGACATTTTTTTCGCCCTGGTCCCCCCTGTTGATTTTTCTGTGCATTTTTAGGCACTCATTTGATATTTCAGTCACTGTTATAAAAAACTTAAAAAAGAAGGACAAGAGAAGGATAGTTTTTTTACTTGGCCTCCTTGTTGTTTTTCGTGATTTTCTAGACTTCGGCTTAGGCAAAGGTTTTGAATGATAGATTTTTGAAATTTTGATTTTATCCGACTTGTAATTTCACACATAAGATGTAAATTGGAAAATCCTTTTAAGCAAATTTTTATTTTGACTGATTTTTATTAAAAACTCTCATCTCTTTTTGAAAAGCAAAAACACCATCATGTAGCCCTGCGGCTTCCCTTCCTCACGAAGTATCAGGGGTTTCAAGAGCGTCGCAAAATGTAGCAAAAAAATGTGAAAGTATGAACCAAATTATTTTCCTGACTTGGTTTATACTTGTACCTTCTTGTACTACGTTTTGCAAACATGATGCAACAACAGATGCCTCATCGGAGACTAGAATCGCAGGGCTATATTATGGTGTTACTACTTTGAAAAAAGATAAAATTTTTTAATAAATTAGTCAAAATAAAAGTTTGTCCTCAAAAACCCATAAACACCAAGTGCCGCCCCCTCCAAAGAGTATTTTTCTCTAAGCCTACCTTTTTTGGTTCCGTTGATTTTTTTCACCCCAATCTATTGCAATGTGGAGTGTGCTGGTCTTTAATTGCGAAGCGGCCAAATACCATTGGTATTATTGGTGCAAAAGGTGTGAAATAGGTGAAAATGAAAAAAACTTGGCTCAGAGAAAAATATTCTTTGGATGGGAGCCGGGCACTTGAGTTGCTGTCCAAAAAAGCATGACCCTATTTATTCTAATAGAAAGCCATGGCTTTTCATTTTTCAACCTTTCGAGTTTTCTCGGCTTCATGTCGAATAGTTTACCCCTCTATTTTGGGCTTAAGAAGTGGCCTTCTATCAGAGACCGGCATTCTAATAAAAGGAAAATCAACCTGGCATATATAATGACAACTTTGTACATTGGTCACAGTAAGTTGTGATTTTTTCAATAGTTGAAAAGTCTTGCTTTGTAAGCCCAGGCAATTAATTGTAGTCAAGGCAGTTTGCAGCTTTTCAATGATCACATCTTAATTTTTTTTCAACATTGTTTTTTATACGTTCAAAACAAATATGTATGAGTTCTACTTACCAATATTTCTTCCCATCCAATGAGCCAACGAAGTAAACTTGCATTGTCATCGTAGGCTGGCACTAACTGCAATTCTTTTTTTAAGACGTTTCTCACCTTTTCAATAAGTAATAAGTCCTCCTTTGCGATTGAAATAGGATGTGAAATATTTTCATTGCTATCATTAGCCATTAATAATAGTTTGTTGCTTGATACATTTATTGAGAATGATAATTCACGCTAAATATATTTTGACGAGAGGAAAACGTGTTCTTATACAAGCAAACAAAGTTTTGAAAGAAAACCACTTTTATCGCTAAGCAACCAGCAGACAATGTTTTTTGTTCCCTTTTCTCCTCTTTTTTTACAATTGCACTGCGATGATTGTACTTATAATGATGATTTTTGAGTTCTAAAAATACAGAATAAATCAACTAGGGATTAATAACACATGAAAAAAATTAAATGAACTCATAATTATTACATGTTAAAACCAATACTTGACTACAGTCAAACCTCGATAAACCGGCACCCTTGATAAACCGGCACCCTGTTGACACTTGATTTGGCCAGGTACACGACACTTTAAGGAAAACGACACCCCGATAAACCGGCACCTCGATACACCGGCACCCTAAGGTCGGTCCTAGGGGTGCCGGCTTATCGAGGTTTGACTGTACTATCTGAAATTATATTTAGTTGTAATACAGTCTACTCTCGATCTAGTGAAGTTGCAAAAGGTTCGTTTCCGCCTAGGGTCCGACACTTTTTTACCTTTATTTTTGAAAACTTTTACCAAATCGTATCCTGCAGTCTAATTAGAAACATCGCAAGGATTCCGATTTTGCCGATCGTTTTTGTAAATGGCAATAATTTTGCCGAAAAAACACGCACCTCTCGATATAGTGTAGCCGTTTTTTGAAAATAAGGCTACACTACATTGAGAGGCGCGGGCCTTTCGGCAAAACTATTGTCATTTACAAAATCGATCAGCAAAATCGGAAACCTTGCGATTTTTCTAAACAGACTGCTGGACACGATTTGGTAAAATTTTCAAAAATGTCGGTAAAAAAGACCCTACGCGGAAACGAACGCTTTGCACCTCCACTATATCTAGAGTAGACTGTATAGCGCCTTTTTGTTAAATTTTCGAGCGTGCAGGTACGGTGGAAAGCACCTTTTCTGTGTTTCAGAGTCTAGAACGTGTAAAACACGCAATAAAAAAGGTGAAAGCTACTTAGGTTTAAAAATTCGGCTTTGGTGGCACAGGGGGTATGCGTTTGTGTTTTTGGCCAAAATCAGGTGCAGGTTCGACCCCACGTGGTGGCACGCTATGTATTTTAGCTTGTTTGACCAATGTCTAGGGTGTTTCGACTTCTTTTAGCGTCAGATTTGGGATCAGCGACCCAAATTACTCCCAGACATTGGTCAAACAATCCAAAATAAATAGCGAGTCACCACGTGGGTCCAACTGTGGACGATTTTAGCCAAAAAAAACAAACACTTACCCACTGCGCCCCCGAGGCCGAACTTTCAAACCTAAGTAGCTTTTCCCTCCCTTAAAGGAGGGGTGAAAGCTGTTAAAGAGATAGTCTCGACACGAAAGGATTCATCCAAGTTTTGTGATGTTTAAATGAGGTTTTGGAGCCATGTTTTCTCGACAACTTGGTGGTGCGATGTCAGACAAACATGTTGTATTAGCATCATCAATATCAGAATTCCGGAATCCCTTCGAAAAATGCCAAAAACGGAAAAGGGAAAGTGGAAAACATCGAGAAAAGGTTGATCAGTCTCTTGTAAAATTTCGATTGCTAGGTCATGGTGGCGTTGATGTTGTTGAATAGCCAAGAGCCTGAGCATCATTTTGATACCAAAATTGATCGTAAAACATGAAAACATGCAGTAAAAAAAGTGTGCACCCACTGGATAAATGGAACTTGAGAGTTCAAAATATTCGCTCCTCGATGTGCACCCTCTTTAAGGTAATAGTATGGGCTTGAGTATAGAATCCCCCCCACGCAGAGTGGTCGCATGGAGAAGATAACTTTATATTCGTGTTTCTCGACCCCGATTTTATGAGAAAGCCGGCTGTTTTTATAATTCTGAGAAAAAAATTTTTCAATCCACAGGGGGTATCATGGTTTTTTAGTCGAAATTTGAAAAATTTGAATTGGCGCCTTTTAAATTTTAAAGGGATTAAGGGCTGTATAGGTAGGGGAAGGAATAAAAGGAGCCACGAATGACTCAGGCTAGGGTTGTCGAGTACTCGAAATTTTCGAGTACTTGACTCGAAATCTTATCAATACTCGAAATCTTCGAGTACTCGACTCGATATTCGAAACTTGAAAAATTTCGAATAATACTCGAAATTACTCGATTTCGAGTAGAATTTTCGTCGAAATTTAGGTTAAAAATTTAATCATGTGAAGTTGGTAAGGCATAATAAAGCCATAAAAAAAATTTGGTCCTCGAGCACATTTTTTATTATTTAATTCTATACTTCAAACTCAAAATTTTCGAGTACTTGACTCGATGCTCGAAACTCGAAATTTTCGAGTCGAGTACTCGACTCGGTATTCGAAACTCGAAATTTTCGAGTACTCGGATCGACTCGGTATTCGAAACTCGAAATTTTCGAGTACTCGAATCGACTCGATGTTCGAAACTCAAAATTTTCGAGTACTCGACTCGACTCGATACTCGAAACTCGAAAAATTTCGAATAATACTCGAAATTACTCGATTTCGAGTACTCGACTCGACAACCCTACTCAGGGCTCACTAACAAGAAGATGTTGAACATAGTTTTGAATACTGGGGCCTACCGCATAAATAAACTCTGGTATGCATGCTTTTTCATGCATCCAGAGTCACTTTCGAGTGATTTGTGTCTAAGGTATGTGGGGTGTACATCTCAACTGCAAGCCCCCTGCGACCCTGAAGGGGCCGCAGGGGCTTTTGAGTTAGAGATGCGCGCACACACTTACCTTAGACATGATTCGAGAAGTACACTTGATCATAAAATGCATATAGAGTCTCTTTTTGCCACGGCCCAGTTGAAAAACATGGTGAGGCAATCGAAGACTACAAACATTTAAATTTCTAACGTTCTGCCATAAAAGTGGCCCCTTTTATTCCCTCCCCTCCCTATACAGCCCTCAATCCCAAAAAAATATAAAAGGCGCCAATTCAAATTTTTCAAATTTCGACTAAAGAACCATGATAGCCTCCTGTGGATCGAAATTTTTTTTATCAGAATTAAAAAAACAGCCGGCTTTCTCATGAAATCGGGCTCGAATGGTGAAATCAGGTGAATCAAAATGGTGAAATCTGAGAAAAAACATTGAGTGTATTTTTTAAAATGTATATATTTCGGTCTATACGCATAATTCACACGGAATGTCCTTTTAAAAATTGCTTAAAAAGAGTGGTGGAACACAATGGACATCACAGAAAAATTTTGATAGAAATTGTGGTAAATCGTTATTTGTAACTTTATCATTTTCTGCAAAAGGCTCTTTTAAATTATCAAATTCTATGATTCTCTCATTAAAACTTGGTAGAAAGAGTTTATAAATGCATATACCGTATTTCCTCTAATAACTCCCGGGGAGTTATTTTTCGATCGACCCCTGGATCCGGGAATTACTAGAGACCCGGGAGTTATTGGAGACCGGTAGTTATTTTTCAGTTATACAAATTTGGAAATCGTAGATCCATTCCAAGTACACATCCATTGAGGCAGGACGGCGATTGCCCTTTGCTGTCCATTCCATACGATCTTCATTCATGATCCAGTTGCTGTAAAGTTCTTGCAGTTTCGCTTCAAACGGTCCGTTCTATACAACGTCTAGCGCCTGAACAAACAAATAAATCTAAAACCATCACAAGATTCAACCTGAATATATTTTGTACATCGTCCCGGAATCACTGCCGTATGAAGAACCAACTGGCGCGATTGTTCTTTTGTAGCCGCGCTTGTATGACAACGAAAGACACCCCAGACCGACAAGCGTTTTCTTAACAGATGCCTACCAAAAATGCGATGCAGATAATTGGCTGTCAGCGTGTCGTCCATCCAGGTTTCGCCGGCCCACGAAAAATTTAGCTTGTTCTTGTACTTTTTAAGTACTTTTTAATTTTTGTACTTTTTATGGATTTTTTAATTTGTTTTGTACTTTTTATTTTTGTACTTTTTAAGTACTTTTTTTTTTGTACTTTACTTGTACTTTTTAATTCAGGCCAAAGCCTAAATTATTGGGTGGGGTATATATTCCAGTAGCGTTTTTCGGGTGGGGTATATTTTAGTAGCGCCAAATATTTGAATAATACTGTTCTGATTATTTTGAGCTTAATACATTTTAAAAAATGCATTGAAGCTAATTTTTATACCACAAAATAAGTTCTTTCAAAAATATTGACTGAAAGTTGATTATTTTGGTAAATTTAAACGGTTCATTTATTTAAACAAATCACATGATTTTGTTATTTTTAACTATTGATACTATGCAAAATTTTTTTGAATTCAATCAAAATTTTTAGTTAAAGGTCATGGTTTATGTTAGATTATGGTTTCGGCATGTCCAAAATTCGAATTGGCAGAGGGCAGTTCTCTTTCGTCTTACAGTGTACTCTTTTGGTTGTTTCGAACGTGCAATGATATATTTGAGTCTTTTAATTTATTATTTTATATTTGTAAAATTTCGGAGCTTGCATTTTTTTAGTTTCATTCCTTTCTTTGTGTTCCATACCAAAGACTGATTGAAACTGCAAATATTTTTGGCTGGTAACTACAGATAAGACTATCCATTTTATCAAAAAAACTAAAAGAGCATCTGACTGCCCTTTATTTGTTGTTTAGTTTAATAATTTTGTCAACATGCAATACAGAGGCCAAAAGCCAAAAGAACTTCCTTTGCACATCTTGCTATATGCCAAAACCATGTTCCTTCAAGTTATAAAAAAAAATGTTGTGTTTCTGGAAAAAAATATTTTGTTTATTGAGAAGAAACATTTTTTGAAAATAAAAATGACCTCCAGGAAGGGGCCCCAACATCATTAGTTCTGGCCATGATTTTCAAGCGCAATAGCATTCCACATTTCGACGAGTAATAAATACATGAAACTTAAATGTCGTGTCACCAGCAATTATCTCTAGAATAATAATATCCGCATCAATTAAAATTTTGGAAAATCGCCAAAAAATCAAAGCGGTACAACTCAAATCGGTATAAGTCAGAATGTTTAAATGTAATTTTTAATAACATTTTTACTTTTTTGGGAGGCCAAACCTTTTTATTTTTGAGATTTTAGGTAAAAAAAAATTTTTCGGTGTTTAAAAATCAATAAGCACTGGATAAAATGGCCTTTTTTGACAGAAATGACTAATTTGAATTTTTTCTTGTCCAAATGTATTTTTTTTTAAACTTAATTTTTTTTTTAAAAGACAACGAGAATTTCAAATGTTTGAATTTGCGCGGGACGGTTCTCTTTCGTCTTTCATTGTACTCTTTTGAGTCATTCGAAGCAAGTCAAAAGAGTAAAATGAAAAACGAAAGAGAACTGTCCCGCGCTAATTCAAACATTTGAAATTCTCGTTGTCGGGGACGGCAATGGCCTTTAACTCTGAAAACTTAGTCAAAAAAGGGGGCGGGGGGTTCTTGTAGAGGTGGCGTTTATTGAAGAGGGTCCTTTTTATAGAAAAAATACGGTATTTTACGGTTGTAAAATTATGGATTTTGCATTTTCTTAATTTCATACGTTTCTTTGTGTTCTAAACCAAAGACTGATCGCAGCTGCAAATATTTTTGGCTGATAACTGCAGACCAAGGACTATCTATTTTAACAAAAAAAAACTAAAGGAGCTTATGACTGCCCTTTATTTGTTGTTTAGTTTAATATTTATATCAACAGCCTGCCTTCTTCTGTTAAACACCACTTTTGCAAAAACAAAACTGAAATAAATATGTTTTCATAGGCCTGTTTCTTTTCACATTTTAAGTTATTTTCTTTTGCAAAAAAATGTTCGACAAGATATGTTTTCAATTTTTATCTTTATTTCAGAAAAAGCCGCTCTTTTCATAATCTTCTCAAGTGTTCCTTGAGTATTTTATAAAAGTAAGTATCTTAAACATTTTACAATTTTAAAATCCAATCTTTTGTTTAAAAGGAAAATTTTTATTGAAGTAAGTGCAGCATTTTGTGCAGCATGGTCGCTTTGCTTATAAAAATACCCTCTAGTCTCAGAGCTCACTCATATTTTAAATTTCCACTCGAGACAACAAACATTTGAATTAAAAATGTCAGAAAATACATTTGAATTTTGTTGTCCAGAGTGGAATTCAAAATATGAGTAAGTTCCGAGACTAAAGAGCATTTTCATGAGCCTATTGACCATGGTGCACAAAAATGTCGTCTCAAAAATTGTGATTTCAGAAAATCTGGTGTCAGAAATTCGGGTTTGCAAAAACATATATAAAGGGCCCATTTCAATTGTTATTTTTCGACCCCGAATTTTCCTCCGCCCTTTTTTCCGTCGCTATTCTTTCCTTTGTCTAACCATCTCCATACCCAACTTTTTCGAAGACTACGGGCGAACGCCTTTTAAAAACAAGTTTTTTACTGGTACTTCTCCGGTTGGCCCCCCCCCCTAAATTTTCGGGTCTAAATTTAGCCTAATTTAATATTACACATAATAAATTTCTATGACTTTATTTGAAATATTAACACAACAAAACTCATTTTTCACATTCATAAATAAAGACAATTTGTTCCGTAGCTATGTGTCCGATTTCGTGTGGCGTAGAAAGTTCAAAGGAGAAGATATTCTGTTTTATTTGTGGTCACAAATTGCTCTGATTTATGAATGTGAAAAATGAGTTATGTTGTGTTAATATTTCAAATAAAGTCATAGAAACTTATTATGTGTAATATTGAAATAGGCTAAATTGCTTTGTATGGGCAAACCCGAAAATTTAGAGGGGGATGGCCAACCGAAGAAGTACCTTTTACTCATTTTGGCAAGAATATTCCAAAGTGAGCTAATTAAAAAACATCACAAGACTGGATGGTCGCCTTAACGCCTATTTTTTTTGTATTTTAATGTCTTTTTAGGATGAATAAGTTCATTTTCTGGCTTGCCCTTTTTCTGCTTGTCCCAGCAACTGAAAGTGGACCGCTTGCATACGCTGCCTGTCAGGTGCGTTTGAGAATTTTACTTTTTTTTCAATCATAGTAATTTAAAATTTTCTTATATACAGGCAGCATGTGCAGCCGGGGCTGCCACAATCGCTGGAGCATCAGCCTTGACGGCAACTCCGGCAGCTATAGCTGCTTACGCAGCCTGCCAAGCAGGCTGTGCGGCTCTTCTGATTGCGCCGACGCCTTGGTAAATTTTAACATATTTTTTAACTTTTACCAAATATAGTTTGTTTTACACCTATATTTTATTTTTCGAGTTATGAATATTTTTGAAAAATATTTCTTGAAATATTTTTTAGGCGTGAGACTTAAAATTTGTAACTTTCTAAATTTTTTCAAAGTAATACTGGTAAAGGGTAGACGCCTTTTCAAGGGCTACGGAAAACTTGGGAAAAACGAAATTTGCCAAACGTATGTTTTTGCCAAAACGAATACTGCCAAAACGAAAATTTCGCAATCAAATTTCGCCAAAACGAAATTTGCCCAGAGTTGATTTTGCCTAAAAGAAATAGGATAGCAATTTAGAGTTGAAAAATTTTCCTTAAAATTAATAATTTCACAAAAATAACTTACAAATTTTTGTTATTTCAGATGCATGCAGTCGCAGGAGGAGAAGATTTTAAAAACATTTTATGCATATTTATTAGGTTTTTTTATTATATTTGTGACTTGATGTAGAATAAAAATGTACATAATATAAAATACTGCCACAATTTACATTATATGTTTTGAAAAAAAAACATATTTTCTACAAGTGCCGACTTTACCTAATAAGACCACCTTCCTCCTTCAGCCCTCCCCCCATTTTTGTAGTCAAAACACCCGAAAATCATAATTTTAAGAGATTTAGACTGGGTCACACTGGGTCACACACTATATAAATATAGCCGAATCCTTTTTTAATGCTTTGGTGCTTTGTGCTTGTTGCTTTAGTGTTTTTTCGTTCCTCCTTGTTTACTTATGTTTCGAAATAATTAATTATTTCTTCTCATTTAGCTACTTTGTAGCTAGTATCATTGAAATAGGAGAATCACATTCTGCACACCTTTTTTTGAAGGACCCTGTCTCTTCCTTGTCATGGCAATTTAAAAGGTTTGAATGCGCGCAGGACGACAAAAATTTTGTCAATGTTTGTCGATTTTGTCAAATTTTGTCAATCAATAAAAACTTCAAACTGTTTTTTTCGTTGCGCTTTGTTAAGAAAATAAATTTGTGAATTTGTTCAAAATCTAGAACCATTCGCTAGTCGGGCTCCGTAAGAGCCCAAGTGCACCCTACCACCGCCCCACCCCCTCCAAAGAGTATTTTTCTCTGAGCGTCCTATTTTGGGTCCCCTTGATTTTTTTAAGTTTTCTTTTTTGCAATGCGTAGCGCACTAACTTAGGCTTAGGCGTAAGCCTTATGCTAGGATGAAAAAAGTCTGCTAAAGAAAAAAGGGGGGGGGGTTTGGGCTGGTTCACTTATGGGTCTGTCGTCGGGCCCAAGGTTGCTTGATATTGCTAGATCAGACAGCTTATCCGACTTTCACTGCTCCACAACTGTCACTGTCACAATGTGACTTCTATCGAATAGAACATAACGTTTGAAATAGAAAATGCAAAAAAAAAGAATTCGCAAACATTATCGACGAAATGTATGTGGTCCCGCGCGAATTCAAACCTCTGGCCAGTGTAATATGCAGTCGAAACTTCGATATTTAAAACCATATTTGCACGTTCCAAAAAAATAAGCGCCGCCGCCTCCACCAGGGGTCTTAAAAAATAAGCGTCGCCACCTTCGCCACCGACGGCATATTTAAAATTTCGGGTACATCTTGGTTGACCCTCCTCCATCTCAAAATTTTCTGACTCATATTTTCCGTGGTTGTACTTTCTTTTTTGTGACGAAGGTTTCATCAATTTCTACGATTCTTCCAGGCCACCAATGCGCGTAGAATTTCTATAAAAAAGCTTAAAAACTGATAAGCAATAAACAAAAAATTTAAAAATTAGGGTGGGGTGGTGGTTTACAACCGAAGAAGTACCGAATTTCGCAGCCCCGCCGGCGGAGCGCCGGTGCATTGAAGTTGCCAATTTTTACCGGCCGCTGGCGGAAGAAAGACCGCCGGAAAAAAGTAAGTTTTGTTTGAAAAAAAATCTCTTGCCATAAAAAAATTATATTTTAAGCACCTTGATATCCTTTTTACACATGCTTAACTAGTCATTGTTATTAATTAAAATCCAATTTTTTACAAAAATGTGTAATGAATGTGTATAAAGATTATGTCTAGAAAAATGAGCGCCGCCGCCTCCGCCGCCGTTATTTTCAAAATTTCGCCGCCTCAACCGGCGGTAGTGCAAGTATGCTCAAAACTTGAAATTTTCAAGTACTTGACTTACTCGGAAAATTTTGAGTACTCGACGCAAAATGTTGATAAATTTTTTTATAAAAATCTATTTATTTGATGTCGGTGAGGTATAGGTATGCCATAAAAATGTAGCCTACGGACACATTTTCCATTATTTAATTTTATACTTTAAAAGCGAAATTTTTGACTACTTGATTCGATATTCGAAACTTTAAGTTTTTGAATGATACTCGGAATTACTCAATTTCGAGTACTCGTCTTGACAATCCTAGCTAATTAATTTAGAGTGAAAAAGTGACTTAAAGTGACTGTAATAACGGTTCCTATGAAAGTTTTAAAACCTGCTGAGCAAAAGGCTTACTTGTTAGTACAAAAAAATATGCAAAATAAATTCACTACTCACCAGCCGGAAGAAAAAACCATCCATTTTTCAATTAGACCCCATGAAAATTGGGCCTTTTGAGAACATTTCAATTATCTTTGGAGGTCCGATTTTTTATATATTCGTGCTCAGCAGATTCTAAAACCCTTATAGGAAGCGTTATCACAATCCCCGTGTTAAGATTCATCAGCATCATGCTATTCACAAAATTTCATAATTGGAAAATTTAAAAGCGAAAAATCATTTGAGTCACCCAGGAGGCAAAAAAACCAGAGCCTTTACTGATAGTCACAATTGAGTAAAGAGAGAAGACTTAATATTACTTTGTCATTTTAAACTAAAAAATATCGGCTCTGTTCGCACCCCTCTCACGAAAAAAGGTGCCTTGCCCCCCCCCCCCCCTGTTGTTTTTAAGAATTTACTTATAAAAAGAAACATTAATTTTTTCAAAATTCAAAAATACGCAAAGTAATAATTACAGGATATATTGTATTTCCAGTTTCATCTTTACTAGATAATAAAAACTTTTTTTCAGGCAAAAAGTACATACCGTATTTCCTCTAATAGGAGCACCCGCTCTAATAAGCGCACCCCCTCAACTTTGAGGCTCTGGATCTCGGTGCAGAATCAATATTTTGCAAATCTGTTTATTGCGTTTTCTTAACTCCCACGAGCTCTACCGATTCAACTTTTCAGATTTTTTATTTTCACCCAAAAATCTCGAGATTGACCTCGGATTTTTCCGATTTCGGAGATTGAAAAATAAGCGCACCGGTGCACCTATTAGAGGAAATACGGTATTAATGGAGGAATTATGTGAAAAAGGTGATAAATAAGACAACAAACATAAAAAATGAAACAAAAAAGTGAAAAAATTGCAAAAAAAACAACAGTGTTGACTAAGGAAAATTCTAAAAAATTTTGCGAAAAAATCCACAGGGGGATCAGGGCAACTTTTTTTTTCGGGAGGGGTGCCAACACATATAGAGCCAAAAGATCTGTTGCACATTATTAATCTATATTTTCTCCTAGCCTAATCATTACCTTTCAATCATGCTTAATTTTTGATAAGATTAATTTCACGCAAAAAAAACTGTCAATCATCAAAAAGTTTATTTGCTCAGTTTTTCTGTTACAATTAAAAATATTTTTACTTTCAGGAAATTGAAATTTCACAAGACTACTTTTTGTCCAAAAATGCCAGTATGGAATGAGGAAAATCACCAGCGCTTGATCGAGGCTTACAAGAACCACAAACCTATCTGGAAGAAGACTAATCTTTCTTCTGAAAACAAGCATGTTCTGCAAATTACATCTGCTGTTAATCTTCACCAGGGCGGAGATAAATTCTCAGGCAAGTCTTTAGTTGCTTAATGTTATATAAAAATATTTTTTTCAGCGAAAGAAGTTGCTGACCGATTGAGCTACGTTGTGATTCAATTCTTGCGACACGTCAGGCAAATACGAGTCAAGGAGAGGCGAGGTGTTTCTGACAATAAGCAACACTGGAAGTACTTTAACAGTTTGCAATTTTTGGCTGAATTCGATACAGAGAGGTACGGCTACATACTAATCTTGACTAAATCCCGCTCCTTTGCATTCTATTATCCCCCCCCCCCCCACCCTCCTATTCAAAACAAACAGGGGGACCAAGGCAAAAGTTTTTTCGCAATTTTTTATAGGACTAGGTAAAAATAAAGTTGACGCGAGAGATGCGGGATAGAATTTAGCCAACGATTCTATGAAAAAAATTGGCTTTAGTCAATAAATAGCGAATTTTTTAACCTGTTCACTTTGTTGATTTACTGGAGGGGGAGGAAGAACGGAGGACGTGGGGGAGGGGAGTAATGCAAGTGCTCCTTTATTTGTAACTTCTTTTTAAAGAAACAAAGCAATGTTGAAGCGATATTTTATAAAGCAATATTTCGGAGCTATTGTAATTTAAGGTAGTAATAGCAGAAATTTGTTTCGAATTAAAAAAAAAATGTCGTTATTACACAGAAAAACCATGGATAATTTGATGACAGTATTTTAAGCTGTGAAAAATAGACATTTCAAAAATTATTCTAGTTTCAATTTGGGCATTATCTTTGTGAAGACAAGGATATTTTTCGTTGACTTCATATTTGAGCTCTTTCTTAATATAAGGTCAACCTTGGCGTGTAAAAATTGTGGACTCTACTATAGAATACACCCCCCCCCCTCCAAATTTTTTTTTTCAAAATCATGTTCTAACCATTTCTAAGTAATTTTTATGCGCTAAAACGATAAAAAAAGTTATATTCAGACGTTTTCTGACCAAAAAAGTCGAATTTTTGAAAAAAAAAATTTTGGCCAAAATCGGACATTTTCGGGGGTTTTTATTTATTCTATAGTAGCGCCAAATTGTGTAATCTAGAACATCTTAGCTACAAAATGAGCCATTGAACAATAGATTAAAAGAAGTCTGAAGGGTCGAATTAGCCCGGACAAGCTCGGTAAAAAGAATCCAAATTGTAAATTTAATTTTCGAAATCAATTTCGACCGTCCAAAGTATACAATTTTTTGCTTATATGTATACTTTTTGCAGATGAAATTTTTAACAGCATATGAGATATAAACCCTCAAAGTCGAGGGGCCCGTTTATTAGAAATTGCCCGTCTAATAGAGATAATACGGTATGCACCACCCTGTTCTACGGCTAGACAACTCATACTCTTTGGAATGGGGTGCACTTGGGTTTTTACGGAGTTTTTTTCATCAAATATCTCAGGTTTTTCAGTCTAGAAACAACATTTTCCAAGAAAAAATTGAAAACAAAATTTGCGCTATTGATCACGTCAAAGTACAATAGCTCCAATATTGCTTCGTTTTTGACAACAATATCTGTAACACAAACGCAATGTATTTATAATTTTTAGTGTGTATGCGCAGGATGAGATAGCAGAAGAAAGCTGTTCAAACGCTCAAAAAGAGGTAATAGTTTTATGATGCTTGAAATTAGTCTTAAATTCGACCAAATATTTCTATCATTTTCAAGTTTGACAGGAATTCTGAAATTTAATTTTAAGCTAGGTAGAATTGGAGGTAGACCTAGCTTGACAGTTCAAATTTTTTAATTTTCAATTAATCACAAAAATAATATTAAGATAAATTGAGAAAATAATACTTACTTTTTTACGCTAAATTAACCTTCACCCCAGCACTTAATTAACTTGGGGGACCAAGGCAATCATTTTAAACTTTTAAAGCTTAAACTTTGTTTAGATGAAAAAAGATTTAAAAAACACAAAGTGCAAATAAACAATTTCTAAAAGCTTTTAAATCATCTTTCATGCAGACAGATTAGAGTTTAAAAAAATTTAAAAAAAATTGCCTTGGTCCCCAAGCTAATTGACTGCTGGGGCTAAAGGTTAAGTGCTCCTTTTTTAGTTATTTTTCTAACCTGCTCTTATGAAAATGATATGTTTACAGCCACCTCATGTGCCTAAAAGGACCAAACGATCAGCCCAAACTTCACAAAGCAAAACTCAAAGTGTGTCAGATTCTTCTGCACTTTCGAGTAAGTTTTTTTTGTAGCCCGATTATTTCTTTTACCAACAAGTTTTTAGAACAAAATGAAATATCTAACAACAATTGGTGTGACAAACTCCGTGTAGTGCTCATCAATGAATATGAAAAGCACCCGCGCCTATGGAGCCCAAACCACCCAGAATATCTAGATCCTGCTCAAGACAGGCCTAAAAGAACCAAGCTGCTAGAGCAAATAACGGCAGAAGTTAATCGGCAGGCAGACACACGATTCACAAGTAGCTTTTTTGAAAAATATTAAAATTACGGCCAATTTTTTGTTTTAGATACGGATATCAGAGCACAGCTTAATAAGTTAATTAATCGCTATCGCTTTTCCTTAAAATTGTTGGAGAAGTACGCAGATGATGAGGAAATGCCACCTGAGTGGACTCTTTTTCAAGATATGCGATTCCTTGGCGACACTGTGCTAGGAGATGCAAACAACAAGTAAACCGGCTTTTTTGATAAAATTTTAAAGTAGTTTCATATCAATCGTGAATTTTTGCAAATGTTTCAATATAAACAATTTTTGGGTTGAATAAATTAAACTGAGCGTCAAGTCACATCAATTAAGAAAGCTTTGAGCACAGAACCAGACCTACAGCATTTTAATAGCACCCTGTAGAATTGTGAACCAATATTTGGCCATATCCCTCAAAAGAAGTTGGAAGGGAGTTTAGCTTTGGTCCACCCTAGTGATTTTTGTGGTAGCAAGAGTAAAGTAAGCAAGCGTATCCTAGGAGGAACTCAAACATAAGTCTGAGATATGTTTGAGTACATCCTAACATACGCTGGCCTACCTACCCTACTCTTGCTACCACAAAAAACCAAAAAGAGGACCAAAAGTCACAATACAGAAATAATTTACAGGATATACAAGAACTGTTTGTTGACCCACAGTACACAAATGAGAATTCTGCAAATTTTTTCTCGCTTTTTTTAAATAATTAAAAATTAGAATGGTTTCCTATCGCGTAGAAAAAAGTATATTACGGAAATTTTGAAAATTTTTCAGTTTGTTTTGGGCACTAGTGTGGTGTCTGTGTCTAAAAATGCCTTGGTCTCTCCTGTAGTTTCTTCGAATAAAAACAGCAATGGAGGCGAAGCTGTTTTCCGAAAAAAACAAAAACGTGGTGGGACAAGGCATGTTGACACAGAAATCGCAGTGGCACCTAATTTCGTTCCATGCTCCATGAAAAAAAGTTATAAGGTCATTTTAACAATTCAATAGTTTTTTCTACTTAATAGATGCTAAGATAGTGCCTCAGAGTTTCACCATCCAATGAGTTTTTATTTTTGATACTAGTTCAAACTAGTTTGATACTAAAATATTGAAAAATGCCTCATAAAAATTAACTCAGCTCTGTATTTCCTCTAATAGTAGCCCTCCTCTAATAGTAGCCCACCCTCTGATAGTAGCCCCCCTAGAAGGGGGGTTGAAAAATAGTAGCCCCCTTGAAAATCGGCCTATTTAGGCTGATTTTGCACCCCTCTAATAGTAGCCGACCCTCTAATAGTAGCCCGCTCCCCTAGGAGGGGGTTGAAAAATAGTAGCCCATGGGCTGCTATTAGAGGAAATACGGTATTTATTGTATTTTAACCTAGATTGAGTACTCAAATCTTTCGATCTTTATGAAAATTATTACTAGTTCGTATTAGATGAAATACGTAGCTATACCATGTATAACTAGTACTACCAATTTTCCTTTTTGAGTGTTTAAAGTAAAAAAATGACTTCACGACTCTTTAGTACCAATCCATCAGCGTTTGAAGAAAATGTGACTCGACAAAAAAATTTAAATTGAAATTCGATTTAATTAAAAAAAACAATTTTTATAGTCAATCAAAACAGCAGCAGAACTCCAACAGTTCTACTGGCAGTGAGACTACAAGCAAGCACACCTATTCACCAAGTAACAGTAACATTGATCCAGAACCACACTTACCTGGACAGCAAGACAAAGAAAGCCAAAGTTCGAACAGCTCCATTAAAATTGAAATCAAATCAGATGTAGACGAGAACGACGAGCCTTGCTTTTCACCTAGTCGATTTAATTTTTGTGATGAGATAAAGGAAGAAAATATCGATCCACCTTCTCCTGCCCGCTCTGGACATTCAGATTCTTCATCTGCTACATCTAGTGATAATGCCACCTTTAGAATTCCTCCGATTAGTGGCAAGCGAAAAGGTTATGTTTCCAAGTATCTGCCTAGAGGTCTTACCAATACTTCTTCTCCAATTGTTAGAACGCTACGAGAAACTAAAACTGAGGAAAATTTGGCTGAAAATGATGTGCAAATGATACCAGGTAATAATTTAAATATTAGGTAGTGTCATAAATACGTTCGCTTTTCAAATAAAATTTTTGTGGTGTTGTGTTTTCTCCATAAAACTTTGTGAAAACTTTTCGAAAATCGACCTCTCATTTCGTGACTTAAAATATTGGTTACAAAATGATATGTAGGCCTTTAAAAAATTGTAAAAATTTTTGTAGAAAAAAATAATGCTAGAAAATTTTATTTTAAAAACTTAAACTTATTTATGACACAACCTAATAATTAGTAGAATTCCATATAGAGCTTTTATATGACTAGTAGCCTTTTTGGGATACCAACAAGTGAACTGCCCGAACTGTACGATCAAATTCGCAAATTCTGTTATAGCCATCTTGTAGAGCATAATCTATTTGTATAGTGTAGCCGGAGTGTCTTGGCGGACAGCGACAAAAATTTGAGTTCTAGATCAAAGAAAGTCAGAAAACCTCGAAAAACACCAATTTTGTATATATGGTGCTCCAATTCTCGGTGTTTTGTTTTTCCAGTGCCAAATCTGATCATCATGACCTTATGTCCTTTTGATTTTACGTCTAATAGTGTTGTTTTGAAAAAAATTGAGAGTTTTTTGATTATTCAGATTTCCCCGATGCATGTCATGTCCGCCAAAAAAACTCCGGCTACACTATAAAAATCAATTGTGCTCTAGAAGATGACTTTAACAGGATTTGCGAATTTGATCGTACAGTTCGGTTGTTTCCTTGTAAGTCAACTCTCGGTTTAAGGACAGAAGTTCGTTCCCACCTTGGTCCGACACTTTTTGACCCCGATTTTTCAATTTTTTTGTCATTGTGTTTTGAAATTCTGGTCCCAAAATTGCTAGGATTACGATTTTGCCGATCGTTTTTTAGAAATTCACGTTTTTTCTCTAACAAGCAAAAACTCAATAAAGGACAGGAATTTTTGAAAAACCCTGTCCTTAAAGGGGCATGCCCGTGCCCGACACGGAGAAAAGGCGGGGACCAGCACTTTTTTCTTTCTCGATCAAGTTTCACATGCATACGCATTCAGATTTTTTAAGTTTTCTGCCTAGTTTTAAAAGTAGTATAGGGTAATTAATATTAGATTTGACGCAAAACGAGTGAAAAATAGAACGATTCAAAAAAAATTGCTGGTCCCCGCCTTAACTTTTTGAAACGCACGGGCATGCCCCTTTAAGTTGAGATTTTAGAATTTCTGAAAAACGATCGGTAAAATCGAATCTTTGCGATATTTGAGACCAAACTGTTGAAACAGAACTGACGAGAAAAAATTAAAAAAGTCGTGCTAAAAAAGTGTCGGACCCAAGGTGGGAACGAACTTGGGCCATTCCTGTGAGTGTCCTTAAATTAAGAGGGGCTTGTATCGCTAAAATTATAGTGAAAGTTGAAGTGTATAACAGAATTGGTTTTAGACGTAAAAATCAAAGAAGAACCTGATCCACAACCTTGGTGGACAAACGATAAAAAGCTGCGCTTGATCGCCATTTACAGAAACCACCCCAAAATGTGGTGCAAAAGCCATCCTGGATACTTGAAACTGACTCCAAACAACAGAGCTGAACGCAGTAGAATTTTCAGCCAGATTACAAACGAGTTCAATCAGGACGAAGTATATCCCTTCTCAGGTACGTTTTAGTTTAAATTTATATCTCAACTTAGCTTTATCATTTAGAATCCGAAATAATCAGGCAAATCACTTTTCTCAGAAAGGCTTACATCTCTTGCTTACGAGAAGTGGACAAGGCCAAGAAAAGCGGCCAAACAGTTCATCGTCCAGCTTGGCGTTTCTTCGAAGCTCTAAGGTTCTTTGGCGATTTGGGAAGACCGTTAGAGCGCAAGCCTTCTAGTAGTGAAACAACAGATGGTCCTGGTCAGGCTATCCCAAGCTCTATTTCTCATAAGACAAATGAACCTAGCAAAGAAAGGAAAGAAGATTTGTTAGGAAGCTTCCAAACGTCAGTCGTCTAGGAAAACGGCCCGCAGATGTATTGGAGAAGAAAAGAAAAAGGAATACGTCAACTTCATCTTCTTCATCTGACGATCAGCCTACAAGCAGCAAGCAAAGAAAAATCGCTGATGAAAATGAGTATTTTCTGGACTTGTCTTCTGAAGAATCTGAGTCTGCTCAAGGAGAGACTGATTCTGCAGACGCCAAATTAAATGTGGAGCTTCAAACAGAAAATAATCAAAGTACCGTGCGCACCTCCACTGATGATATTGCAAGATTCGGTAATTTTGATTTTTTTCAAATCGATAAAAAAATTGGCACAGGTGGAAAATTGGTTATTATTTTTGCCTTGGTGTCCCTTGTTATTTTTTCAAAAATATGATCTGGCCCCTTGTTGATTTGTTAAAAAAAAATGGGGAAATTTTTGCTTTTTAAATATCTTATTTTGGCTATTGCATCGTTAGATTTTGGATATAGTTAACGTTTACTGACCCACACCAAAAACCTAAACAAGCTGTAATAATAATAAGCTAGAATAGAAATCTGAGTTTACGAAAGTAGACTGGGTTGACTAAAATCACTTAATTGAAAGTATGGTAGGACGATTTAGCCCTCGGCTTTACTTATCAGATATTTCGCAACGAAATATGTAAAGTTTTAAGTAAATTTTTCCTTCAAAACTTCAAACTATAACAAACAAAAATTGCAATTTAGGTGAGTACGTCGCCAGTTCTCTCAACAGAATCAATGAGTTTGATCCAGCTAAAGTGGTTCAAACGACCAAGACCATAAGAGACCTGTTGTTTGCTGCTGAATTTGAGAGACTATCTAACATCCCTGCTTCGAATCTATCAAAACCTTTCTCTCATGCATGAGAAGCAATTTAATTTTGTTGTTTCACATTTTGACAAAGACGACTCTGTAAATAAATTCATCCAAAAAATTAGGTAATACCCATGGTCTGAGGCTTTTTAATCATCAAATATGGGGTGAGCTTTGTATTTAAAAAAAGATGCACTTATATTAAGAGTCGACTTATTGTTTATTTGGCTTTTAGACTAGATTTTGGTTGAGCACCCGAAATATTCGAGATTGAGCCCTTGTGCACTTCGGGAGGCCCTTGTTATATATAAATGTGAATAGTGTTTTTAAGTCTCTCAAGTAGTTTTCAACCCATAACAAAAGTTGTTTTCTAACGTTTACCTTACTAAAAAGTTAAGGTTCGAAAAAATTCCTTACCAAAATTTGACTTTTTATAAGTGTTCACAGTTAATAAAAGAGCCCCTTCCCTCAAGTGCACAAGTGCCCGAGATTGACCAGAATTTTTCAGATTTTTAAGGGTTCGAAAAAAATAAGCGCGATTGAATTTTAGAACTTCGAAATGATCGAATGTGTTATTCAATAATAATTAAAAAAAAGATGATCTCGGAAAATGTGCATAACAATTAATTTAAATTTATAAGTAATAGTCTAACTAAAGCAAAATATGGCTGACTGATCGCATTTTCAGAGAAGATCTCAAAGCCTTTTGTTTGAAAAGCTGCTTTTGCCTTTTCAACCGAAGTCACCAATGAGTATCAGTTGGGGTAAAAAGAAAAGATCAGCAAATGTAAACTAAATTTGATTCCATATAAATAAATAGGAGTAATTTTAACTTAACCATCTTTCATACAGATTTGCGTACGAATAGGAAGGTTATTTACGGACATGAAGTTTGCGAAGACTACCTTTGCAGACGGTCATTCGTGGCTTGTTTGTTTTTTATGTAGTTTTTTGTGACCCGGAAAATGTTGTTTTGCAAAATGACATTATCACAGGGCTTACAAATCAAAATTTCGAAATAAAGAACATTTTATAAAATAAAGGATGTTTGGTCTAAACCTGAAACTTCTCAAATATGCGCGCATATTTGTAAGAATGCGCGCATTTTTACAACCCTAGTTAACATATTGTTTTGTTTAAAATATTTTTCATATTGTTTGGCGACAGTCGACTCTTCCGTTAACATAATGGCAAAAAGTTCGTTCCCGCGTTGCGTCTGACACTTTTTTAACGCAATTTTCAAAGTCTTTTTTTTTAATTTTTATTTTCCGAGAGTCTGGTCCCAAATAAAATGGTTTTGGCGATAATTTTTGCAAAAGCAAAAATTCTGGAGTTCATAAGGGAGGCTCTCTCGCTTTTTCAATATCATTATGTTAACGAAAGAGTCTGCTCTTTAAAAGACCATACTTATTGATGCAAATGAAAATTTGACAAATTTAAATGCGCGCGAGATAGTTATCTTTCGTCTCGCACTATACTATTCTAGGCGGAACTCTTTATTCCTTCATCATCATCGTCGTTTTTAACGTCTATCAATAGCGCCTCTAGAAAATTTAAAATTTCATCTGTGTCACCATCAATATCTGTTGAAAAGGCAAAAGCAGCTTTTCAAACAAAAGCCTTTGAGATCTTCTCTGAAAATGCGACCAGTCAGCCATATTTTTCTTATCTAGACTCTAATTTATATTTGTAAAACAAATAAACAAAAAGGCATGTGTTGAGCTGATCTTTTGAGCTTAATATTATTCTAAATAAAATAACACATTTCCAGAAAACCAAGCCTTTTGTTCATTTGAAAAAGCGTCAAAATAATTATCATTTCCTTGTGAGAATTTCACTGCAAGTGTGCAGGATGGGGAATTCTTAGCGCAAGAGTTTTTCATATCAACATTTATCGGTACACAATCAGTGAAGAATCAATAACATTACTCATTTTTCAGAATATTCGATATTTTCATATTGATGCTCAAGACTTTGGCTCCAGACGTCAATGCGTTGCGGAGAGCTCATTTGATGTAAATAGGTTTTTCGCTTTAGCTATTTCATATTGGCTGGTTTGAGATAAAAAAGCCTCATAAACAGACAAAATCGTAACGAGTGCGGACAAAACTATATAGTGACGACTAAGTCGTAACCGTTCATGGAGCACTGTACACCACACTCAGAGCCGCAAAAACGGTTTTATTATGTCAAGTGTTCCATGTCTTGTTTAAAATGGCGTATGTTTAAGGTGCATGCTCGCCGCGGATGGAAATATTTTGAAAGGCGGGTACCAGGTCGATTCAAACAAGAATTATATTAAAATAAATTTCAGTTGGGTACCCTGCGGGAAATGAGTAATCAAAAACAGTACCATCGTTTACTACTGTCGGTGGCCTAGTGGGATAGCATCGGAAGTGTTGTTGATGTTGAAGGTCGGTGCGATTCCTCCTGAGGGCATAATTTTTCCTCGACTTTAATTCTCGTTTGAACTTTGCTATTACCTACCTTTTGAAATATTCCTATTGGCGATGAGCATGCCTCTGTAAATAAGCTAACTGCTTTGACATTGAAAATTTTGCAGAAAAGACGTATTGACCCTAGCATAGAATAATAAAACCCCCCCCCCATAAATTTTTTCGTTTAAAACTCAAGTAAAGAGCATTCAAATATATGTCCCAGATCCCGGAAAAAGTGCTTAAGACATTTATTAGTCACAACTTCCGTACGCTGGCCTACTCCCAAGCTTAAGGGCTGATCCTAAACTTGTTGTTAATAGAGAAGTTACAGCGATTTTCGGAAGGTCAGGTTTTTTTGGCCGGGGGTATTCTTTACTAGCCCCGACATTTAATATACAATAAACCGAGGGCTGAAAAGAAGGAACAAAAGAAAGAAGATATTTAAGATTCCTTTAATATACATACAAATTGAAGTGTAAATTATTTTTTATGATCGATTTGCACAAGACTATCGTCATACATCAACAAGTAAAATAAAAGCAGAGTTCGGTTATAACTTATCCATAACAAATAAACATAGTTCTGAAGTAATCCGCTCATATTTTACTGCAAATAGTGCACAAGACAACAGCAAAACCATAATTATATACCATACATCAACTGTACTATTAATCGGCTTGACTCAAACAAAAAGTATATAAACATACGATTAATACATTTAGGGCAATTTGATTATTTCTATAGGATAAAATTTTGTTCTCTGAAACTTTTTCAACATAAAAAATCATTTTCGAGAAAAAAAATATTTTACCGAAATTAGAAAGCTTTTGTCGAATTTTAGTTTTTATTCACTCTATATGTAGAAAAGTAGCAGAAAATAACGTTTAAAGAGAAAATAACTTTTCTAAATTATTTTTAGTGTGTAAATATTACTTAAAAAAAGTTAAACATGATTCGCGTATAATTTTAATGTGCGCACATGTAACCAACAAGGAAGGGACCCTGACTGAGACCTGGGAAAAAACTTCGAAGAAAAAAAATTTTCTGCGTAAACTTGTCTACAAGTGACCGTGATTAAGTTCGCGATAATTTTGGCTACCTAGCACACGAAAAATGATGAGACGGTCACTCGAAGTTCTAAAAACACGTTGATACCGATGCTGTAAATGGCACGGGTGCGATTTGGTGCCGGTGCGGCCGGTGCCGCACCAGCACCACTGGTTCCTGGTGCCGAAATTTTAGAGGTCGGTGCCCGGTGCCGAAAATTTGAAGGCTGGTGCCCGGTGCCAAAATTTTCCGGCCGGTGTCCGGTGCGGTGCCAGTGCTGAAATTCCAAAATTTACAGCATTGGTTGATACCCATATAGGCTGTAGTGAATGAATGGAGGTAAGGGTATATGCCCCTGAATTTTTGTGGGCCTTTTTATCCGGACTTTTATAAATCATTCAAGCGACATGGTTTTAGTCGAAATGATGAAAATTTTCAACAAAGTCTTTTATTATTATTTTTGCCTAAAGTGGTTTTATAGTTTTTTCGGGCGTAGAATCTTATGGTAAGTTTCATCTGACAATCAGCTTTCACAGTGCTCTTCATCTACAAAATGGACCATTTTTCGGAAGTATATACAGTCGAAATTCGATAAAGCCGACATCCCCGGTGGACCGAACTCAGGACGTCGGTTTATCGAGGGTGTTGCTTATCGAGTGTCGGCTTATCGGGGTGTCGGTTTATCGAGGTTTAACTGTACCCGCAAAACCTAACTTTTTAAATTTGCTTTCTAATGTTGATCTTTTGATAAAGCAATAATATTTTTTTCAGTTCGGAGCGGACTTTTAAGCTTAATTTTTGAAATGCAAATTATGCAATAAAAAAATTCCAAATATACAGTTTTGTTGCCCTGAGTCTCCTCTTTCAAATGGCATATTTAACTTAGCTTGATGATCTGGATAACTCACCATTGGGCTCAAACACTTGTCTGGTCATTTTGAGAAAGTTACCAACAATTTTATCACTTTAACTGGTCAAATGTTTATTGAATTTCAAGCGTCACGACAAAATTTTATCACCATGTTGTAGCGCAGCTCAAGAGCTACAAAACCCATATTACAGAATAATTTTGAAAATGAAAGTGTTGAGATATGGCTTTTGGAAAAAATCAATTTCTTGAAAAAATGACCAAAATCAGAAAAATGGCAAAAACTTGCGTTTTCGTCATTTTTTCAAGAAATTGATTTTTTCCAAAAGGCCATATCTCAACACTTTCATTTCAAAAATTATTCTGTAATATGGGTTTGTAGCTCTTGAGCTGCGCTACAACATGGTGATAAATTTTGTCGTGACGCTCGAAATTCAATAAAACATTTGACCAGTTAAAGTGATGAAAACGTTGGTAACCTTCTCAAAATGACCAGACAAGTGTTTGGAGCAAATGGTGAGTTATCCAGAATAATCAAGCTAAGTTAAATATGCCATTTGAAAGAGGAGACTCAGAGCAACAAAACTGTATATTTGGAATTTTTTATTGCATAATTTCATTTCAAAAATTAAGCTTAAAAGTCCGCTCCGAACTTTTTGGACACCAGTATTATAAAGAGTGGGCTTTAAATATTTGGCCAAACAATTATAAATTTAAACAAGTGATTGAGCAAATAGGTTATTGAGCAAACCCTTATTTGAGAAAATGTCTTTTTTATCGAATAGTTCATTGAGCATTTCTCTAATTTATCTTTATAAGCACACCATATTTTACCCCGTTCATTCACTACGAGCCACACTTTTTAACCGACGCGCAGAGGTTCTTGACATAAATTCTAAAAATAGTTTAATTTTAATTTCATTTGTAGATTAATTAATATGAACGTCTCTGACCACTGCAACGTACACAATCATAGATCCAACAAAGAGCTCCATCATGAGCGTGGGTCACATCATGGTCACCACCATAAACATCAACATTCACATGACCCATGCATGAAAAACATTTGGTCATGGGCGCCATGGGCATGATGGGCATGATCATCAGCATGGGCATAGGCACCACCATGGCACTACGAAATTTCACGATGGACACCATAGAACCGACATCACCATTGCTCTTTCTTAGGACGACCTACTGATTCCAGCGATCAGCAACATTCAGCTGAACCAACCATCCAAGATCAGCTGCTGGAAATACAACAGTTCCACAATTGCAAGAAAAATAAATTGCATTAGAAAGCTAACCTTGAACATGCAATGATTTTCTCGAATAAACAATGTTAACTCTTTTACTTTAGAAAACAATTTTAATGGTATTATTGAAGGTGTAAAAAAGTTTTATCTTTCTCACACACAAGAAAGGAGGTGTGTGCTTAACTATCCGTTTAACACTGCAATGCCTGATTGTCCTAAAAGCACAGCAATCCTGGTGCTAAATTTCACGCTGAACACGATAGTGAAATAAAAGTTTAAAAAAATCACTATTTGCGGTCAGCTGCCCCTACGAACCAACCAAGTCAAGATTTTTGCGTATGCAACTTTGAGAGAACAGATCTTGTCAATTTCTATCATCAAATTTAGTAACTTATATTTTGTTGGGTAGTGATGGGAATCACTATTTGTCTCAGAATGGTCGTATTGTTCCGTTAGTATATAGGGTTTGAACGTCTGTGTCTAGAGCAGTTGGGTCCGAATTAATCTATTAAGAAGGAGTGTGTCTTCGTCTCTCTAAAAGCGATCGATAGGACTCCACAGTAACTTATACCGTATTTCCTCTAATTGCCGCTCGAGGCGGCAATTAGAAGCATGCAATCTTTCAAACTTCAAGTGGTTCAAAACTCGTGTTTTTATTTACTGTTTGAGCTGTATAAAAGTGTCTGTTAGATTTTGAAACCCTCGCAGGCACTTTTTATAAAGCTCAACAGTAAATAAAACAGAAAAAGTATGGAGGAAATACGGTGTTAGGCCTCAAACACAATGAGGAGTCTGTTTGCGGATGCTAGATCAGATTTGTAGCTCGGAAATGGCCGTAACTTTTTTTTCAATTTTTTTAAAATTATTCTTTTGGTGCCATCGTGTAGCTATGATCCAGGGCTAGTGATGGAAGCGGGACGGGACGGTCCCTAAAGTCCCGTCCCGCCGAAGAAATGTTTTGCCAAAGTCCCGTCCGGGGTCCCGAACTTTCAGAGTAAAAGTTCCGATCCCGGTCCCGAAAATCGAAAAAATTCGGGACTTTTTTTATTTATTTCATTGTCAAGAAATTTACACATTTTAGCTTTTTCGCCAATTTCATTATTATTCTTATCAATCTTTCGCTTTCGTGCAATTTTTTCTCTTGTCTTTCGTCTTTCAAGTCTTTCGTCTTCTTCGTCTCTAGTCTTTCAAAAGAGTAGGTTCAATAACTCGACTTTTTTAAAAAAAAAACGAAGGTTAATTTCCTGTGCTAGCGAAAATAGCTCGTCGCTACTTATCAGCTCCAGCTACAAGCGTACCAAGTGAACAGCTATTCTCGGTGGCGCGGGATGTATACGATTACAGGCGTCAAATTTTTCTTCAGAGCATGCGGAACAATTTTTTTTGAACAAGAATCCACGCGATTAATTTCAACTACTAGCTCTTTGTGATGTAATATTGTGAATTGAAGTTTTTTTGAAACAATGCTTTATTAGAAGTCCCGAACGAAACCTTTTCTGGTCCCGGCAGGATTTTGAAAAGTCCCGGTCTCGAAATTTTTTCTTAAAAGTCCTGTCCCGGTAGTCCGATATTTCAATATTCCATCACTATCCAGGAATACCAGATGAGAATTTTATAAAATCGATATCTTTCAAAAAATTGAGATAAAAATGTAAGACTCCGCCCAAGACTCCTGACTCAAATTCTGATCAGGAGTCTTGGACGGAGTCTCACATTTTATCTTAATTTTTTGAAAGATATCTATTTTATGAAATGCTCATAAGGTAGTCCTGAGTCTTAGCTACAAGATGGCACCAAAAGAATAATTTTTAAAAAATTGAAAAAAAAGTTACGGCCATTTCCGAGCTACAAATTTGATTCAGCATCCGCAAACAGACTCCTCATTGTCTTCAAGGCCTTAGAGCGCGAAAGTATGGAGAAAATACGGTATTAGAGAAAATACGGTATTTTTAAGGAAGCGCAGATTATGGGCTTTCTGGTACTAATTCGGTTTAGCCCCACACCCCATTTTTTGCTTTCGTGTCTCAATTTACACAATTTTTTTAAACAACGTATATTTTTTAATTTCGTGGATCTTCAATTTCGTGGATCCGGAGACTGGTGCACACACTCAGACGATCGAATCAACATGGCAGAAATTCAGAGAGGCACAAGCAAGAATATGGCACACATCGTTCTGTTTTCAAAAGCTATGTCTCTGATTTTGTATGGCGCCGAAAGTTCGGTGGAAATGATATTATATTCTTTTATGCTCACAAATTGTTGACTTGTATCTATGTGAATAAATGAAAGATGTTTGTCGCATCAAAGGAAAATAAAAATAAAAATGGGAGTATGGGCTAAACTGAATTAGTACCGGCTTTCTAATATATCATTAAGAGATATCATTAAAGGGGGAGTGTATTTCTTTTGTCCGTAGGTGCTCCTGCATGGAAATCGTTTAAATTCAAATTCAACCACTTTCTAAGCTTGCTGGTTCGAGTCCCTGGTTACCGTATTTACAGTATTCACTCCCACCCTCTAATAAGTCCCCACCCTACGAACCTTATATTTCAGCCTGGAGCGAACATATCGTAAATCTTTTTTTGCGTTTTCTTAGTTGCCGCGAGTTTACCTGATTACACTTTTCAGATTTTGGTTGAGCACCCAAAAGTCTCAAAATCGACCTCAAAATTTTTCGATATTTTAGAGGTTGAAAAATAACTCCCCATGGGGACTTAATACAGTAAAATACGGTATGAACTTTATTTTTTTCACATGTTATTTGACATTTTCAAACATAATTGTCAGGGTCTTGCAAACCGAGCTAGATTATCAGGCATGATTCTACTAGCATAATAGCTAAGCTACAGTTAAAACCAGGAATAGAAATTAGACTATCATCCAAAAATTTGGTAATTTTTGTAAATTAAGCTATCCAAGCTACCAGATTCCTGAAGTAATTTTTGATGTACTGTCTATAGACAGTATTTCTAGACAGTAATAGACAGTATTTATATTTAATGAGGAATTCTTTAATGAGTTACCTTGCGTATTTCTGACTCTAAAAAATGACTATCTATCTTTAAAAAGTAATAAAATAGACCGATAGATGAAATAGACATAAACCGAAATATATGGTTTCTGGCTGATTCCGCAAATTTTAGACAGTTGTTGACTAAAAAAGCAATCCCGGAAATCTTTCCAATGGATTCGTTGATATTTTTTAGCACGAAGTCAGCTCAATCGCTAAAAAAACTGCGAACAAAATTAAGTTTACACTCAGAGAGATTGGAACTAGCAAGCTTGAAAAGTGGTTTAATTTGAACTAAAACGATTTCCATGCGGACCAGTTACGGACAAGAGATACACTCCCTCTTTAAGGTATTTATGAATATTGAATGTGAAATTTATTTCATAGAAATAATCGTATCGTTTTTAGAAAACGTTGTTGGTACTTATGGCTTGTTCTTGTTGTTAGAGTTAGAGTTCGGGGTTTTGGTTACGTGAACACCTCTAATCCGAACTCTAACTTGAGGGTTTTTATGTACGAGGTTTGTTCGAGATTGAATTTGAAGGTGTACATGCATATTACTTCGATCCCTTGTAGTAAATCCCCAAAAACTAACTTTTACTAACTTTAACCGCTCTGGGTTGAGACTCTGAGCTATCCAAGCTATATACACAAACATTTTTAAGTTGGACCTCGAACTCCAACTAACTAACGCCATCGAGTTCTGAATTCGGGTTTTTGAGTACATGACAGGGTTGGCAAAGTGTGGCTTTTTCGGCCCCGGTGTAGCTTTTCTAAAAGGCGCTTTTTTCTTTTTATCGTTTGTTTTTTCAAGTATTTATCAGCGCATCTGAAGTTTCTACATACCAGTTCAAAGACATCTTCCTTGCCCTTCTATTGAAGTCTTGAAAATGTATATTATAATTCGAAAATTCAAAGCAATGGGTCATTCTATGCAAATTCTGCAAAAAGAGATGTAGCTTTTTGTGGCAAAAAAAGCCACACCCTGCCAACCCTGGTACATGAACACCTCTGACCCGAACTCTAACAGCGTGAACAAGCCATTAAAATGCATCAAAAAGTGGGATAACGTCATTTTTTTAATTATCAATGTGAATCATTCTATAAAAGAAGAAAAGAGGTAAGAGAAATGAGAAAAATGTTAAAAAATAAATGAGAAGAAAATGAACTGGATAATGCTTTTAAGTGGAATAAATGTGGAAGTGTAATAAAAAAGTGCCATAAAATTTTAATTGTAATAAAAAACATAATTTGTTATTGATCACTGTTAAGAAAATATTTTTATTGCCTACGAATGTTGTGAATATTTTTATACAGAGTTCATAATCTTTAAGATAGACTTTTTACTGTTGCTGAGAAGCAGAGTCAGCAGAAGATGGAGATCCACCGAAGTCGCCAGGAGGTGGCCTCCTTTAAAACCACCAAAACCGCCAGGAGGACGGCATGGTGGTGGCCATCTGGTCGAGGACCAGTTGGAGGTGGGCCAGTGCAAGGTTCCAGGCCTTCCAACGACTCTTGATGTCAAGGCTTGCTCGTGTACACATTAAATATTTTAGCATGTTTGTAAAAATAACAATTTCGACTTTTTTCTCTGTTCGCTTCGCGTATTCGGATTCTGCATGAAATTCTAAGTCTATTTCGTCTGTTGTTACAATCGACCGTCCGAGTGTTAATAAACGCTTTAAAACTAAATGCTAAATAAATCTAAATGATGAATAACATTTAAAAGATAGTTACAGCCTTAGGTTTTAAAAATTTAAAATAACATGAAAGGCATACCCATATTTTAGACCAGCTTTTTGCGTAAAAAATTAAAGATAACAATGATGATACAGTTGCAATGACCAAAAAAATTTTTTATTGTTCAGTATTGAAAAACAAGTGTTTGTTAAACAAACTTGTGAACATTTTCTCTCAACTCTTCACAAGATTGACTTTTTACTGTTGCTGGGAAGCAGAGTCAGCAGAAGATGGAGAGCCACCAAAGCTGCTAGGAGGTGGCCTCCTTTAAACCCACCAAAACCGCCAGGAGGACGACACGGTGGAGGGCCATCTGGTCGAGAACCAGTTGGAGGTGGGCCTGTTGGAGGTGGGCCAGTGCAAGGTTCCAGGCCTTCCAACGACTCTTGATGTCCTGAAAATAATTAATTAATTCCAGCTATATATATTTAAAAGTTGAGTATTACCTGAAGGCTTGGCAGCAACCAGGCAAAGATTAGCAACTACAAGGCAGAAAACAAAAGAAGAGGAGGAAAACATTTTGATTTTAATGAAATATGGTTAAGTTCAAATTACTTCTGGCCTATTTATATGGAATCAAATTTAGTTTACACTTGCTGATCTTTTTACCCTAACTAATACTCATTGGTGTCTTCGGTTGAAAAGGCAAAAGCAGCTTCACAAACAAAAGGCTTTGAGATGTTTTTCGAGAATGCGATGAGTCAGCCATATTTTGCTTTGTTCAGACTTTTACTTAGAAATTTAAAGTAAGTGTTGTGCTGATCTTTCGAGATAAGCTTTTTTAAATTATTATTGAATAACACATTTGATCCTTTCGAAGTTTTTCAATGCATAACGCATCCTTTTCATTTAGGTATCGATGCTTATCAAAAAAATTGCTGATTTTAAATATTGAATAATGATGAATAAAAATCTTCAATTTTATATCCTCCAAAACACGAAGAAAACGTGGTTTTCCAAAAGAACATGCTTGGAAAATAATACATTAAATTTTACTGATTATCACGCATGGGTTTTCCGTCAAGATTAAAGATTATTTGGGTGGTGTAAGCACAGTGATCTACTTGCTACCTTTAGGTGGCATTTGCTACCTTATGAAATTTTTGCCCCTTTTTGAAAAAATGAAGGCGACAATTTGTGACGCTCTTGTCACCATGCCATCTTTTAATAAAAATGCTAGCAATGCCACTTTTCGGAAATTTTTTGCCACTTATTTCAAAATTTGGATCGGTCACACTAGGTGAAGGGTTTCTTCGGTAGCAGACAAATAGTTAAATGTAGCCAATAAAACCTTTTGTGATAAGTAGAAAAAAGAGCTTGAGAGGTAATTTTTTAAAAAGGTCAAGTGCACCCTCCTCTCTCAAAGAGTATGAGTTCTCTAGCAGTAGAACAGGGTGGTGCATATTCAGCAAGCCCCGATTACTTGCAATGTGAAGTGTGCTGGTCTTTCGCCTGGAAGCGGCAAAATATCCTCGAATTTTCTACAAAAAAATAAGTTTATAAAGAGCGCAACACCACTAACCTTTACCCCTCGGTTTCAATACTCTTTGGAGGGGGAGGGGAGCACTTGGTATGCTGTTGTAATTTCGGGTCATTTTCAAAAATTTCGGAGAAACTGATTGTTTACATTTTTTATTAAAAACATTCTCAACTAAAAAATAATACATGCCGAATTTACAATTTTCATGATTTTCGACCAACAGAAGCGGATCTTGCAGCAGTAAAAAGTTCTCGACTTTTAGTTTTTGTTGATTTACAAAACATGCTGTAGTAAATAAGAGCTGACATAAGCACATCTATTGATGAAAAGATGACGTTGTAGTGAAAGTAATGGTCTATTTTCAGTCCAGCTTGAATTTGAAAGACCTAAATTGTTTTTCATATAAAATGATAATGATGTTTCACAACAACTAACTTTAGCCAGCATCAAAATTGTGGAAGATGGAAGAAAGTTTAGTAAAATTCCATAGTAATAATTAACATTGCAATCATGTTCACCTAGGATTTGCAAAATTATGAAAAATATAAAGGAAATAAAGAAGAAAGTGTGAAAATTAAAAAATAAAAAAGTGGTTACCTTTCTAGTCTTGTAAGAAGAAGACGGTCTATTAGTAGATTTAGTATGACTAATATTGCTGATTTGTGATCCAAAAGATGTAGGCTTTGAGTAATTGTGTTTCATTCTCGACAGCAGCATCAAAAAAAATAGTCCTACAATGAAATTGAGAATGCCGCCAAAGCTTTGGTAAGGTTGAAAATTTGTGCCTCGGTTTTTACAAACACGCAAGAAAAAGTTATGCAATCTGGAACCTTTGTAAGTTATAATGAAATTCTGAGCAAAAACAATATTTTTTCATTCAATAATGGTAGGTTTTAAAAAAGTTTTCACTGAATGAATTTTGCTTTTTTAATTTTTTGAGAAGCTCACAGGCAAAATTGTTGAACAGACATGCAAAAAAAATCTCAGGTTCTAAAAAAAGAAGAGGTACCATTTTGGTTGCACATTTTGTGCGCATCTCAACCCCAAGCCCCCTGCGACCCGAAGTTCCCCGTACCCGTTATAAACACCGCCCCCCCTTGTGCTTTGAAATTTTTCTAATAATCAAGAAAACAGCCCGTTTTCTTATGTCATCGATGTCGAGAAACATAAATATGAAGTTATCCCAGGGTACGTAACTAAAAATTTTGAAAAAAGTACAGTTGGCAAAAAAGTACAATTTGGTCATTTTTCGTCAAAATTGCCATTTTATCCAGTGCTTATTGATTTTGAGCACCAAAAAAAAGATTTTGACTAAAAACTTTAAAACTAAAAAAGATTTTAGGTCCCGAAAAAGGACAAATTTTTTTTAAAAAGTACAGTTACGTTCCCGAGTTATCCTCTCCATTATAGCAATCTGCGCAGGGAGGGTAGGATTCTCTACTCATGCCCGATTTTCGTCTCTCTTGTTTTTTAGAGTGCACATCATATGGAATCTGACTATGATCTGAAGAAAATTTTGAATGAATTTTATACGCGTATTTCGCAAAGGATGCCCAAATTATTTGTGAATTTAACTTTGAGCGTTTGAAATCCAAAAAATTTGACGATGACTCATTGCCTATTAGACCTATAAGTTTTATAAAAAAAGTCAGTATTCTATAAAAATTTTATTAAAAAATTTAAATTTACCTAGGTTTGAAGAAATAGGCAGTTCAGTCAAAAAAGCACAAAAGTTTAAAAATATACAAATAAGAATTGCCGAGATGTAAAAAGAAGTAGCAGTTTTCTGTGTTTGTCACTATATCGTGTAAGTAGGCACACACAGGCTATCCTATCAAGTGTTAGAAAGAAAATTACAATAGGTAATGAAGATAATACACTTCGCCCAAAAACACCTGTCCAAAAAAGAAATTCAGCGTTTCTTATTGTATCTAAAATATTGAGTCATTAGAGTTACCCAAAGTTTTGACTTACCCACAGAACTCCAAGTGATAAACATGTAAATATAGTGTGGAATAGATGCTACGATAGTTACAGCCCAGCTAATAAAAAATATAATTAGTGGAATAGAAATTGTATTCGATCTATTGTTTTTTTGTGTCTTAATGTCGACAAGAATTTTGACAATTAAAACAACAGCAAAAATATAGACTGTAAAACCAAAGCAGTACTCAATAAGATCAAGTAGGTTTAGTAAGTTCATCTAAATTGTAAAACTTACTGTTAAATTTTTTAAATTAATAAAATATTTTTTTAACGCTACTTACACACACCCCCCCCCCCCCCCCTCATATAAACTTTTAACTCAACTCCCCCCCCCTCCCGCCCCAATCATCTTTCATAAAAATGTTTCAAAACACCCTATTACGATTCAAAATTACCTCTGAAGCTTAAAAAAGACATTGTTTTTGAGTTATAAATTATAAAAAACTTAGTTTTGGGTTTTTTTTTAATTTTCAGCATTTAACTCAATTTTTTATAGATTAGAACTCAAAATGCCTTTTTCAAGCTCCTGAGGCGATTTTAGGTCGATTTAGGATGTTTGAAAACACCTTTAAAAAATTCGAATAGGGGGGCGGGGAGTAGTATCCAAGTACAGTCAACTCTCGATTTAAGGACACCCCAAAAGTTCGATCCCACCTAGGGTCCGACACTTTTTAGTCCGATTTTTGAAATTATTTACCAGTTTTGTTTTGACAGTCTGGTTGCAAATATCGCAAGGATTCCGATTTTGCCGACCGTTTTTTAATAACTAAATAAGGGGTGACCTTAAATCGAGAGTCGACTGTAGCGCCAACTTCTTTTGAAAATAATTTTCGAACACCCTATGTTCTATAATTATCAATATATGAAAAAACAAAAAGTGGTGAGCATTCAAAAAAATGATACAGTGCCCGCTTATTGGAGAATGCCCATTTTTCAAAAAAATTGTTTTCATTAAACTAAACTAAAAATTATGTGGATTTTTAAAAAAAATTTAATTTTAATTAAGAAGCAGGAACTAAGTTTTCCAACTGTTTAATTATATATGACTGCTAGTAAATCGCAATGAATATTCAGAGTGTTTAGAAAAAAGTTTCCTACGACACAACTTATGCTGAAAAAAAAGCGCTGAAAATACAAATCAGAAATTTAAAAAAAAATTCACTTCAGCTCATAATTTTCAAGTACCATATAAATTCTGGAAGAAACGCCATGGTGTTATATTTTTAAACTCTCTCGAAATCTGAAAATTGTCAATTAAAAATGGCCTTTAATTTGAAATCTCAATAAAAATAAATAATATACTAGGGTTTTTATCGGAGGTTGTGCGTATAAATAGAAGTTGTACGGTATGTCTGTTGCTTTATGCATTTTACGACCATTAGGTTTTTGAAAAGTTAGCATCTATCACGTGTATCGAGAGAAAAAAATGATGCGAAAAAATCATTCAAGAAACTTCTTAAGAAACGAGAAAATTACAAGGAGATCGATGAACTGGCAACTGCTTTTCGAATATTCTGATAAGTCTCTTTTGTAGAGCGTAGTCGATTTACTTTACGAAATTTTTAAAATTACCAGCCCATGGCAAGGCTCGAGAAACATCAAGCATAAAACTGCCTAGATCCCCTGTCGATTTTCTATAAAAAAAATTTTATGTCAGACTTCTATATGGAGACATCTTTAAAAGTTCGATCCTCAGCTGCATTTTTAGCCTATTTTTAAAGAAAAAAAAAGTATTGGACCCAGGTGGGAATCGAACCTGCAAAAGTATCACTATTTCTAGGTAGGACTCGGGGATAATATGTTTCGAAAATCCACAGGGGGACTAAGGTAATTTTGTAACTTTCTCGAGCTTCCAGATTTCATTTTTCTTGCCATGGCTGGTAATATTGAAATTTTGTACAGTAAATTGTCTACGCTCTACAAGATAGACTAATTAGAATAGTTGCATTGAAGTGGCCAGTTCGTGGATGTCCTTCGTAAATCAAAACAATGGCTTCTAGTGAAAAACTAGTCAAGTTGATTGTTACATTAATATTTAGATTATGCTATAAAAACTGCAAAATAAAATCAAGACTAGTCTTTTTTACAAAGTTTAAGCTTACGAAACTTTTTCCTTGTATGTCAAAAAATTTGTTTTAAGAAGAAGGCTCGGGTTAATTACTGTTTTTCTTTAAAAGCACATGCAAAGAACACTTTCATTTACATCAGAAAATTCACATGTATGACTGCTTTTCTATGAAAATACCCAGAAAAATATTTTTCTATATTCGAAAACAAAACAGACGCTCTCACGTTTTTTAAACATTTGCAATTGTACTATTACTAAAAAAGCTAAAAACATATTTACTGTCAAGGCTGTTCTTTTAAGTAATTATTATTTAAATCTGCAAATTTTGACTAAAATTTTCAAAATGTTTGACCTTAACACATTCAAAAAACTACTCAAAAGTCGAGTATGCTTTGTATTAGAGACAGAAACAAGACAAGATCTTGGCCAAGATTTTGTCTTGTCTTGCCCAGATTTTGACGAAAAATCTTGTCTTGGGATCTTGTTCGGTCATTTCTATAAATCTTGGTCTTGGTTTTCTGGTCAATCTTGTATGCAAAATTAACTAATAACCCAATAACTCGTTTTCTTAAATCTGTAATTACAAAAATTTCACAAAATCTGAAAATTGTCAATTAAAATGGCCTTTAATTTAAAATCTCAATAAAAATAAATAATGACTAGGTTTTTATCGGAGGTTGTGCGTATAAATAGAAGTTGTACGGTGTGTCTGTTGCTTTATGCATTTCACGACCATTAGGTTTTTGAAAAGTTAGAATCTATCACGTGTATCGAGAGAAAAAAATGATGCGAAAAATCATTCAAGAAACTTCTTAAGAAAGAAGAAAATTACAAGGAGAACGATGAACTGGCAACTGCTTTTCGAATATTCTGATAAGTCTATTTTGTAGAGCGTAGTCGATTTACTATATGAAATTTTTAAAATTACCAGCCCATGGCAAAGCTCGAGAAACATCAAGCATGAAACTTTCTATAAAAAAAAATTTTATGTCAGACTTCTATATGGAGACATCTTTAAAAGTTCCTTTTCTGGGCTCAAATTGCTCCTCCTGTAGTCGTACACATTTCTTGCAACTCAGAATATGCCTTCGCTTGGCTGGCTTGTGAGCGGCGCTGAAAGATAACGACCAAGCCTAGTGAGAATCGGATAACTCAGCTCTTTTTACAGGGTAAATGATAGTCAGAGGAAATCCAAAAATTTTTTTCCATACTGAGCACTTTCTAGAACTGAAGAGAATATTATTCCGGGTGATGTACATAGAATATTGTATAACCTCTAATAGACGGGCACCCTCCGATAAGGGCACCCTCTAATATGGATACTTAAAAACCCATATCTCAGTCCAGGGAGATCAATTTGCAGATCTGTTTTTTGCTTTTTTAATCACTTCAATCTTAGTTGATTCTATTTTAGATTTTGGTTGAGTGCCCGAAAATCTCAAATTAGAATATTTTTTATTTTTATTTTTCAGTGATTGAAAAATAGACGTGCATGCCCGTCTATTAGAGGTTATACGGTATATATACAATTGTACTGTCGTGAAGTTATTTTACCCTCTTCTCACCTGCTTCTTCTACGTATGGAAGAATGGTGCCTCTTCGTTCTGACTGCATTCTTTACTGATCCACGTTGGCAGAATTTTTACAAACTGTTCCATTGAATTCTTTACAGATGCTTGCTTCTGTCGAATTTCCTTAACCTTAGCAGCATATTCGGCATGAATCTTAGCGTGCTCAAATAACCAATTGGTTTATGATTTGTCATCTTGATAATTTTTTGGCAAACTTCCCAATGTGCACATTGGGAAGCTTCCCAAACTTCCCAACTTCCCACAATGTGCTTCACTGCGGGAAATTTTTGAGAAAAGACCAATTTTCCAGATAGCACTCATCTAAAGTACTGAGACCATGAAACACACGTCAAACAATATAAAAAGCACAATATGAAGTAATGGGAAACATAGTGCCTAAAAAATTATATAACAACGGCCATGCGTTTTGCTATAAAAATTTATACTATTAATCTTAGTTTTTGGACAAGATCTTGGCCAAGATCTTGCTTGGCCATTTTCAAAAATCTTGTCTTGGAATCTTGCTTGGTCCCCACTTTCTGTCTCTACTTTATATGTCAAAAAACTTTTGCATTAAAGGACCGTGGTTTTTAGCGCGCAGCGGTCTAAAAAAGTCTAAAATTTGAGTTGGTGGGAAACAATTCTCATTCGTCTCAAACTTTACTCTTTGGTGTCGTTCGGAATGACTCATTAGAGTATGGTCAGAGACAAAAGAGAATATCCCCGCAGATTCAAATTTCGCAGATGCCACTGCGCTCCAAAAAGGGGGCCATAGCAATGTTTTCAAACTTTTTTATACTGGTATTTTTTCGTACAAAAATGGCTAGAAAGTGTCTAGATACCTTTTATGAGTATTTATGCTAAAAAAGTGCAATTTACTGGTGGGGTTTAGTTAAAAACATTTGAAATTTTTAGTGAAATTTTTTTTTACTTTTTACAGTGATATGTGCAATAAAAATTTCAAGAAACACTGTATAGCTCAGCTAACCCCTACCCTACTTTTCGTACGCCTTTGGTCAAACATATCTTTCCAATAGCAAAAATATATTTCGTACATAATCCTTTTTCTTTTAATATGGAAAGCCCTGTAGTTCCAAATCAAAATCATCCGCCAAGGTTTCTTGTTAGCGAAATACAGTCATTCAGCTTTAGCTTTTGGCAGGTGTGAGTGGGCTTATCAGAGAGCTGATTTTTGTAAATTTAACCTTTTTATTAAACCTACACTTGAAGTTGAACAATTAAGCCACAGACCCTTCAAGTATAAAACGGATACCGTATTTCCTCTAATTGCCGCCCGGGCAAGCTATTAAGCTATTATCAAGCTATTATTAGGCAATTAGAAGCATGCAATTTTTTCAAACTTCAAGTGGTTCAAAACTTGTGTTTTAATTTACTGTTTAAGCTGTGTAAAAAGTGCCTGTTAGATTTTTGAAATCCCTCGCAGGCACTTTTTAGACAGCTTGAACAGTAAATGAAAACAGGATTTTCAGACTACTTGAAGTTAGGGGGGGGCCGCAATTAGAGGGGTGCGGCAATCAGAGGAAATACGGTATCATAGTCAACCAAATTTTTCTGACAACCATTCCTGTTCCCGGCATACAGTTAACCTTTCTATAACTTTTGTGAAGCGAGCTTAGGCTCGTTAGACAGCTTAGAGCTAGTAGATTTAACCTTTCTTTTCCACTAACACCGAATCAACCCCCACCCCCCATAAAAAGTGGGATAACCGGCTCTCAAAATGGATTAACTCAATATCGATTGAAAATCGAACCTGCATAGCTAACGCGTTAACTATGCGCATCACAAAGCCATGCTCATACTATATGCAGGTTCATGCATTTTCCGCTTGAATTTCCTCAACGAATTTATACATGTCAATGGAGAAGATACTGTAGGGAGCAGAAAAACATTAAATAAATCGTATACGTGAAAATTTATACATTGTTTTACTGGAAGCTTAGCAAAATGTTTTTGCCATAAACCTATTTAAAAAAATTTTTAATTTTTAATAAAGTTTCTGAGATTTCGGGTGTTCAGATTTCACATGTAAGTATTTTTTTATTATTTCAGAATATAATAGAAACAAAGGTGCTAGTAGCGAATACTCCCCCCACCCCCCCCCGCATCCGACCTTTTAAAATTGCTGTAACTAGCCTTTCAAACAACAAGTTTAGGCTCTGCCCTTAGGCTTGGGGTAGGCCAGCGTACGAAAGTTGTGACTAATGAAGAGTTTGCGCACATTTTCCGGGGTCTGGGACATAAATTTGGGTACTTTTTACTAAAGTAAAAAAGTGAAAATCGGTGGGGGGGGGGGGAGTTCGCTACTAGGGTCGAAACAAATAACAGCTATAGCCAGTAAAGTTTGACTTGAGAAAAATTTTATATATTCAATGAGTCAACCTTCTTGAAACATGGCTTTTCACGATAGTTAAATTTGCAGAGCTTGGCAACTTTGCTGTAGCAGTGACAAATCTGAATTATAAACTTGTAAAAAAAGTTCAAAAGTTTTACAAGAATTTGGTTAACATTTTTGGTGTCTTGGTTGCATTGCCCTCAATAGTGCATCTTAGGAGTAACAAAGACCGCCTGCGAATGTTTCTGGAATAGTGAAGTTTTGTTTAAAATTTTAACTAAAAAAACAAATAGACTTGTTCATCGTGAGGTATAGCACTGGACCAACACCACAAAAGCAAATCCAACAAGAATTGGCCGCAGCAATAGATTTTGGAGTCACCCAACCCAAATAGATTTCGATGTTAAAAGCAGCAATTAATAAACACAAAAACACAAAAGCAGAAGATGATTGTATAAGGATTCTTACTTCCTGAGCAGTCATCCATGGACCTCTTGCTGCTGTAACTTGGGAGAAAAATTTTCGCTAAAAAATTTAGCTTTACTAGCAGCCAACACTGATACACCTCCTGCCCTCTCCAAGGAGGATTGGGTTATATCTTTTGAAATTAAGAATCTGACCTTTTCAAAATAGCTGTAACTACCCTTTGAAACAACAAGTTTAGACTTAGCCTTTAGGCTTAGGGGTCGGCCAGCGTACGGAAGTTGTAACTAATAACTGTGTTACGCACTTTTTCCGGGTCTAGGACATATATTTGGGTTTTTTAGTAAAAAAAGTGAAAATCATTGGGTTGGCGCGGAAGGTATTCACTTCTAGGGTAGAAAATTTTGATAAAAATAGGGTTAAATCAAAAAATCTGAAAAATCTAGATGCAAAAATAATGTAGGGCGTCTCAGAAAATTTTAAAAACTTCGAACGGTCATATTTTCAGTCATATTTTTCAAGGCCGGTTTTTTGAGACTCTGTCAAGACAGCTCTGCTCAGCCCGCTGTGGCAATATTTTGCAATATGATGTCTCAAACATGGTTTTTGCTCGGTCCTATCTATGGTTTTGGTTTTACCCATCCAGAAGCCATTCTGAAATCATGACCTAAACAACAGGGTACTTATGTACCTGGGGGACCCTATTTCGGTTTACTGTAAATAGTGTTTAAACGTCTCCTATGTGATTTTTATACTCTAAAAAGGATAAAAAAAGTTCTTTCCTAAGAATTTTCGCACTAAAATGTTAGGTTTTCAAAAAAATTGGGTAGCAAAAGTTAACTAACTGCCTTGGTCCCCCAAGGTAAAATATCGTGTATTAAGTTATTCTACCCCGTTTTGGTCACTGGAGCTAGGCAAAAAGAGTCTCTATATGCATTTTATGATCAAGAGTAGTTCTCGGAATCATGTCTAACTCTCAAAGCCCCAGCGGCCCCTTCGGAACCCTTTTGGGGGCTTGGGGTTGAGATGAGCACACCCACATACCTTACACACAAATCGCTCGAAACTAACTCTGGATGCATAAAAACAATACGCATATCAGCATTTCTTCAAGCGGTAGGCCCCAGCTAACAAAACTATGCTCAAATCCTATCTTTTTTAGTCTTTTAAAAAATATCCAGGTACCTTTTTTAATTTAATTAGCTTGGGGGTCCAAGGCAATTAGTCAAATTATGATAACCAATTTTTTTTCGAATTCTCAACTTTTTAGTGCGGAAATTGTTAGGAAAGAACTTTTATATCATTTTTAGCGTATAAAAATTACTTAGGAGACGTCTAAACACTATTTACAGTAAACCGGAAAATGAATTTTTTTTATTTCTTTGCGGATTAAATGAAATAATCACGGGGAGATATGCGCCTACCGGCGTCTTCATCGTGTTTCCACCTATTAATAGTTGTGAGTCAATCACAAAGCGGAATCTAAGTGACAGTGATCTAACCGGCGCCAACGGATAGTTTTGGTATCGAGAAAAAAACCATTTTGCGAGAAATTTCGAAATTCGAAAGTAAAAAAAATTCGATGAAAAATTACCTTCTTAAAAGTAGGTATATGTCTCTCTCATTTAGTCCGAGGGGCGCATTTCATGATATTTCTAAACCGGGTTTAAAAGTCGTCTAAGTAATTTTTATATCTTGAAGACAATAAAAACGTTGTTTTCGGACACTCATTTATCTACGTAGAAAATAGATTTTCGACGGTCTTTTTTATACTAAAGCTGACATGCGGTGAACACGGTAAACTTACCTGCAAAACTATTTACAGCTCCGCGACCTATTTTTGGCCTCCGAAGTTAAAAAGCATTACCCACCCACGCATGCCAAATACCATATATGATTTTATCAAAAATTGGTCACTTAAATTAATTTAGAGTAAAAAAAATTTAGTATAATAAACCATGCGTAACGAGTTAATTAAACAAAGCAGGAACAATATTTTTGAAAAAGCCCATTTGAAAAGTAATTATTTTCTAATATATTAACAATAATTCACCTGTTTTATGAGTCGCACAAGGATCAGAGCATAAAAGAAAATGCCAATAAAAGGGCATGGCAAAACACTGAAGGTGTCCAAGTAAACCAGCAGTTGGTCCCATTGATATCCAAATGCGTATGAAAATTTATAAATTTCGTCATTGAAATATATGCGGCAAATTGGGGATACGCCCAAAAAGAAGAAGAAGGCGCCCCAGAACCATGACAGAACCATAATCCCCTAAATTATGAAAAGTAGGCAGCAAAACGCAATAAAAAACAAACTTACAGAAAAAATGACTTTTTCTTTCCAATTACTTTTGTAAAACTCGGCTTGATAAATTGCTGCAAATCGATTTATTGCCAAAATAAGGTGTTGCTGAACACACATAATCCAACAACTTAAAAGCATTCCACCAATAAGCTGTAAATGGTTTTGTTAGTTCAACTACTTACAAAGTAGTTTTATGCCACCAAATTTACGTCTTTTTACAAATCTTAACCAGTGTTCTTCCGGCGTCAGAGCTAGCGCCGGTGCTGCCCAGGGAAAAAAGGGATCTTGGCCAATGCTGGGGTCAATGAAAATATTTGGCCGGGCGACGGCGCTGAGAATTTTTGACTCAACGCTGGCCCAGACGCTGTTTTTTACACAGCTAAACCAAGAATCGGTTCGTTAATTGAGAAGCTTGTGTTCAGCAGTAACTTACATATTACGCATCTCTTTTTTGTTATGTACGTATAAGCGATGGTTAAACTATTATTATTTTTATGTTTTATTATAAATTTTGAAAAGGGCGTTACTTTTTTTTGCCGCAAATATACACTTTTTTGCCGCAAATATACTTTTTTTGCCGCAAATCTGCTTTTGCCGCAAATATACACTTTTTCGCCGCAGATTTTCACTTTTTTGCCGCAAATCTGCTTTTGCCGCAAATATACACTTTTTTGCCGCAGATTTTCACTTTTTTGCCGCAAATTTTCACTTTTCTGCCGCAAATTTGATTCTGCCGCAACTATACACTTTTCTGCCGCAAATATGCTTTTGCCGCGAATTGAGATTTTACATTTGTCAAATGCCTTTATATCTGTCTTTTTTAGCAACCGCAGGTGTAATGTCAGCTACTGTACGACACAGTTCTCTAGGTGTTCCAGGTAGCAAACGAGGGGCTGCTACGGTCTATGTGCGTGAGAGAGAATTCGCCAACGAAGAAGATTTCAATCAGTGGTTTAAGGATGAGAAAGTCAACTGGAGAAAGTAAGCAAATTTTTTTCTTTATTCATAATTTTGCGCATATTTATTCAATTAAGTCCGCATACGAGAGATCTGAGCGCCAACAAGACAGAGGAATATCAGTGCCGATATGCTCGTATGAAAAATTATCGATGCAGTATCAAGCTCCGAGTCCTTTATCCGCAGGATAACTTCAAGGTTTGATGATGGTATAACAAGGTCAACCTATAAAGTGTAATTTAAGGTGATCGTAGAGCAAAGCAAAGGTAGCCATGATCACGTGCCGGTGAGTCAGCCGAAGCTTTCGGACCAACACAAAGAATTGATGAAACAAGAATTGGATTCGACTGCTCTAATTATACAAGGAAAATACAGGTTTTTTTCAATATTTTTTGGTTAGGGATGACCGTAATGTTCAAAGAGAACACGCCGTATGGGAAATGATCCGCTGCCGCCTTCTATCAAACAGATTAACAGCTTCAAGTACCGCCAAAAGAAAGAAGGGGCAATACTTTCTATCGAACAGCTAAAAACCTACGCCGAAGCAAATTCAAGAGTTCCTGAAGAGGATGACGACAAAAGTTTCGTCTGCGCATTTGCATCGTCAATTATTGACCAAAAGCAGGTGTTTTGCCTAACTTGGACTACGCAAAAACTCAGACGAATGCAGCATCTTTCCAAAGTAATTCAAGTGGATGCTACTTACAAGTTGAATTGGCACGGCTTTCCAGTTATGGTAAAACTCTTTGACCTGCGTTGTTGCTTTATTAATTACTTTAATTAACTCCAGGTCTGCGGATTTTCGGATGCGGAGCAGCACTTTTTCGCAACTCATCTAGCATTGGTATCAAATGAAAATACTTGGTGTTATGAGCGATTCTTCGAAGCAATTTCAGCTCTGAACTATATCCCTGAAATTATTATGGGTGACGGAGACACAACGATTTCCGCAAGTTGCTAATTTTGGTTTTGTTTTTTTGCTCATAGCATTTTTATCAGCCTTCACAGCATTCGAATTGTTCGTCCATCTACGATCTGGCCGTCGTATGATGTCTGCAATTGCAAGGAGGGTATGAAAAAGAAACTGTGCAAGCATTCGGTTATGGTCATGTGCGCCAACGGGAAACTGTGCTATCCGCCGGATGCAAAAGAGAATCTGCTTCAGAGAAAAAGAAAAATGGGCCGTCCAAAATTAGCATCCAGAGCCCTGTCATTTAGTTAAAATTCGTTTTTGTTATGATAAATTCTCCGTTGTTGTTAATGTCGTTGGATTTTCAAATAAACATCAGAAGTGCTTTTCTGTAGCTTTGGGCAAAAGCAGTCTAGTAGTTGTAAGAGATAATTTTTATTGACATACCCTATAACCTCTACCAATACACCATGGAGAATTGATGTTTAACCCCTGAAAATTCAGAAAGTGTTAATAAGCAACGGCCTTAACACTAAAATGGTAGCTAATAAAATGAGTAAGAGGATTATTAGAGGGTGAGGGATTGAAAAAAGTTACGCGGTATATAATTTTCAAGCAGGGCTCCCAAGTTATTCCGTTAATATCGAAGCAAACTCAATATCACATCCAAGACCACTAACAAGGCCGCCATATATATGAAGAAACTTTGCAGCAGAAGTATATTTGCGGCAGAATCAAATTTGCGGCAGAAAAGTGAAAATTTGCGGCAGAAAAGTGAAAATCTGCGGCAAAAAGTGTATATTTGCGGCAAAAGCAGATTTGCGGCAAAAAAGTGAAAATCTGCGGCAAAAAAGTGTATATTTGCGGCAAAAGCAGATTTGCGGCAAAAAAAAATATATTTGCGGCAAAAAAGTGTATATTTGCGGCAAAAAAAAGTAACGCCCTTTTGAAAATATGAAAAAAATACAGTCAACTTTTAATTTGAGGACAGAAGTTCGTTCCCACCTTGCGCCCAACACTTTTTTTAGCCCAATTTTTTTTTAAACTTTTGATAATTCTGTTAAGACCGTCTGGTCTCAAATATTGCAAGGATTCTAATTTTACTGATAATTTCTCAGAAATCCGATTTTTCTAAAAAGCAAAAATTCTATTTAACCCGTTTATGCGCACTGGTACCTACAGGGTACTAAAAATTGCCTTGGTCCCCCTATGGATTTTTTTACAATTCAAAAAAATTCTTGCTCAAAAATACGGTTCTGAGCTTATTTTTATCTGTTTTTCAAAAATTTTAGTTTTGATTACCACATTCAATGTCAAAGCTACAAACTGAGACTAAATTCGCTAAATTGTGACCCGAAAAATGAAAATAATAAATTTGTGACCAAAAAATTCACAGAGTTAACAAGGACACGTCAAGTTTATAACTTATTCATGAAAAGTGCAATTAACTGCAATTAAACTGCAAAAAGAGCTGAAAAATAAGGTACCGCTAGTTGTAAAGTCATATTTGAAATTTGAAGTTCGGTTTCACAAGAATTCGAAAATAAGTAATTTTTGGGTACTAAAAACTTTCTGACTTTGTGGAAACTTTTGCATTTTTCTCAAAAATAGTAGAAGCTATGTAAAATTTTTTGATGGTATTTTGTGAAACAAGAGTTTAGCTACAAAAAATGGCATGACGTCAACTGCGTTCCACTAACTGAAGTCGATTAGGGTTCCAAAGCAATAAAAAATAAATATTTTTTGGAAAATTCGGCCAAAAATAAGTTAAGGACAGGAATTTTTGAAAAAGCATTCTTCAAGTCGACTTTTTGCTTTTTTAAAAGAAAAAATTTCGAATTTCTAAAAAATGATCAGCAAAATCGGAATCCTTGCATATTTGGGACCAGACTGCCGTAACAGAAGTAGCAAAAAATTAAAAAATCAGGCTAAAAAAGAGTCGGAGCCAAGGTGGGAACAAACTTTGCCCGGTCCCTGGGTGTTTTAAATCGAGAGTGGACTACATATTTCACCTGCTCTGGTAAACCTGCAAAGTCGAAATCAACAATCATTCCAAATCCCATCATTAATTTAGATAATATTGCAAAGTTTCTAGAATTCCGATAGACAGCATAATTCGAAAACACATACTCGAACGATATTCATGATAAATTATAAAAAGCTGAAAAAAAAGATTTTAAAAAATTGCTATGCAATGTAATTTTACAGGAAAGGTTATGAATTGAAGACACAGAGCGACTAGAGACAGCACAACCAGAATAATTCCTGAAGCAAATTATTTTTTAAAAAGAGAAACATCCCAGAATTATACCGATGATATTCTTTTCTTCCATATTTTAGGCAGCAATGAAAAAAATTTAATAATCTTGAACCTGAAAAAATAAGGGCTTAAAGCCGGTTTTTAGTATTTATGGACGAAATTTTGTTACCCTAGATTTTGGTCCACATTTTTTCCTGGATTTTAAAGCAAGTGATTTAGACTAAAGTTTCTAATTTAGAAATAATACTTCTTACAAATAATTCTTACGAATAAAGAAATAATATCTGTGAGATTTAGAGTTAGTGAAGGGGGAAAAGCCATTTAGGTTTGAAAAAGTGGCGCAGTGCGTAAGCGTTTGTGTTTTTCGGTCCAAAATGGTGTGCAGGTTCGATCCCACGTAGTGGCACGATATTTTGTTTGACCTGTTTTAGAGGTAAGTAGACTTTTTTGATGCCAGATTCAGAATCAGCGACCCAAATTTCCCCTAGAACTGGTAAAACAATCCACGAAAAAAATAAATTGCACACATGCGGAATCGAACTTGCGCACTTTTTTTATTGATTATAAAACGCAAACACTTACGCACTGCGCCACAGAAGCCATTTTTTCAACCTAAGTGGCTTTTACCCCTCCTTTAGAGTTATCATGAACTGCTCTAAAATTACAGATAAACACCGAAAACTAACACGTGTAAATATTTCAATAACAAATTACCGTGATTACTTGATATTTTGTTTACTAGAATAGAACAGTCCCTAATGATTGTATAACAATATATAACAACATTGGAAAAGTAGGAAGTTGTGGCTTGAGCCTAACTTATAAACTTATTATATCGCTAAGACATTATTTGTAAGTCAATTAGTTTAGTGACATTTCATTAAAAAAGGTCAGAACAACTTACAAGAGACCCACACAAAGAGAATTTTTCGGCGTGGCAAGACTTGAGCAATAAGATTTGAAATCATATGAGACTGGAAAAGTTTAGATCTAAATTTCAAAAAGCGCTCACTCAGTGATAAAAAACGTGTCAAAAATCACCGAGTGAGCGCTTTTTGAAGTTTAGATTTAAAGTTTTTCAGTTTTTCTAGAAGTTTTAGTACCAAAATTTAGCTGACATTCAGGCTACAATTTGGTGCAAAAACTTTAACAAATTAAAAAAAAAGTTAACATCTGAAAAAATAGTCTTTATATGCTGGCGATCAATTTTGTGGGTTGATCAAACAGCTTCTTCCTCTTTTGTCCTGATTCGTTCTCGGTCATCCGATACCCCAGTTAATTGACACCTCGGTTATCCGACACCCTAAATCAGGCCCTAGGGATATCAGATGAACAAGAGGTGACTGTGTATGCATGTGAATTGCTTTATCGCATAATTAAATAACTTTATAAATAACCAATTTTTATACTTGGGCCTCATAAGTAAATAGCATTTATTTGCAAGTTTTTATTTATGTCAGTGCTTCTAAAATTAGCACTTCTAAACGTGGACAACTACAAAAGTAAAGTTAGTTACTCAATTTGTTTATGAAATAATTTGAAATAATAATCTGCGCAGTGAGCGTTTGAAATTACATCTACATTGTTAGAGTTCTGCATCTGTTTTAGTAAAACTAAAAAGGTCACTAAGAGCAGACTATGTATACGCCGATTATCTGAAAAGTTAATATTTAATATAAAAAAATCCTGAGCAATAAAAATTTGAAAATTGCAATACAAATTTGAAAAAATTTAAAACAGAAAATTTTAATACTCCCTCATTTTTCGACTAGGATTTCAGAATTAAGATCTTCTTAGATTGACAATTACTAGACTTACAAAGGGTTTAAAAAATCTCTTCAGGAGGATAGTAGAGGATGCTTATTTTATTTCTCGCCATTTGATTAGCTTATCATTATGCTATTCAAAAATAGCATTTCGTCAAGTTGATAAGAAATTTGATACAGTCGAACCTGTCTATAACATAACTCTTTACAACATACAGTCAACCCTCGATTTAACGTCACCCCTGGGGACCGGCTTTAGGGAGACGTTAAATCGAGAGTGACGCTAAATCGAGGGTCTTTGTATGAAAAATTTGTGGGATGACGTTAAATTGAGGGTTTGTTGAACTAGAACATTTAGCCAAGAGAACATTTTATTAGTGAGCCAGCATAACATAACAACCAAATCCCACAATCAACATTCAATGGTTAGATATGTGCAGAGGCGTGTCCAGAGAAAATTTTCGGGGAGGGGGGGGTGGCTAAAGCCCCCAAAAAGTCATTTTACTTACACCTTTTTCGACTTTTCTGGTGTTTTTACAAGGTAATAAAAAATTTATGAGGGAGGGGGTGCTAAAGCCGGGTTAGCCCCTCTTCCCTCCTGGATACTTGCCTAAATATGTGGCTTAGCTGCTTTTCCAATTACCAACAGCGGAAATTTTTCAGTGCCAGACATGTTAGCATATACAATCTCGGTAATTCGCTTTTTACTTTTCTTCCTTACAGCGCGTTTGTCGCCTGTGATTCTCAAATTAATAGTTAAAAAACTTGTAAATAACAATCCTTTAAACTCCATTATCTTGTTTGGTAGAAGCGGCCAGAATAGACCAGTCGGTGTTGAAAAGATCATCAGATGAAAATAGCTATAGCGCCTCACAAAGCACTTTCTGCTGCCACTCGCCTAGAAAACTGACATCCGCTGATTTGGCTTCCTTTTGGACATCTTTGAATTGGATACCATTTCGATCTTTAAAGTTTTCTAAACATCCTTTGCTTGACTCGAATTCGACTATTCCAAGCTGAGCTGCGATCGCCAGCGCCTTTTCCTAAGACAAACATATAAATTAACACAATAAATGAATGAATCTATTCACTTTCAAGAGATCTGCACTCATGCGGATGTTTTGACTTCGAGATTGCCTGTGCCAAACCACGAGAGCTTCCTCCAGCTGATCATGTTTTTCTGACTCAAAATGAGTCCGATTCGCGCTGCTGCCACCGTCGATTGCTGTGAATACTGCATTTTTCTGAATTAGAATTGGGATTGTAGTTCTCGGAAGATCAAATTATTTCTCTAAAGCAGACTGATTGCTCTTTTTCATAGATTCTTTGATTATAGCTTTATTCTCTTCTAGAGAAATTGCGCGTCGCTTGCGAGGGGTGCTCATATTAAAAACAAGAGTAAGCGGCAGAACTTTTCATAACAGAATACTAATGCTCTGATATTTTTTACAAATCAGACAGTATAACCGAGTAGAAAAACAAAAATTGGCGAATTTATCGAATACGAACATTTAAAATATACCAGGCGACGTTAAATCGTGCGTATGCTCTTTTTAAGGGACCGTCCTTGGGTGACGTTAAAGCAGTGGTGACATTAAATCGAGGGTTTGATTCACTAGATTTTAGATTTAACCGATCAAATCGATGCAGGGGTGACGTTAAATCGAGAGTTGACTGTAAAACTCTATACAGTCTAACCTCGATATAACGAACCCTCGATATAACGAAACCCCTGATATAACGAACATTTTTTGACGCCTGTTTGGTCAGTGATACGTTAAATGACTGATAGCATACATTCGATACAACGAAACCCTTGATATAACTAACATTATAGCTGGTCCCCAGAAATCTGTATAAAATAAGTTTTTTACTGCTTTAGTCGAAAAAACGTCTCTCTCTAGTCTACTGTCGATATAAAGCCACCCCCTCAAGTTGGTACTCGCCTCGGGTCCAACACTTTTTTACCTCGAATTTTGAAGGCTTTTAACGAACCTAATTCGACAGTTCCATCATAAATATCGTACAGATATTTATTTTACCGGTCATTTCTCCGTTCTCGAAATTGCCCGTTAAATATTCTTTTTTGCCCATTGATCTATGTAGTTCGTTGATATTACAATTGCCACTTTCATATATGTCACTGCGAGAATTGTCTGGACAAAGGAAGGGCAAGCCTGCTCTGTTCTTTTCATTACGTTCCAAAGCTGAGCCAAATTCAAAATTTTATGAGCCGTGAGAAGAGAGGATATTCTGTGCCGGTCACAATTGAGCATCGGAGGGATCACGCTGCAGCAAAAGAAATGGAGCCGGACAACGAGAATGTTGTGTGTTATGTGTTTAGTCGCGAGACGGAGCACAGAAGAATTTTTAAAGGGGATTGCTAACCATTTTGAAATGAAAGATTGAGTTTTGTTGTTTGTTCAATTGTTATATCGTTCAATAAAAAAAGGCTTTGAATGTGGTAATGATCAGATGGGTGATTTGAATAGACAAAAGTTTTTAGTGAAATTTAAAACAAATTAATTCTCGTTCTTCTTAATTAAAAAAGGTTCTTTACAGGGAAAGTTCCATTACGGAGACGCCTAAAAGAACAGGATTTCGTGTGCGTAAATTATTGTACGTGTAGTGATAAAATAAATTGGGACGAAACATCCTTGGGACGAAACGGCTTCTAAGAGTTGATGTAGTGGTTGCTGGTTTGAATCCACCTAGGCGCATACCTTGTTTTTATTATAATTTTGAGTGTTTGAGTGGTGTAGAGGTTCATATACTCATCACCAAGGTTATTGGTTTGAACCCCTCTGGGTGCAATCAGTCCCGACTAGAGGTCCTCGATTCATGGTCCTAGTCGGTCCTAGTTGCTGAACAATGATTGGGAAATGATTGGGAATGCAAGTATGTTAAGTGCCCTTGAAAAAATTATTTTCGATGAAACGTCCCTTTCGATAAAACGGTTTTCGATGAAACGGTTTTCGATCAAACGGATTTTCGATCGAACGTCCGTGTCCCGACTGAAAGGCAGAGTAAAAGGCAGAGTGAGAAGAAACGCATTTTTATCAAAGGGTTTTCAGAGATTTGTGTCTGGAATTTTTTTTTATTGGGTAGCCCTGAATCTTAGCTACAGAATGTGACCAAAAAAAAAGTTTATGAACAAAAAAAGTTTACAGCCCTTCCCGCGTTAAAAAACATGGAATTTCCTCTCAGTCATTGGACACTAGGCTTAACGGGCAAATATAAATGAATAGGCAAAATGAATATACTATTACAGTCAAAAAGGATATTTAACAGGCATTTTCGGCAATTTGACGGGCAAAAAAAGTACCACCCATTATATTTTGGAGTGGATACTCTATATAACATAACTGGAAGTTTTTTGCGCTACCTTGAATTATTATGTTATATAGGTGTTCGACTGTATAAATGACGCTACTGGAATATAATACTACTACTGCCCCCTGAAAAAAAGGTACTGGAATATACCTACTGGAATACTATACCTATCCCCCCCCCAATAATTTTTCATTTAAATTCCTAAGCCTTGAAATTATTGAGCAGGTACATTCCAGTAGCCTTTTTTTGGGTTTGGGGGGGGGGCGGTGATGGGGTGGCTTGATATATATTCCAGTAGAGTCGTAAGCGATGTAATGAGAATGAAGTTCTACGCTGTAGCGCAACTCAGGAACTTTCAAATCCATCTTACAGAATGTTTCGAATGTAAGTCTGTCAATGTATATATATTTTGAGAGAAAAAAATTCTTGTAAAAACGAAAAAAATCGGAAAGAAATTAAGACAAACTTAGATTTTTTTAAAGGCCATATCTCAACACTCAGATTTTCAAAAATCATTGTGCCACATGAGTTTTGTAGCTCTTGAACTGCGCCACAAAAAAGCACCAAGACTTGTAATATCGATACAACAATTAATGAAAAAAATTAGACCAGTTAAAATGATGAATTAAAAAAATTAAAAAAGTTACGCGCAAAATTTATTTCACCGAAAAAATTGCGTCACCCTGTATTTATTTCCTACATCCCTTTATGACCTCTTGAATTAAAAAATTTCAAAATAAAAATTAACTAACCAAATTTATAGCTTCAATAAACAGGTTATAGTCAAAATAGTTTGCAAATGGAATAAATAGTTTTGCAAACAAAATTATTATCTCATACACCATGAACAGGGTGGAATGAACTAGGGCCAAAGGAAAAATAAGTCTCATACTTAAAATATTTTCGCGGATTTGATAAGCTTTTTGCAAGTTGTAATTGCTTATTTTACTATAAATTGTTTTTTAGATAAAATAGTTGCTCAAATCACTTACTTTATGCTTTGCTTTTTAATAAAAAGACGCAGATAAGAATCACCTAAAGTGATAATCAGGTCTGCGCCGAGCATAAAAAAGTTCATTACTCTAAGTTTATCTGCCGTATAAGGAGAATTCGGATTGCAGTACGCTTTCTGGACTGAAAAATCATCTAGGTGAAAAATGTAATAGGTATATGTGGAAGTGATTGTCATCTGAAAATTTTAATTTATATTAATTTTGGATACCCTATTTTGGAAATCCATATTTTTGAAATATTTATTTTATGTCTCATTGATTTCAGACCACCCAATTAGGGTCGATGAGCATGAAAGTGCGGTTATCGTTTCAGAACAACGTGCTAACCAGAAATTTAATTATTATTAAAATTCTTCTTTCGCAAACCCTCCGAAAAAAATATGCCTTTTTTTCAACAAATCCCCCCTGTTGATTTTTTTGAATTTTTTTTGCCATAACTCTTGAGTCTTTTTATTTCTTATTCATTTTTCATTTTTACAAAAAAATTTGGGTGAAAAATTTTTTGGTAAAAATTCCACCCATGTAACTACAAAATAGTATTTTGTAAGTATTTTGAAAATACCTATAACTACATAGGTCTTAGGCTTAGCCTTTGGGCTAGGGTAGGCCAGCGTATATTAGGATGAATTAAAACGGACCCCAGACCCCGGGAAATTGGTAAGAAGAATGATAAGAAATAAAAACTCTTAAGAATTTTGTCAAAAAAAATTAAAAAAATCAACAGGGGACCAAGGTGACCAAGGATGTTGCGCAAACACATATAAAGCCAAGGCAGAATGCTTGACAAGGATGGAATGTTGCAGTCAAAGGTCAGTCTCATGGCAAGCGCACTCAACGTGGCAACCACGTAGTGAGTTAGCCCTGGGCAGAGAGCCATGTTAATCTCATGTTAACAGAGCTAGACCTAAGATTATGCCAAAAAAAAGCATTTGTTTAAGCCGGTGCTTGCCCTTGACAATTTTTTTCAGGTTTTCGGGCTATTCTGTAATTAAAATCAAAAAACCGTGGTTGGTTAAATGGCTCAGCCATTTATGTACATGATCCAACTTTAAAAATAACTGAATAAAATACCATAAGAAACACGGAAAGAAGACCCGCTTTGACTGAAAGCTTTTCATAGGTTTTCACATAGCAACTTGCGCAAAATCTTTCCATGCAAACAACAGCGTGAAAAACAGTAAACCCGAGAATTCCACCTGTGCTTGGTATTTTGAAAGCCTGACATTGCCAGGTAGAGACCAGATAAGAACATGGGTCATCAAATCTTACAAAATAGACCACCTTAACTTTTTACATAAAATTTTTTGATTAAAACTTATCTAACCTACCACGTAGGCAAAGTGCTCAACGAAATCAAATACACAATGTACAAAATAAAACATTGATCCTCCCAGAAAAATAATCTAAATCAAAAATTGTTTATTGGCCTGAAAATTGCCTGCGGACTTGGTGGATGAAAACCTTTTTGTAAATCTAAAGCCTTTCCAAAGTACAAAAAAGTATTACACAGTCTACTTTTGGGGCCTGTTTCAGTTTAGGGGGGGTCACCAATTTTTTACTATAATATAAAAAAATGAAAGTAGATTATGATCAAGCTGAAGATAACCATGTTGACCACCTTGATCAACATCATTACTTATTACACTGCTTATATAGGTTCTTGAAATTACTATGATTACCATTATAACCCTAAAAATTAAAAATTTAAACCCGAGGTGAACCACCTTCTATATTAGGGTATTTTACACGGTTGTGTCACTAGACCTCGGCAAAAAAAGCCTTAATATGCTTTTATCTAGTGAGTCTGGCACGGAATCAGGTCTAAGGTGATTCTGTGCGCGTATCTCTTACCTATCAAGCCCTCTGCGCTTATTTCGGGCGAAAAAGGGTTTCTTTATGCGGCAGGCCTCAGTATTTGAAACTATGTTCAAGATCTTTTTTACCATAGCCTTCTTAAAAAAGCGTTTGTTAAGCCCTTATTTGTCCCCGTCCCTCCCACAAGATTTTTGACTGTCCCGCAGGTCAATGTCCAGTAAGACAAATCCCTAGATTTGTATCGCGAGACAGGATCTGTGGGACAGCCAAAAATCATTTCTGAAGGTCTAAACAGTCGCGAGGATTAAAAAAAACCCATGTCCCGTTGCTCTAGGGGCACTTGTCCCATGTATCTTGTCTCGCAGGAGTATGATGGCAATCTAAATAAAAATTTAATTAACCTTTAAATTAGTGTGCAATGTGACTCCCTTCTTTGAATTGTCTAAAGATTGTCTTAAGCAAACAATCAATAAAATAAATGCCGTCATGTTTAGTAAAGAGTGAGTTAAATGCATTGCAAACAAAGGAAAGGATTTGACAAAGTCTGCAGCTTCCGTACAGTTCGTCATCTGAGAACTAATAACTGAAGACATTTTCGGCTACCGAAAAGATAAATTAGCTCAATGCAACTTATTTCTAATTTAAAAAATTTAATTTTGTCTAAAATACTTAGTACATTTTATTGTAGCCTTGAAATTTATAGTTCTGTCAACAGGGTTTTTATTTCCATGAGAGTTTGCCTTGTTTATCGCTTTAATTGGTTTAAGCAAACAGGGTTATTAACAAAGGCTCCACTTATCATTTTATTTTTTAACCACTCTGAACTATTGGAATATTTTCCAGACATTTTGTTGTACGCCGGTGTATAAGACAAATTTGCGCTGGCGCTTTTTTTTTCAAAATGGCCAGCGCTGGCAAAACTTTCTTTAGAGGCCGATTCAGTCGCTTTTGGTCTCCTTTTTGCCGTAAAACGATGTTTGTATGACCGTTTTTTCATTTGAAAATTTTGGAGTGAAAAGAGCAAAGAGCTTTCATTGAAAAAACCCGATACTTTAACCCGATACTGCAGGAGACCCGCCTCAGGGTGTCGGGATATCGGGGTGTCGTTTTCCTTAAAGGGCCTGACCTCTTCCTACTCGGTGGTCCCCCGCCAATTCAAAAATTTTCCCTCGATCATTGGACTTCTGTACGGATTTTTCCGCCACGTTTCTAACAAAACTAGGCCTGGAATCAAATTTTAGGCTTAGTTTTGTTAGAAACCTAGCGGAAAAATCCGTACAGAAGTCCAATGATCAAGGGAAAATTTTTTAATTGGCGGGGACCACCGAGTAGGAAGAGGTCAGGCCCTTTAAAGGGGCAGGAGAAGAGTGCGCCAAAATCACTTTGCGCCAAATCACTTTGAAACAATTCAATTTGCGCCAATGCAATTTGGGCCAAAATAAAATTGCGCCAAAATCACTTTGCGACAATTCAATTTGCGCCACAATCAAGCTGCGCCAAATCACTTTGCGCCACTATTTCTACCGATTTCGGTGCCAAATGACGGTTATTATTATTGCCCATTGATTAAGATGTTTGTATAGTGCCGTTTATGTTGTTTTTTGCTTGTTTACTGCTGTTTTTTTAACTGTTTTCATCGTTCAGATATGGCCAACGAATATCGTACTGAAAAAGGAAAAATCATGGGGTTCTGCAATGGCTACACAATGAGCTTTCGTCGCGTGCGCCAGCATGATGGAAAGTGGATATGGCGATGCACGAACAAAGGCTGTGGAGGAACTGCGACATCTGCAAATGGCGAGGATCTGGTCGAAGAGAATCTGCATTATGGGCATTTGCCGGACAAGGAGCTCGTCGAAGTAAGTTTTGTGCCTTGCGTTTGCGTCGTGTCAACGATGTCTGTTTCTAGGTCAAAAAGAGAATCTCAGATGCGGTCTTAGCGGCAGAAAGCAATCGTGACACGCCGGCTAGAAGCATTGTCGATGGAGCCTTTGAAGGACTTTCGGGAGAACTTCTTCTTACAATGCCGGCAAGAGAAACACTGAGGGCGCGCCTGACTCGTCATCGCAGCAAAGATATTGGAGCCGTGAACAGAGGAGACAACAGCACCGAGTGGCCGGATAGCGTCAAGCAAACGAAGGACGAGAGGGCTTTTCTTCATTATGACTCAGGTACGGGATATTTTGGTTAATGCTGGTGTCTGCTTTACTTGTAAATTTGTAGCCACGGACAGGTATCTTGGGCCACCGTTAGAACCAGGATTCATTGGGCCTGCTCCGCCACCAAGATTTCTCATCTTCACAACAGCCGATCTTCTTCGTCTACTACAGATAACATAGTGAAATTTCGTAGTGGCAATTGTTGCATGCTTTTTTGTTCCAGGAAAAGCGTCATTGGGCTATGGACGGAACATTCTTTGCCGCAGCCAAGGACTACAAGCAGATGTATGTGGTGGGCTTCTATGCTGTGAATGCCGATGGAACCAGCTTCTTCTATCCGTGCATCTACTTCCTTCTCCAGTCGAAGAAAGAGGAAACATACCACGAAGTTTTTTCGAAGGTGTTTCAACAGTTTACGGTTGATCAGTTTCCGACTTCAGTAATGATAGTTATGATAATTGCATTCTCTTTTTAGTATATTAGTTACAAGCAACTTCAGATTTTGAGACCGCTGTCCAGAATGCAATTCTGAGTCTTTTCCCTGATGTGTCTGTCAAGCATTGTCTATTCCACCTGTATCAAAGTGTCTACAAGAGGGTTCAGAAGGAGAAAATAAGAAGTCTTTGGGCAATTTTGGACGTCAAAATGGTGCTTCGCTGCATTAAAATTAGTTTTATGACTGTTGCAAACTATTTTACAGAGTTATTTGCTTATTTTGAAAGGAACTACATCCGCCGTCCAAATGGGAATGACGCAATTTATCCGGCTTCGTTGTGGAACATGCACGATCGAACGAGAGATGGCCTGCCGCGAACGAATAATGGAGTTGAAAACTGGAATGGTCAATTCAACAGCTACTTCCGCCATCATGATCCTGCGTTAGCAGACGTGATATTCAAGCTGCAAATCGACGAAGAAAAGACACGGCAGAACATAGAAACGTAATCTACCTTTCATTTTTACGTTATATTCTTTCAAATATCTTTCGCTTTTAGTCGGACACGCAATCCGCTGACTAGAATAACTGGAGGGGTAAGGTCTCAGAGAGCAATCTTCTCCGGCAATCAAATTCAGCAGCTGGTGGCCAACTATCGCAATGGAACAGGTCTGCCCCGGATTGAATTTTTGGTCTCGATCGCTGCCCACCTTGAAAAATACCAAGGTCATTGAAATGTGGTGTTAGATATCTTTGTTGTTATTATTTGTCTTTGGAATTCGAATAAATAAAGGGTGTTATTCATGTGGTTATTATCGCTGTACGCTTGCTTAATTATACTAAATAATACCAACTACAAAATAAGGTACTCCAAATAATGTCAACTCCAAAATGAACAACTCTAAAAACTGCTTACTCCACAGAATTGATACTCAATGACAACTACAGTCGAACCTTGATCAACTGCCACCCCTGGGAACGCCGATTTGGTGGCGGTTCGTTGAGGGTGACGTTTTACTGGGGGTGCCGTTCTGCTATAAATATTGTGTGCCTGACTGAATAGGGTGACCAAAGGATGGCGGTTTAAGCAGGGTGGCGGTTTATCGGGGTGAAGCTTTATCCAGGTCCAACTGTTCAACAGAAAATATATATTCCGAAATATTCATGCTCGAAAAAATAACTACTCCAAAAAGACAAATCCATCAAATTTATACACAGTGTATGCATAACAGTACACAAACATCTTAATCAATGGGCAATAATAATAACAACCGCCATTTGGCACCAAAACCGGTTGAAAAGAGTGACGCAAAGTGACTTGGCGCAACTTGATTGTGGCGCAAATTGAATTGTCGCAAAGTGATTTTGGCGCTAATTGAATTGTTTCAAAGTGATTTGGCGCAAAGTGATTTTGGCGCTAATTGAATTGTTTCAAAGTGATTTGGCGCAAAGTGATTTTGGCGCAAATTGAATTGTCGTAAAGTGATTTGGCGCACTCTTCTCCTGCCCCTTTAAAGGACCATGAAACTTGATAAGCACAGCAATTTGGAAATTTTGAATTCGCGCGGGACCACCTCAATTTTGTCAATAATGTTTTCGAATTCTTTTTTGTTTGCATGAATTTTTTTTCAAAATATAGAACTGCTTACTAGTTGAGCCCAACGTTGCTCGACATTGCCAGATCGGACGACTTATCCTACTTACACTTCATTATAACCACTTACATGAGACCGTATTAAAAATTTACTCATAAATGAAATTCAAATTTTCAATGCACAGAAAAAAATTAATTCAAAAACATTATGGACAAAATCAAGGTGGTCCCGCGCGAATTCGAATTTCGCAAATTGCTGTGCTTATCAAGTTTCATGGTCCTTTAAAGTGTCGAGCACCTGGCCGAATCAAGTGTTGACAGGGTGTCGGGTTATTGAGGTGTCGAATTAAAGAGGTTCGATTATAACAAAATTGTATTTGTTAATTGAAACAGCACTTCCGCTCTAAGGAATTGGAGTTTTAGCTCGCTAAAAATATTTCTATCACCCTGTAGTATGTTTAAAAAATATTCCCATACTATAAGCATTGTATGTAAGCATTTATTTTAAATTCTTAGAAATAGATTTAGTTTTTTAATTTTTTTTCATTTTATTTTTGGTATTGACCCGCGAGTCTTCATACCCCTACACCTTTTTTATAGAATGTTGGTGACATAGGTGAGATAGATGTTGGTGACACTATAGTATGCTTTTTGATAAAATAACAAACAATTTTTTTAACAAAAAACTCAAATTTATTGCTTTTTCAAGTGGTTGACTATTTGGGACTACATTTCAAAAAAAGTTAGGATTGTTATTTGCTTTTGCTGCATTCATTCATTTTCTGCATTCTATTAAGGTGCCAAAGGTCCCAAGCAAGTGGCTTGCTTGAGTGACGCACAACCATCACACCCTGCTGAGACGGGCTTCAAGTAAGCCGAATCTGGGAAATCCTTAAAAGCGGAGCAGCTGCTATCAGTACATTGGCTGTTGGAAATGTAGGATGTGCTAATGTCTCCCTAAAAGTGAACTTTTTGTAACTGATGTACTCTCTGCTATCATTACCTGCATGGTAACTGAACCATCTAGTGCATCACTTACTACCGCATACATGTGACAATCTAAAACACACAAGTTTTTATAAACTTAGTTGTGATTGTAGCAATGCCAGAGCTTTGATCTGCTTTTTTCATAATTTTACGTCAAAATCTTACTTTTCAACACAAAAACAGCAATACAGTTGAACCTGGAAAAAAGCCACAACCAAAAGTTTGTTCCCGCCTAGGGTCCGACACTTTTTTACCTCTATTTTTGAAGGTTTTGCCAGTTATATTTTTACACTCTCATCCCAAATATCGCAAGGATTCCTATTTTACAGATCGTTTTTCAAAACTTACAAATAGGGTAATTTTAAAAACAAAACCTTAATATAAGCTCCCCCCATTTTGAAAACAGGTGGCCTTATACCAAACTTTTGTTTTTTAAATGACCCTATTTGTTAGTTTAAAAAAAAAAGTATCGGTTAAATCGGTATCTTTGCGATATTTGAGAGGAGAGTGGGAAAATATAACTGGCAAAACCTTCAAAAAATAGAGTTAAAAAGTGTTGGACCCTAGGCGGGAACGAACTTTTGGGTGTTGCCTTATATCCAGGTTTCGACTGTATTGTTTTTGCTCTAATATAAGCCACTTCTCGACTTTGAGTCTATCTCAAAGCAGAGGCGATATTCCGCAGAGCTGTTTATTGCTTTTTTTACTTCCACAAGCTCTATCCATTCCGCTTTCTATATTTTGGTGAGATCGTGACAACTCAATGGCGCACCGTCCCATATATAGGACACCCAAAAACAGCACTTTCACGTCAAAGTTTTATGTTTTTGGAACATTCGTATTTGATTTGTAATCAAATATGTTTTGCAAAAGCGAGCTGCATCATGGTGCGCGCATTTAAAGGTTTGAAATTTTTAGATCGTAGTCTTGAAAAAGATAATTTAAAGAGTCAATTTGAAAAACAAAGAACAACAACATCTCAAAAATGTTAACCTGTTGATTGACAAAAGGGGTATACTAAAACGGCTTGCAGAGAATCTCCTGTCTGGGTGAAGCATTCGCCGCTCTCAGTGCACATGCAAAACTGGTTGATGTCGTTGCAAGTCAATGTGATAGCTCCAACAGCACTGCCAAATGGATTTGGATCACTGATGCTGTTGTAGAAAGCCTTGCTCAAAGGGTTGGTGCAAGAGCAAGTGGCTTAAAAACCATCAGGAGTACTTGAAGATTTTTTATTATCTTAAAATTTACCTATAGAGGCACTATCTTTGGCTATTTGGTTGTCAGCAGTGTTAAAGATAACAGAAGCAGTAGATGCAGGCTGGGGCTGGCATTCTGGAAATAATAATTTGTTATATATATTTTAAATCTCAAAAAAAAAGTCCCAGAATTTTACTTAAAAATCTCGAGATCGACAAAAAAATACTCGATTTTCGGAGGGTTAAAAATAACTGGACATGTCTTCATAATAGAAAAAATGTGGTATTCATAATCAAAAGATTCAATTTTCTTACGATTTGCTGGAGTCGGAGTTGCAGTGCTCGCTAGAAGGGTAGAAAGTGTAATGGCCACAGTGGTTGGTGGCACTGAAGTTAGTACAGGGGTTGAGGGTACTTGAGTTGATGGTAACGTAGGGACTGCAGATGTGGGAGGCACAGGGTTGAGCTGGGCAGTGCAGAGGTTGGCGGCACAGGTGTAGAACTTGGCACTGCAGATGTCGGTACTACACTTGTGCTCAGGGCTGGTGTGGATGCACTAGTCAATTGGACGGTGGACAGTGATGGCACACTAATAGATACACTGGATGGCAAATTAGTCGAGCCAATAGTAACTGTGGGTGCAGATGGGGTGGTTACTGATGGTAAAGCGCTACTTGCCACTACAGTAGATAGTGCAGGCACGGTAACCGCAGCACTGCTTGCCACAACAGTAGATATACTAGGCAGACTAACACTAATACCTGCAGTCGATGCGCTGGCAGAATAGATGGTGCGCTGCTACTTGCAGCTATGCTGACTGTTGGCACAGTTACTGTGGAAGGAACCACTGTAGACGGAACAACTGTAGACGGAACAACTGTAGAAGGAACAACTGTGGAAGGAGCAACACTGGACACTTGTACTGTGGGAAGCAAAGTGGACGGGGGAGCTACAGATGTTGGCAAGCTCGCAGTAGATGGTGCGATAGTTGAAGCAGCTACTGTTGAAGTCCGCTGAGTAGTAACAGCAATGGTTGTTGGAACAACAGTAGTAGGGGCAACAGATGTAGAAGCTAAAATAGTAGTAGGTGGTGCAGCTGTTGTAGCGAGTATTGTGGTAGGCGTGGAGTAGTTGCGACAAAAGTGGTAGCTCCGCATAGATCGATTGAAGCTGTAGTACTAGCAGAGCTTGCAGTTGCACTTAAAATAATGTGATATGATTGCTTTGTTGACCTGTTTTGTGTCGAAGAAAAAAGAAAATGGTTGGTACATTTATTTTAATTTGTTTTGTTTTAATGACCCCATTTTAATTTCGTTCCCACCTAGGGTGCGATACTTTCTTAAGCTGGTTTTTAAAGCGCGTTTTCAGTTCTGTTTCCAGGTTCCAATGTTTTTGAAAAACGATGGCAAAATCAGAATCCTGTGGAAACACAACTGACAAAGCGCTATTAAAATCAGCTTAAAAAGGTGTCACACCCTAGGTGGAACGAACTTGAGGTGGGGGTCGTTCAATCGAGGTCTGACTGTAAGTTGTTCCTCTCCAGCTAAATTTTTTTTAGAATAAGGTTCTTGAGAGTAAAAAAACTAATTTACAAAACAAAAAATGCTTATAATTAAAAGAAATATATAGCTTCAAAGAGTTCTACACTCGACTTCTGATTTTATTCTACTTTTTTTAATTTCTGCTTTTTAAAAAAAGACAAAAAGTAAAGCCTACTTAGTCGCATTTCCACAATTGACAAAGTCAGTCACATTACCACACCATCCGTTAATATCCACTTTGTACAGAACCTTGAAAATTTGTGTAAAATTTAAAACATGGAAAAATCGAAAGAATTATACCAATTTTGCACCAGGATTGTTTTTGTTGTAGGAATCGCAGACGACTATTAGAGCGTTGATTTTATCGGCGGGATACTTATAGGTTGTGTTGGTAGTGATAATGTTTCTCATTTGAGTGAAGGCGTTGTTGAAGCCCAGTCGGACAGACGAGTTCCAGCTGTTGTAAGCGGCCGTAATCGAGTCAAGGAAATCACTTGAGCCGTCTGCTTTTAAAGCTATAAGAGAAGGTCTCTTAGAGCAATCAGCCGACTGATAGGACGGAATTAACTAAACAGAATTCTAGTTCATTTAGAAATTTAAAAAATAAATTTTGATGCAAGTTTTAAGTCTTAAAGTAGCCAAAAAAATTATTTAGACCATACCACAAGGTAGATAACTAAAATTTTTGAAATATCGTAAATTTTGCCAAAAAAAACTTTATTAAGAACAGTTTTCGACCCTATTTCGCAACGGGGGTTTTTTTCGCCATGGTCGCCCTGATGTTTTTGGAACTTTTTAGGCTTTGGGCTTAGGAAAAAGTAGGCCAGCATATGTTAATACAAACTTAAACGTGAGTCTGAGATGCGTTTGAGTCCGTTCTAACATACGCTGACCTACCCTTGCCTAAACCTGAAGCCTAAAAAGTCCCAAAAAAACAACAGGGTGACCAAGGCAAATCCGCCCGCCCACATTCTTCAATAGGGCCCAGTCTTCAAAAAGTGGGTCGAAACATACTATCAAAAACACGATTTTAAATGGGGATAGGGGTGATGGTGGTTTTAACACAGTTACGAATTTGATTTCAAAGGTTTATATAAAAAGCAAGATAAAAATATTTTTATAAATTGTCGAAAAATTACCAGAATTAAAGAAATTGCTGCAAAGAAAACGATAGACATTGGCGTCATCTTGTCTAGTTAGGGGGAGAGAAGAAGAGCCGTAAAAGGTATGCCACTTCGAGGCTGACAAACGAATATGTGAACATCTGATCGCCTATTTATACCTTTGATTTCTCTGTTATTTTGTCCATAACTTCCTGCTCAAGCGAAGCATCCAGCATTACAAACAACTTTAATGTAATCCCATGTCAACAAGAGTAGTTTTTAGTTTATAAAAATTAGAATAATATTTTTTCAAAGTCATGATAGAACCAGTGATCCTTTTGCGAGCATAAAATTATCTTTATTATTGTTAATTGATTTGACAGAGAGGACAATGTACATGTTTTTTTTACGAAACTTAGCCATTTTTATTATCAATAGCGTTATATTTTATGTTAACGCATTCATTTCTTTCCGTCCAGATTTATGCCGAGAATAGTAGGTGACAGAATCTAAATATTTGATAAAATTAATTTCGTGCAGAGAAGTGAAAAAATATAATATCGAAAGTGTATGGTTTTTTAGTTTCGATTTTTTTGGCCACAAAACTTTCGAAAATGCAGTCAAGTGCCGATAACCCGACACCCCCTCAAGTTCGTTCCCAGCTAGGGTCGGACACTTTATTTAACCCGATATCCGAATGATTTTGAAAATTTTGTTTTCACAGTCTTGTGCCAAATATCGTAAAGATTCCGATTTTGCCGGTCGCTATAAGAAAATTCTCAACTCCTAACACTTAAAAATGAAAATTCCAAAATCCCTATAAAAAAGGTGTCGGGTTATCGAAATTTCGGTTTTTAAGTGTCAAAGTTTAAAATTTAAATCCTAAGTAAAATTTAAAACCTAACGATATTTGGCACCAGACCGTCAAAACATTGATTAAGATTTTCTGCTGCGAAATTTAGATATGCCCTTAAAAAAGTGTCGGATCCTATGTGGGAACGAACTTCAGGGGGTGTCGGGTTATCGTTAGCCACAGGATGCTTTTGGACCACTTTACCCTTATTGCTACCAGCCAATTAACCTTGACCAAATGCAAATTGACAATTTTTTGCTTTGGTCCCCCAAACTGATTCACTGATGAGGTTCAAAGCTAGTTGAGTGGTAGCCGTATAGGTAAATTTAGCCTATTTTCGTGAGCATCTATTTTAAATAACCACAGAATCTTCTTTGATCAAAATTTTTTTATCGATATGAAAACAACGCAGGTTCTGAGGCCATAAAACATTTAATAAAAAAATGATTTTCAGAATTTTCAAATCTGTAGCCAAAAAAATATTCTGTCTGCATTTCGATTTTTTACACTTAGACTACGTTACCATAAGATTGTTTTGGCCAGTGCTTAAGAAAGCAGGCGATAATATATTCGGCGACAAAACAACTGTTGAAGCTAGAAGAGGTGATGCGATAGATGGTGACATAATAACTTAAACACAATTATTGGTTGATAATTTTGGCTACCGGATATCTAGCACAATTTATGAAAATTGTCCGCGGACATTTAGCAGAATTTTTTGGTCTGATTCGGGCGAAAACAAACAAATTATACCAAAAAGTTCCGCCCCATGTCCGCGGACAATTTTCACAAATTCTGCTAAATATCTAGTCGCCGATAATTTTATGCTAAATTTTTTAATAATTGGCTTACTTGGAGTTAATACAGAAAAAGAAAGCACTTGCGAGCTCCCCACGTTAAAGTCAAACATTTTGGGAGAAATCACTTCAAAATAAAAACTTTTGGGTTGAGCACAAAAGCTGTCATGGCACGAGGAGATAACACTGAGGCGTAAAAGGCGCGTGGTGACAGCTTAAACGTGTTTTATTGTCCAAAAAAGCTAGTCAGTCTGAATGAACTTACCACATTGCTTGAAATTGCATTTGGAGAAAGTATGGATGATCCAAACGCATTTGGTGATAAAACACTAGCTACTGCTGAGTAAGGGCTAAGAATAGACGGAACGAATGCGGATGGACTTAGTATGTGAGCCTGAGTTTCACAAAGATAAATACTTTTAGTCAATAAAAAAACTTTTGGTCGACCAAATTTATCCTCCAAGAGGCAAGCAAATTGCTATTTTAGTAAAATTAAAAAAGAATTTAGTCAACAATTTTACGCTAAAAAATTCTGGAGAAAGCATTGAAGCACCAAATGCTCTTGGAGACAGAGCTACATGTCGTAATACTGCTCCATCGCCAACCTAAACATGTATTTGAAAAGTACTGTCGACTAAATACAACTTCGAAAGTTTGCTCCCACCTATGGTAAGACACTTTTTTTAACCTTATTTCTGAAATCTTTTGCCAAATGTGATTCGTCAGTCTAGTCGGAAATATCGCAAGCTTTCATTTTGCCGATCGTTTTTGAGAAAGTTTCGCTATTTTCAGGGTGCAGGCCGTTTCGTCGCCAGAATTTTCGTCGCCCACATTTTTCGTCGCCACAATTTTCGTCGCCCACAATTTTTACACAGTTTCTATTGATTTAGCGTTTTAGCTATTTTAGCGTCGTAACAGGTCGTAACGACGCTAAAAACATAAATCAATAGAGAACTGTGCCGACAAAATATACCGGCGACAAAAATATGCCGGCGACGAAAATTGTGGGCGACGAAAATTGTGGGCGACGAAAACTGTGGGCGACGAAAATTGTTGGCGACGAAAATTGTGGCGACGAAAAATGTGGGCGACGAAAATTGTGGCGACGAAAAATGTGGGCGACGAAAATTCTGGCGACGAAACGGCCTGCACCCTATTTCACCCGCAACACTCCATATAAGATACCGTTTTTAAGATTTAGGGTATCTTATATAGAGTGTTGCGCGGTAAAAATGGCAAAACTATATAATTTCTCAAAAAAACGACCTGCAAAATGGAACCTTGCGATATTCCGACTAGACTGACGAATCACATTTGGCAAAAAAATTTCAGAGATCAGGTAAAAGAGTGTCGGAGCCTAGGTGGGAACGAAATTTTGGGATGTATCTTATATATAGCGTCGACTGTACTTGAATTGAAAAAAATCTACCTGATTAGTGAAATAAAAGGGATTGAGCATTCTTAGCTGACCTAGTTTTCCAGTTTTGTAAATCGTTTGAAGCGATTATGATCGGTATTATTAGCTCTTAGCTGTTCTAAGTCTTTTTCATCTAATTTGGCTATTTTTCGAATATCTTGTTCAATGATATCTTCCAAATCGGCCTCAGAAAGATTTTGAACTCCTCATCTGAAAATTTATGTGAAAAAGAAAAACGCTTTTAAAAATTAAAAAATTACCTATTCCACCACCGAATAATATGCTTGTTTGTTTGTTATTTAAATTGTGTATCCAAGTTCTTCCAAGGCCTTTATTTGTTCAGCAGAATGACTCTTTTTTAGGCTATCAAAGCGCTTCCCTAAATCTTCAAGCTTTGAGACTGATGGGTAAATCTTTTGTTCTATGTTTTCTTCTTTTGGTTCAATATGTCTTGTCAATCTTTGCAACAGTCTTCCAGCCCAGAAATTTCTAGCAAAAGTTCAAGCCATGCGATTTTCTCATGCTTTGGAAAAGCCATCTTAAAAATACCACAATTAAGAAAGTTGCTTAAAAAGGTGCTAATTACTCCAAACAAAGAAGAAAGTGGAAAGGCTCCCTCATTTTGAAAACTAAATAGTGTCGGTGACATTAAGGAATAGCTTGAGTTAACTGTTTCCTTTTCAATATTTTCCTGGCTTGTTGCCTTTTCCATGTCACTAGAAAACAAAGAAAACAAATTAGGAGAAAGAATAGAGACGGGCTTGATCAAATATTGGTTCAATCTGTCCTCTGCTTTGTCTACTAATGGGTCAAGTTCTGGCTCGTCGATAGGAAATTTGACTTGAGTGGGAAGGATTTAAAAAACTTCAGATACCTGTAGGTATTATTAGTATTAGAATTGAAGAAATAATTTTGTACTGCATACGCAGAGTCATTTTTCCAGTCTCTCTCATGTATTTAGTGCAATGATGTACCAATTTGTAAAAGTGTTGGATACCTTTTAGCGTCTTCATATGGCTTTCTTTGGAATTTTTTCATTTCCATTTCGGACTAAAACAAAAACTTTTTTTTAAATTAAGGAATTCAGTACTTGTGCTACTTACGCTGACACCCTTTTTGCTTCGGTTTTTCTGTTGTGTTTTTAGTCTTAGGCATGGTTAGGGCGGAAGAAAACATGTATTTTGAAGTTAGAAACAAATTAAAAAAAGATATTGTAGTCTAACCTTGCTTAAGCCCGGGGCTCCGAAACGACAGCACCCCAAGTGCAGCCCCTCCCAAAGAGCATAAGCTCTTCAAGCCTAAAAACGGTTAGAGAACTCATACTCTTTGATGAGGGGTATGCCCTTGGGTTTTACGTCCGACACGCCCTTTGTTTGAAATTTTTCCTTTTATTTGAGTCTCGAAATCTTCATAATTTTTAAGTTTTTATTCGTAATTTTTAAAATTTTATTTTTTAAATATTTATTTTCGGTACTCAGAATCCAGTAAGCATTGAATAAAATAGCACTTTTTGACCGAATTTCATTTATTTTACAAAATGTCCTTTACTCTAAAATTGTGAGTTTAGCCCTGCTTACGCCTAATTGTGAAAAACTAGTCAGGGGCAACCAAAGCGAAGAAGGGTGTAAACAGCATTAATGAAAGGTAAACAAAAACTTACTTTTACTAACAATGCTCCGAATTTTCCTCTTTTTCCGATGAGTATTGAATTTGCTTAACTTTTTTATTATCATTTGCTTTTTAAATTCTTTTGAGTATGCTTCTTCAGAAATTCCATTCTTTTGACTTTTTCTGTAGTAAGAATATTTTTCATACAATAAATAATTTTTGCACATGTTTTTGGAAAAGTGTTGAGATTCTGGACTAATATGTGTGGGCTGGAAATTTGGCTCGCTACTCGAGACTTTTCCAACTTTTTCTTCACTCGATCGATGTTGTGGCGATGAAATTTCGGTGATTCGCATGTATTGAGCTTTTTCAATTTCAACTGCTGAGTCATCCGTACTTTTAGATTGTGAATCATCTTTTTGCTTCAAAAACAAGTCATCTTCAGTAAAAGCAGTCGTATTAGTTGGTGTAGGGGAGGGTCTTACATTTTCTCTTTTAGAGTCATAGACACAACACTTCTGTTGAAATCTTGCTTCTTGATTTCAACTTTTTTAGCTTCTTTAGGAGAGTAGGACATGGACGCCAACATGCTTTTTGTCAAGTCTTCAATAGCTAACTGCAGAATCTTGGATGATGCAATAATTTTGAAATACTAAAGATAGCCATGAGTCCTCTGCTGTATTTTCTCTATTTAGCACAGCGGAAATAGGCTGATCTGTGCTTATAGTGGAGGAAGAGTTTATACTAGTAGCTAAAAGTCTGCTAGTTTCCAGGAAATTATCTCGGGCATTGAATAATGAAACAAGACATCTGGCTAGTGTGTTAGGAGTGCTAGCATCTGATTCACACTGCTGGTAAACATATTTTTCTGTTGGTGGAAGTTGCAACAGAACCGATTTTGCTTTCGCCTAAGGGTTAAATTTTGGTTTGGCAAGTGTGACCTTCAAACTTCTAACTTTAGAAATTTTACAGTTTGTAAACCTAGATGACGTGGTTTAGTCTTATTCCCATGTTAGGGGTTTTTTTTGCCTTGGTCTCTGTTGATTTTTTTGTTATTTTTAAGGCTTTAGGCTTGGGCAATGGGTAGGCCAGCGTATGTTAGGGCGGGGTCAAACAGGTACCTCAAATTGCAAAAAAGTAAGAAAAAGGTGTTTGAACCTGTGTTAACATACGCTGGCGTACCCTTGCCTAAGTCCAACCCTAAAAAATTACAAAAAATCAACAGGGGCCAAGGCAAAAAAGCTAATATGGGAATAGGACCCGTGTTTTCAAATTTTCAATAACACAGACAATGCAAGATCTAAATTTTTGAATGTGTTAAGTATTATTCCCTTCGCACTAACTCCGACTTGATCTTCAACTCCATCTACAAGTTTCAGAATAAATACCGTTTTCTCAGTTTTATTTAAAAAAATTATAATTTTAGCACTGAAATCTATGTGAAAAACCAAGCTCCAAATAAAATAAATTTATAGTGCAAATGCGAAAAACGTACCTTCATCAAAGCTATTACAGCAACTCTATAATGAAAAACGTCCACATTGTCAGCATTCACGTAAAATTTGTCTGTGCGAAAAGAATTTTCAGCATTATCTAAATGTCTAAAGATCATTATTATTATTACAATAGAAAATTTTAAGAATTGCATTGAAGCAACTGGTAGATTTTACAAAAAAATTGAATAAAAAACAACATACTAACTTGTGACAGCATCTCGAGTGCGCGCCTCCTCTCCAAAGAGTATTTTCTCTAAGCCAGTTTTTTTCATTTTGCACCTAATTCACACCTTTTGCACCTAAAATACCAAGGGTACTAGGGGTAGCAGGCGCCTATCGGCGCCTCTATCGTGTTTTGAAATTTTAATAAATATTAATTTTTTGAAATAAATAGAAAGTCATCACATACCCCCGTAATTACCCCTTCCTGTGTAGCTGTGTTTTGGTTTTCCCCTTCTTGAAAATTCCCCTCCTGCATACCCTACTTCTGGCGACCCTCTTCCTGGGTATCCCGCTCCCGCCTACCCTTCTCCTGCGTACTTCTCGTCAGGCTACTCTTCTGCCTTTTCTCCTCCTGCCTACTCTCCTCCTAGCTACCAATCTCCTGACTACACTCCTCAATAAAGTTATAGCGGTCAAAACGGGACCACTCATGAAATTTTCACATAAAACGCCTATTTTCAACTTCGAGGCGCGAAATATCAAAAAAATTTACAGCAGTTTTCAAATCTGAAATTCAAAGTTAATCCGCCATTGAAAGGGTTTTGAATGAGAACAAACTTGCCTAATAACATATTCAGCAAAAACAGGTTATAGCTGGCACAATGGAACCACTCAAAAGTGTAACGGACAGACCCCCCGTTGCAAATACTATAGAGAGATTTTGTCCATTTCGCAGATAAAGACCAGCCCACTTCACATTGTAATAGATTGGGGTGAACAAAAAATCAAGGTAACTTTAAAGGTAGGCTCAGAGAAAATACTCTTTGGAGGGGTGGGGACTTTAAAAAAACTTTTTACTTAAAAAATTATTCATGAAATTTATCTCATAATAAAAAATTATTCGAATAATTTAGCAAAAAACCCTACCTAAACAAATGATTAAATAGGAAGAAGCGAAGACTAGTAATATTATTAAAATAAGTTTTTTGAAAGCAATATCTATTTGCATCAATGAATTTCCGGAAAAATATTATTTGAAGTAACAGGCCATTATTTAAATTAGTTGAAATAAAAATTTCAACTCAGGTATATTCAATTCACAAATAAAAATAAATTTATACATGTGAATATTTTAAGTTGTACAGATTTTTAATGTGTCTGATGAACATGTATTGTAATATTTGTTCTTTGTGCTACTTGAACTTCTCTTAAATAAGCGATAGCATAAATACACATAACAATTTGTTTGTTTTAAAATAAAATAGTCTCATTTGTTTGCTTTTTCTGAACAGAGGATAAAATGTAACTTCGTTTTTAGAAGCAAATAGAGGCGCTACTTGCGTATACCCCCCCCCCCCAAATCAACTTTTTTTTTAAATGTTCCCAACACCCTATATCGACCTAAAATCGCCTCAGAAGCTCAAAAAGACATTATTTTTGAGTTCTGGTAAATAAAAAATCGAGTTTCTGGACCACCAAAAAGTACCCATTTTGACCATTTTCGAAGGGATTTAAGGCTGTATTAGGGTGGAAACAGACCAAAAAGGGGCCAATTTTGAACAAAAAGGAAGATATTGAACATAGTTTTGTTGACTGGGGCCTACCGCATAAATAAACTCTGGTATGCATACTTTTTTATGCATCCAGAGTCACTTTCGAGTGATTTGCATCTAAGGTATGTGGGTGTGCGCATCTCAACCCCAAGCAACCAAGCCCCTGCGCCCTCAAAGGGGCGCAGGGAGCTTGGTTGGTTAGAGATGCGCGCACTCACTTACCTTAGACATAATTCCGAGCAAGACTTTTGATCAAAAATGCATTTAGAGACTTTTTTTGCCCAGCTCCAGTGACCAAAACATGATAAAACACGTAAAAAGTCGAAATTCAAAAGTGCCCGAAACTCAATTTTTTTATCAGAACTCAAAAATAATGTCTTTTTGAACGCTTGAGGCGATTTTGAGTCGATATAAGGTGTTTTAAAACACTTTTAAAAAAAAGTTGATTTGGGGGAGGGGGGGGGGGGTATATGCAAGTAGCGTCCAATAGAAGTATTTTAGAATAATTAGTACAGTTCCACACTCAATTTAACACTGGAATGCCTTATTGTCCTAACAGCACATCCTGGTGCAAAATTCCACGCTGTGAAAAAAATTTAAAAAACCAGTATTTGCTGGTCAGCTGCCCTACGATGCAACAAGTCAAGATTTTTGCATATGAAACTTCAAGAAGAAGATCTCTTCTATTTTCATTACCAAATACAGTTATTCATAGCTTAAAAGAAAGCGCAGATTAAGTAGTTTCTAATGAGATATCATTGAGGTATTTATCACCAGTAATGTACAAATTTTACTTCAAGGAAAAGTTTTGCAATTTTTAACTGATACTTATGAACGTTGTTGATACTTGTAAACGCCACAAAAGTGTGATAACGTCATTTTTTAGTTATTATTCATACCATCACAGAGCAGGAAAAACTGAACCAGAAAAAGCTTTGAAGTTAGGTGAAAAGAGGTTTTGGGAGTGTTTAGCAAGACTCTTAAAATAAACTTCAAAATCAATTTTGACGTTCCCTACATAAACCTTTATTTTTGACACCCGATTCGAATTCAGCGTGGTCAATTTGCAGTGTTGTGCTGAGGACGATTTTTTGGCCTGTGAGTGAGAGTGAGTGAGAATGAAATTTGCCCTCACAGGCTGTGAGTGAGAGTGAGAATTTTGAATTTTGTCCTCACAGGCTGTGAGTGAGAGTGAGAATTTTTAAAATTTGTCCTCACTGAGAGTGAGAATCTCACTGAGATCTCAGTGAGAATTGAAAATTTTCAATTTGCAATTTTGTATTAAGCAAAATTTTGCGAATTGATATAAACAAATTATTGTGTATTCAAAAAAGTAAATTGAGTTCGACTTCTATGTCTTGCCGTTGCTAACCCGCATTGAGAAAAAGTTCGTTCGATTAGGCTGCTCGTCACCGCGTGCTTAATATTTCTAATGCCAGTTCAGCAATATATTCCACTCCTGAAATGTTCTCTCATAACCAGTGTTTTCATAATTCACACTGACAGTGACATTGACACTGACATGTCAGTTTAGCGAACCTGACATTTTTTAAGAAATCAACGCTAAAATCACTGAAATTCGCTTGAAAAAGAAACAGAAGGAGAATGCAAAACAGCAAGTTGAGTTGGCGATCTCTCATGTTCAAATAATATGACCTGCCGTATTTCCTTTAAAGGAGACTTTTTTTAAAGGGGACTTTATATACGCATCGCCTTTTGTCGAAAGTTCTAGTCCCTCTGCGGGTGTTTTTATTTACTTTTTCAGTAAGTTTTTGACTATTAGGTCCAAAATCAACGAGCGATCGATTGCAACCATTTCCAGCACTGCTTTGCTGTCAGCAACTGCCTCATTTTTGGGAATTTTGGCAAATGACCACCAAAATTAGAGGAAACCAGCCAAAATGATGCGTATTTAGACTAATATAGCCTGAGCCTCCACCAATTTTATTTATTTCTCTACGCGTTTAGGCACTTTCTAGAGTCAGAATTTCATGGGGAACAAGATAGAAATTTTTTCACAACAAAATTACTTCAGAAAAAAGGTAGCTAACGAAGGTTTGACCAAGGAACAATAGAGTACCATTGAGGGGAGGATTTCGGTATTATTTAGGAACTGACTTTTATTGCGATTTCAATTCATATGATTTTATACAACCGTATGCTGAAAATGACGGCAGGACTGCATTTGAGTGTAAGTTTTCAAATGAGTATGTAAATAAAATTGCGAAAAAACGTCAGTTCCAGGATAATACTGAAAAGTACTGCGATAGTTCTGTTGAGGATTTCGTCAAATGGACATGGTTCAGCGTTTTATATTTTAGCCCTAACTCTATACCAACTTATCATCTGTATGATAGCTCAATGAAAGCTGAGGATGTTAGCTACATTTTGACACCAAACTTGTAAATAAAAATAGAGAAAATATAAGGTCTGCAGCCAGTGGTAGTCGAACCTGTGACCTAAGGCGATGCGTATATAAAGTCCCCCCCCCTTTAATATAAGTCCCCCTCTAATAGAAGCAACCCCCCCCCCTCCTCAATTTTGAGAGTCTGTATCTCAGGGCAGAAGCAATATTTGCAAAGCTGTTGTCTTAACTCTAACAGTTCTTCTTATTTCACTTTTTATATTTTGGTTGAACACCCGAAAATCTAGAGATCGAATTCCAAATTTTCCGATTTTCGGGGATACAAAAATAGAATCCCCGGGGCTTCTATTAAAGGAAATACGTATTCCACCCATTTTATTCAATACCTATTTTACAGCTATGTAAATTTTTTAAATTTACTAAACATACTCGACGTTTACTTTGTGCTCTTCATTACTTTAATTATCTACTTTATCTCTAAAACAACTTATTTTTACAACCTTACTTGATTTCGTTGCATGATTTGAAATAATAAAGACTAAAATAATCAAGAATGATTAAATTGATGTCGTCTATGTAACGGAAATTCTCAAAAATTCTCACTGAGAATTCAGTGAGAATGATATTTTGTGTGAGTGAGAGTGAGTGAGAATGGCATTTGTCCTCACAGGCTGTGAGTGAGAGTGAGAATTTTGAATTTTGTCCTCACAGGCTGTGAGTGAGATTCTCACTGAGAATTCTCAGTGAGATTCTCACTCGGAGTGAGCTCAGCACAACACTGTCAATTGCTTAGAAATCTTTCAGATTTTGGGTTTGAAAAAAAAAAGCCCGTCGGCTCGCTTATTAGAGGAAATACGGTAATCACACTTTTTGTTCCCAATTTTTTCTTTGAACTAAAAATTAAACGATATCTCATTCGAAAGCCCGTGATCTGCGTTTTCTTTCAAGTTATAAATTACAGTATTCGATAATAGAAATTGACGAGATCTGCCCTCTTGAAGTTTCATACGCAAAATGTTGACTGGGTCAGTTCGTAGGGGCAGCTGACCCGCAAATAGTGATTTTTTTTTCATTGTCGTGTTTAGCTTAAAATTCATCACCAGGATGTGCTCTTAGAACAATCAGGCATTCCAGTGTTAATAATTTAGCATCTTGACATACATATATTTCAGTGGCGAAAAGTAAGCATGAAAGTTTCCAATCAAATGTTCTATAAAGTGGTCGATTTTGTCGATGAGACGAGGGTACGTCTCATCAATTTATTGATTATCTTCATTCAAACGCTTGTTTTCTAGATGAAAGCCTTTAAATAAAAGGAGGAAAAAATATGGTTTACAGCCAGTGGTAGTCGAACCCTTGACCTAAGGCGATGCGTATAGGAAGTTCCCCCGCCCCTTTAAAATGTTTTTAAAATTCTAAAACCCTAAAGGACCATCGCCCTTTATAAGAACATTAAACAATTTGAAGTCGCTATCTATCAAGTCGATGGTCCTGTGAATGAGTTATAGTTTTCAATACCGTATTTCCTCTAATAAGCGCCCCCCGCTCTAATAAGCTTGACATTAATATATTTCAGTGTCAAAAAGTAAGCATGAAAGTTTCCAATCAAATCTTCTATAAAGTGGTGGATTTCGTCGATGAGACGAGGGTACGTCTTATCAATTTATAATTACCTTTATTCAAACGCTTTTTTCTTTTTTTTTAGATGAAAGCCTTCAACAGCATGGTGCGAAATTTGAGTATGCTTTCCACTCGTCGAATAGCAGCTTCGTGCAAGGGTTCCGTTTCATCTTGTCAGCGTCGTGCTTCCTCAAGTGTTTCAGACGGCAAATTTCGGTTCGAAGAATTCTTCAAAAACCTTCTCTACAGTGGTCACGACCAGCACTTCCTTCGCAAGCCTGTGACTGAAGCTCAACAAGAAGAGGGCGGAAATGATTCTTTGCGGTTCTCCGTAACATCCATGCAAGGGTGGCGCGCGCATCAGGAGGTTTTTTTCAATTTAATCAGTCTCGTGTTATTCTGCTATTTCAAGTATTATTTTAGGATGCTCACAATTGTATACTCGAATTTTCTGATGGTTGTTCTCTTTTCGCGGTCTACGATGGTCATGGAGGTTACTTAGATTAACTTTTTGGAATGCCGTAAAATTGTATTTCTAGGAAGTGAGGTTGCTAGGTACGCGTCCAAGAACTTGCCGTCGTTTATCAAGAAAACTGGATCCCTGAAAGCACCTGATATCGCTGCTGCTTTGAAGCATTGTTTTGCTCAATTCGACCAATCTCTAAAACAGAAAGAAGTCGTGCAGGTTCTTAACGCCACAAGAGGAGAAGGAAGTAATTGGCCGGGTTTCGAATCAGGTGCTACCGCTTGTGTTGCTTTTTGTCGATGTAATAGCATGCTATTTTCTCACTGAACTTAAACTTTTCTGAATTTAGGATAAAGTCATCGTCGCAAATGTCGGAGATACTCGAGCTGTTCTCTGTCGTGATGGCTTTGCAATCGACTTGTCCGTGGACCATAAACCAGAGGATGCACTTGAACACAATAGGATTATGAAAGCTGGCGGGACAGTCACTAGAAACGGAAGAGTTAATGGGGTGTTGCATATTTCGTCTTTCTCTTTTTATGTACTTTTTTCAGGCTTAAATTTGTCGAGAGCTTTGGGCGATCACACATACAAGAATCGAAGATTAGAGCCAGAGGCTCAAATGATTTCTCCTGTGCCAGATGTTCTTGTCGCAGAGCTTGTTCCGGAAGACTCTCTCCTTGTTGTTGCTTGCGACGGGATTTGGTGCATTTGTCCTACTCATTCACACAATATTCTTTAACGTTTTCAATTCAGGAATTGCATGTCAAGTCAGGAAGTAATGGATTTCATTAACGCACGAATAGATTCTATGACTCTATCGGAAATCGGCCAAGAGGTAATTTTTTGAACCTTACAATTTTCGGATGTTTTTTCGTGTGGGTCACGCAAAAATAACATTTTAAGGATTTTAGATATGCTTCTTCTGCTGTGCCTCAGATACTATTGGTGGTGGATCCGGCTATGATAACATGACCGTAATTATCGTGCAGCTAGAACGGAATGAGTAGCACAGAATTGTCTTGAATGGAGAAAAGAAAAATCGGTCCAACTCTGATCTGTACAATATTTGTTTTGTTTCTGATCCTATTCTCGTCTGACATTAGGTTATTTTTTTGATTGTCAAATAAATATTTCGAATCAATTCTACAAAATCTTATATGGTCTGTACAAAACCACTTCAAAAACCACCAAAGCCACGTCTAAGCTAATAAATCGGCTGTACCTCATTTCGTAACGCGCCATTTCGTAACATGTTCATTTGGTAACAGCTTCATTCCGTGACGTGTTTATTTTGTAACAGGTCCAGTTAGTAACATTTTTTTCGTAACCCAAGATTTCGTAACGGATTTGTTTCGTAACATCTTTTTCGTAACAGCGAGATTTCGTAACAAATTTTTTCGTAACCCGAGATTTCGTAACAAACATTTTCGTAACAGTGATTTCAAGGCTACTACCTAATTCAATTTGGTCTAATTTACAACTTTTTTCAAACAACAGGGGCACGGGGTGTCAAAATTCAAAACATAATCAGTACAGAAATTTTGCGCGAAATGCGAAATTGAAAAAAGCAGCAATTTTCAATGGATTTTTTCTTTGGTTTGTATTACTGAATTATGTCCATTCCGTTTGTGTTTTGTGTTTATCTTAAACTGGTGAGATTCGCTGTTTTTCGGGCTTTCTATCGAGCCATCACTTGCAAACAAAAGATAGCGAATTTGGTTGCCACAAATTTATTTTATGAAAAGATCACTGAAAAAATTCACTGAGTTGTGTGCTAAAACTACACTGAGCTTCTTTTTTGATACAAACGCTAAAAACAAAATCGTTAGCGTAATAGCCCGTTAATTTTTGCGTATGTATGTGCAATATCGCTCCAATTAATACGAAATTTTTAACTTTTTATACGGCGCGATCTCGAAAATTAGTATTTTCCAGTCAAAAACCATGGTTTTTTGGCTTAAAATGGTTATAACTACGGAAAATTCTGGAATTTCGAAAATCCCTCTGAGGATCTTGTAGTAGAGATTGCAGGCTTCATTTTGGTATATAGAAAGTTGAAAAAAGTCCGTGGTTTTGAGATTTTTGACCATGGAAAAATTTTGACTATATTTTTCTTGTATTAAGGTATATCGATATGGTGCTCAAAGTGTTCAAGTGGATCAGTGCACTCCAGTGATAATACAACTGCAACAATGCCTGGCCGAGCAAACAAACAAATACCAGATTCTTGAAAGCGAATAATCAAACCAGATAGGAGGAAAGAGATAGTAGGTCTTTCACCCGATTTTCTTAGCCACCTTTTCTATTCAGATTCCAAGAAAGCCATTGCCCAAATGTGGTAGGACAGCGTCTTTGTCTAAGTTGGACCAGATTGCGCTACATTTTCTGGACAAAGCTGGTAATCCTCCAACAAGACCAGAATTGACAAATCTGTGAAGATGTTGGAAAATCGCTTGTGTATGAAATCAGCACCTAAGCCTCCTCCTTTCGTTGTCTCTAAGCTTTCACCAATTGATGATCTTAAGCTGCTAGGAAGTCGACTGAGCTGGAGACAGAGATGTGCGTTGAAAACTGATCTGATCAAGGTAGGATACATTCCAGGAAACCATTTAAAAAAAGTTTATAATTATAGCTTGGTAAAGATATCTTCGCTTCGAACAAAAAAGTGCGTGACTTAGTGAAGCAATTCGGCAATCAGCTGCAAATCATCTCTTCCGTCGTCGGGGGAAGTGCCTTGGTCCCCCCTAGGGGGGACCAAGGCAGCTTTTTTTAGGTTTTGTGTCCAAACACCCGAATCCATCGCAAACCAACCCAGATACCCTCAAACTGCCTTAATAGTCCCAAACCTAACCCAAACATGAAAAATAAAAATTTCTTTAAAATGAAAAAATAAACCATTTTTTCCAACTTAAAATTGTGTGAGGAATTGGGTTTATTAAGTCCAAAATTGCGATTTTACACACTCCAACTTCAAGGTACCACCTGGTCAGGTGGATATCCACCTGGATGGCCTAAAAATAAAAAAGTTAATTAAAGTAAGAAATCCATTTTACCAAAGTGCAGAATTTGTGAGGAATCGGTCTTGTTCAGACCAAAGTGTGATTTTACTCTCCCAACTAGGGTTGTCGAGTACTCGAAAATTTCGAGTACTCGACTCGAAATCTTATCAATACTCGAAATTTTCGAGTACTCGACTCGATATTCGAAACTCGAAATTTTCGAGTACTCGACTCGACTCGATACTCGATACTCGAAATTTTCGAGTACTCGACTCGACTCGATACTCGAAACTCGAAAAATTTCGAATAATACTCGAAATTACTCGATTTTGAGTAGAATTTTTGTCGAAATTTAGGTTAAAAATTTAATCATGTGAAGTTGGTAAGGCATAATAAAGCCATAAAAAAGAAAAAATTTGGTCCTCGAGCACATTTTTAATTATTAAATTCTATACTTCAAACTCAAAATTTTCGAGTACTTGACTCGATGCTCGAAACTCGAAATTTTTGAGTCGAGTACTCGACTCGGTATTCGAAACTCGAAATTTTCGAGTACTCGACTCGACTCGATATTCGAAACTCGAAATTTTCGAGTACTCGACTCGATACTCGAAAAATTTCGAATAATACTCGAAATTACTCGATTTCGAGTACTCGACTCGACAACCCTACTCCCAACCCAAAACTGGTTGGCTACCACTTGGACAAGTTGATATCTAGGTAACTCCAGAGTAGGGCTACATTCACCCAAATGACCTGAAAAGTCAAATGCTTGCTTTCATATCTGAAATTATATTTAAAAATAAGGAATGCGCCCAGATGAATTCGAACCAGCAACCTCTACATCACTCCTTAGAATCACTCAGAAATCCATCCAGAGTGACCAAACCAAGAGGTCGCCACTTGGATCGAAAATTATTTTTTACTTTTCGGGTTCCAAAACAATTTTTCTGCACTAACTTAAGCATGCTGAAGATGGTTTGACAGTGGTAAAATTACGTTTTGTCTAGAAAATTTTAGTTATCTTAAATTCAAAATCAATCATATCAAAATCTATAATAACTCAAAAATTTCTCGATAAAACATGATTTCACCACTGTCAAACCATTTTCAACATGCTCGAATTAGGGCTTGAGTTCAGAATCCCCCCCCACGGGGACTGATCAGGTGGAGGAGATAACTTCATATTCGTGTTTCTCGACCCCGATTTCATGAGAAAGCCGGCTGTTTTTTTGGTTCTGAGAAAAAAAATTTTTTCGAACACAGGGGGGGTATCATGGTTTTTTAGTCAAAATTTGAAAAATTTAAATTGGCGCCTTTTGAATTTAAAAGGGATTAAGGGCTGTATAGGGAGGGAAGGGAATAAAAGGGGCCACTAATCACACAGGGCCCACTAACAAGAAGATGTTGAACATAGTTTTGAATACTGGGGCCTACCGCATGAATAAACTCTGGTATGCATGCTTTTTCATGCATCCAGAGTCACTTTCGAGTGATTTGTGTCTAAGGTATGTGGGTGTGCGCATTTCAACTCCAAGCCCCATGCCCCCTGCGCCTCCGAAGGGCATAGAGATGCCCGGTTAGAGATGCGCGCACACACTTACCTTAGACATGATTCCGAGAAGTACTCTTGACCATAAAATGCATATAGAGTCTCTTTTTGCCACGGCCCAGTTGAAAAACATGGTGAGGCAGTCGAAGAATATAGATAATCAAATTTATAATGTTCTGCCATAAAAGTGGCCCCCTTTTATTCCCTTCCCCTCCCAATACAGCCCTTATTCCCTTTTAAATTCAAAAGGCGCCAATTTAAATTTTTCAAATTTTGACTAAAAACCATGATACCCCCCTGTGGTTCGAAAAAATTTTTTTTTCTTAGAACCAAAAAAACAGCCGGCTTTCTCATGAAATCGGGGTCGAGAAACATGAATATGAAGTTATCTCCTCCACCTGATCAGTCCCCGTGGGGGGGGGATTCTGAACTGCAACCCGAATTAGTACAGAAAAATTGTTTTGGAGCCCGAAAACGTCAAATTTTTTTGATCCAAGTGAACGACCACTTGGTTTGATTTGGTCACGCTTAATGGAGTTCTGAGCAATTCTAAGGGGTGATGTAGAGGACGTTTGTTCGAATCCACCTGGGCGCATACTTTTGATTTTATTATAATTTGAGTGTTTGAGTGGTGTAGAGGTCCATATACTCACCACCAAGGTTGCTGGCTCGAACCTTTCTGGATGCAATCAGTCCCGGGTCCTGCTCACTAGGTGCTTAGCGGGGTTCGGAGAGCGTAAGGTGCTTTTAGATGCTTTGGGATGATTTGGGAGGGTTTCAGCAGTTTGGGATGTTTTGGGGTAAATTACGGATGGCTTAAGTAATTTGGGATGGTTCGGACACAATCTAAAAAATTTCGAAAAAAAAACTAAAAAAACTGCCTTGGTCCCCCCTGTTGTTTGAAAAAAGTTGTGAATTAGATTAAATCAAATTAGGTAAAGCCTTAGTATCACTGTTACGAAAATGTTTGTTACGAAATCTCGCATTACGAAAAATTTGTTACAAAATCTCGCGTTACAAAACCATTTGTTACGAAATTAGCTCATTACGAAATCAGCCCGTTACTAACTGAACCTGTTACAAAATGAACACGTTACGAAATGAAGCTGTTACCAAATGAACCTGTTACGAAATGGCGCGTTACGAAATGAGGTACAGCCAATAAATCATGCTAGAAAAATATATAAAACATGATTTTAAATCAAAAATGAAAATATTAAAAATCTGAAGGGAAATAATTTTGAAACTTCTGAGTGCTGGGGACATACCGATGTAGATATGATATTGTAAGATATTATGCCACATTCATATAACCATAACTTTTTTCTAATCCATATTGTTGAATCCTGTCAGAGGAAAGGGGAACTTATTATACGCATCGCCTAGGTAGCAGGTTGGACTACCACTGCGTGCATACTTTTTTTTGGATAAATCTTTTTCTCGTCCGCCTTTGGCAGTTTGTTGTTCGTGATTAGCTTTTTTCTGTCCGCTTTTTTGAGTTTTAAAGGGCATGCTCACCTGTTAAAACTAGTCCTCGATAATTAATTTTTTTCCTAAATCATTGGAAATTCTATACGAATTTTTCAACTTGGTTTCTAACAAAACTGCACCTAAAATTAAATTCTAGGCCTCGTTTTGTTAGAAACCAAGCCGAAAATAAGTACAGAAGTTCAATGATTTGGAAATGTTTTTTGAATTTGCGGGACAAATATAAACAGGTAAGCATGCCCCTTAAAAGAGAAATGATTTAAAATGTCTGCTTTTGGCTTTTTTCTGTCCGCTTTTGTTTAAAAGTGTCCACTTTTGTTTAAAAGTGTCCACTTTTGTTTAAAAGTGTCCACTTTTGCTTCAAAATGTCCGCTTTTGCTTTAAATTGTACATTTTCGGCTGAAAAGTGCTCGCTTTTGCTGAAATGTGTCCGCTTTTGGCGCTTTCCGCTTCAGCCAGAAGCGGTTACATTTCAGCGAAAGCGGCACTTCGACGTTCGACTCTACGCGTCGAAATTTTCGACGTTCGACTAGACGCGTCGAGTAGAATATTTCGAAGATTCCAAAAAAAATTTACGCAAAAACTTAAAAAGACTCAATACAGGTCCGCACTTTATAATGAATTAGCCCCTAATGTAAGGATTGTTGCGTTCTGACGAACGGCGTTTCCAGTTAAGACAATAGGTTTCGAACGAAACCTATTGCATCTTTTAATAATGGATAATATTTTTCCGCAAAACACTCGAAAATTACCGCAAATCATTTTTTTATTACCGCAATTTGATTTTCCCGCAAAATACTTTTTTCTTACCGCAAAATACTTTTTTCTTACCGCAAAATACTTTTTTCTTACCGCAATTTGATTTTCCCGCAAAATACTTTTTTCTTACCGCAAAATACTTTTTTCTTACCGCAAAATACTTTTTTCTTACCGCAATTTGATTTTCCCGCAAAATACTTTTTTCTTACCGCAAAATACTTTTTCTTACCGCAAAATACTTTTTTCTTACCGCAAAATACTTTTTTCTTACCGCGGAATAACTCGGATCCCTCAGAATCCCCCCGGAATGGCCAGAAGCCCCTGAAAGTTGGTTTTTTCGGGGTTTACTAAAGGGGGAGTAAACTTTTCGAGAAAAATCGATTGAGCGGATCAGATTTCGGGTCCGATGGGCTTAATCGCTCAGAATTCTAGGTTTATGGTGGTTCGAGTGGTTCAGGGTGGAGTTGTGGCGATTGAGCCGATCGGACCCGAAACCTGATCCGCTCAATCGAATTTTCGCAAAAAGTTTACCCCCCTTTAGTAAACCCCGAAAAACCAACTTTCAGGGGCTTCTGGCCATTCTGGGGTGGGATTCTGAGGGATCCAAGTTGTTTCCTGACTGAAAAATTCAAATTCCCGCAAAATTTGACTAAAAACGACGAGAAAATTTTTGCGGTAAGAAAAAAGTATTTTTGCGGTAAGAAAAAAGTATTTTTGCGGTAAGAAAAAAGTATTTTGCGGAAAATCAATTGCGGTAATAAAAAAATGATTTGCGGTAATTTTCAAGTGTTTTGCGGTAAGAAGAAAGTACCATCCTTTAATAATCCAGTTTGAAGGCAAATTCGAAATACGATTTGTCCCGTCCAGATTTATTTGACATGGCCACACTACGAATAATCCCGATAGATCAGATAGATTATATTTTGGATTTTTGTTAGTTAGCTGCTCTATTAAGATGTCAAAGGTTAGTAAGATTATTAGTTTTGGTACGCGCTCAGTTGAGATCACTCCTGACAATAAGCCGTGCTGTTCCAGTACTTTATTTGACTATGGATTAAAGTCATTGCTCCAGTTTGCGCACCAGTCAAAACAGCTGAGCCTAAGATTAAATATTTCAGCATCTTTAATCCTCCAGCCCGAAAGCGTCTCTGTAGAGGCACCTATTGTATTTCCAGATCTTAGCGACGGTTCCAGCATGGCTGATTCTCCTGTGATGTCCGCATATGGTGCACACCGCGATTCCCTCCATATGGTTTCGATTCGCTCCTATTCACTCTCCTGGGATACCAGGCTGATTTTCATGAAAAATCAACAGGGGGGGGGTGTTTGGCACCGGATTCAGCAGTAACTCCACGCGCCACTGACCGGTAGAATACCTGAAGACTACCATTACAGTAAGTTACCGTATTTTCTATATTAAACATCTCCTCTTCAATAAACGTATCCTCTCTAATAACGCCCTTTTTTTGACTAGGTTTTCAGTAGTGATGGCCATTCGGGCTATTGCGGGTTTGCGGGGCGGTTTTGGGTGCTAAAATTTTGCGTGCGGGTTTGCGGGGGGTTTTAGAAATTTTTTAAGTGCGGGCGCGGGCGGGTTAAAAAAATTTTTCTTGCGGGTCCGCGCGGTCCCGCGTTTAATTGCGGGTAGAACGAGATAACACTTAAAAAAGTTAATTATTCAATTGAACAAGTGAAATTTCTTTATACAACCATAACAACAAATGTGATTAATGACTGTAGTTAATCAACGGGAGAGCTTGCAAGAATAATCAAAATCGGATCCCTCCATCTTCTCAAAAAGAGCAAGCTTCCAAACGAGAGCAGACATTTTAAAAATAACAGAGACATAACGAGTACATACACGTATGTATATAAAACTTCTCTATTATGACTCATGCTCGCAAACTTTAACAATTGGTTTTATCCAGTGTTGCTGAAAAAAGTAGTGCGGGGCAACCCGCGCGGTTCTACCCTCCGCGTGCGGGTTTGCGGGGCGGGTTCGAAAAATTTCCAACTGCGGCGCGGGGGCGGGTTTTCAAAAATTGCCAAAATCGTGCGGGGCGGGGCGGGTTACCCGCGCGGGTCCGCCCGCGACCATCACTAGTTTTCAGAGTTGAGGCCATTTTCGATTAACAATTTTAGAATTTATTTGGGTTGAACAATAAACGCCCGTGGCGTTTAATAGGAAATACGGTAAGTAGGCTTTAAACGTGTAAGTTGTTGTAATTTGTTGTAGTTGTAGAATTGGTAGTCAGGGTAGTGGTTGGATTATATTCCTGCCAGTTCAAAAAACATTTTCACCCTGAAAAAATTTCGACTTTTGACGCGTCGAAAATTTCGACATTCGACTCGACAAGTCGAAATTTTCGACGTTCGACTCGACGCGTCGAAATTTTCGACTTTCGACGCAATACTCGACTCGACGCGTCGACAACCCTAGTTGAGGAATTGCCGGGAAAATTCCCGGAATATTATCGGGAATTTTCCCATCACCCAACCCTAGTTTTGACAGTCTGGTAACAAATATCGCAAGGATTCCGATTTTGCCCGTGGTTTTTCAGAAATCTAAAAATTTTCCTCTAAAAGCAAAAAACTCGATTTAATGACAGACTCTTTCAAAACTCCTGTTTTTAGACTGGGTTTTGCTTTCTTAGAAGAAAAAATTTTGAATTTGTAAAAAACGTTCGGCAAAATAGGAATCTTCACACTTTTTAGGATCAGGCTGTCAAAATAGAACTGGGAAGAAATTTAAAAAATGGAGCTAAAAACATTGTCGGACCCCGGTCGCCTGAATGTCCTGAAATCGAGTGTGGACTGTGTGGAAAAATTCATCGGAAAAACGCTGAAATTGAGTTGCGATTTGAAAAGTCTGACTTTCAGATATATATTATCATTTTTCTTTGGATTTCGTATGCCCGAAAATTCGGTAATTTTTTTGAACACCATAACCTTGAATATTAAGTTTCTAACTACGTTACTCGACGTGTTTATCGTATTTTCTCTAATAGGGCCCCAGGGGCTTTATTTTTCGATCACCAAAAAATCTTGAAAATGTTTGAGTTTTAGACTCCTTTTCAGACTCCTTTAGACACCTTTAGACTCCTTCTACAGTTTTTAGGCTCCTTATATTTTAGACTCCTTCTATAGTTTTAGCATTTCGATCGCTAAATTCTTTTTTCAAAACTTGGCGTTTTCCACGCTTCGACTCGAACCTCGAAAAATCAAACTCGTGATCTGAAAAAAGCAAAGTCGAAAACAACAAAAGCGTTCGGATCTTTTCGGAGTAGCATACGGTTAACAGTCTAATTTGGATGTAAGGCTACCCAAATATAAGGCCACTTTCACCCTGGCTGGTCCAAGGGTAGGCTTTTTTTGAAAAAAAAATTCAGCAATTTTAATAACAGATTCAGGCTCAGCGTACATGATTAGCTTACAAATTTGTCGAATTTTAAACTACTCTCAAGACAACAGAGATTCGAAATTTTCGTCAAAACGGCTTTTTTGAAAAGACCTTGTTTGGTTTTAAGGCCCTTAGCTCGATGGAACATTAAAAAACCTGCTTTTGGGTTTCAGAAGAAGAAATCTACAGGAAATTCGTCGTCGAAATGTGTATACACGCTAAGAAATGAATAGGTTAAAGAGTCGAAATACTCCGGAAAAGCAAAACGTGACGGACAAACACAGTCCAAATACTATACCAAGTGAGTTGCTATGTGAGTAGAGAATAACATTTCTGCAAAGAAAAGCATGCTAGAACCTACAGATCAAGGACCTCTCCGAGTACCCAACTTCCGAGGTCCATGTCTCCAAAATGTATGTCCCAAATCTGATGGCACTGATTGGGGTATCTAGGGGAAAACGTCAATTTTTAAATTTGCGACTTTCCGACCTTTTTATGACTGGGGTTCAATACAGTCGAGTCCGCTAACCCGCACCCCAAAAAGTTCGTTCCCGCCTTGGGTCGACACTTTTTTTAACCCAATTTTCGAAGTATTTTTTCAATTGTGTTTTTACAGTCTGATAGCAAATATCGTGAGGATTCCGATTTTGCCGATCGTTTTTCAAAACCTAATATTTTTGGCTCTAAAAGACCAAAACCCCGCTAACCCGGCACCATATTTTTAAAAAGGGTGCCGGGTTAGCGGGGTTTTGGTCTTTTAGAGCAAAATATTAGGTTTTTGAAAAACGATCGGCAAAATCGGAATCCTCACGATATTTGCTATCAGACTGTAAAAACACAATTGAAAAAATACTTCGAAAATTGGGTTAAAAAAGTGTCGGACCCAAGGCGGGAACGAACTTTTTGGGGTGCCGGGTTAGCGGGACTCGACTGTATTTCAAACCATACTCTTAACTTTTTTGATATATTTTTTGTGATATTTTCAAAACTTTAATTTTTTTAAATCATGGTCATAATACTGAACACATAAGGCATTAATAAGAAAAAATTAAGTTAATAAGATTTAGTAAGCATTATAAGTAATTCCTTGTAAATTTGCTTAATAAATTCACTTTCAGTTCTTAGTTCGCGTAATTAAATGTAAACAGGTGTTGTTTTTTGTTCTTACTCGATCTTTTTTCGACTAAAATTTTTTTAGTTTCCTAAATATTGAATGTATAGTACTTTTGAATGGAAAAGCAATATTTGTTAAATGAGCGAGTTAATTGCTGATTTTTCTTTGTCTTATTCTATATTTGACATCATTGTTGGTGTTGCTATGATATTATCCTCTATCCTATGTCTGTTTTTAAACTTTATTATTATAAGAGTAAGTGTTCTAATTCGAAAACAATTTAAAAACTGTGAGACGATTGCAAAACAACAGTTTGCAAGGAAAAGCACAGAGTTTTCTTTTAGAAAATCTATTTCTATTAGAAGCTTCCTCTTTTATCGAAGCCTTGTGGCCAGGGGCGTACGCAGGGAAGGGTAGGGGGTGTGCACGTGCCCTCCGTCAGATTTTTTCCTTATCGGTGCCACCCCTGTCAGAAATTCCTGCGTACGCCACTGCTTGTGGCTATAACTAAAGTGAACAGCACAAGTGCAGAACTCACCGTCCCACCCCCCCCAAAGAGTATGAGTTCTCCAGCCGTAGAACAGGGTTGTCCATATTCAGAAAACCCCAATTCTTGCAATGTGAAGTGTGCTGGTCTTTCGCCGCGGAGCGGTGAAATAACCTCAGTATTTCTACAAAAAAACAAGTTATAATGATAAGCGCAACACCCCTAACTCATACCCCTCGAGTTTAATACTCTTTGGAGGGGGTGCACTTTTTATGCTGACGTATCTAAAACTTACAGCCCGAACCACATGGAAACTAAGCGAAAATTAATAATATTGTCGCCGTGTAAAACCTAATTACGATCGCTACAGAAAAAGGCTATACCTTTTAGTCTAAATTGAACCTGAAATGCCCCCCCCTGCCAAGTCAAGTAATTACTTGGCCGTGCTGTACAATAGGGATGTTTTTGCCTTGCCAGCTTTATATATTGCTCATTCAGTATTTCGACAAAATTGTAAGAAGCAGAACTCACAAATTAAAATTGAAAAAGGGACCAATGCAAAAAAAATCCTTATTGTAGGACTAATTAATTTTAGGCAGTTACGCAAGATATTGAGCTTTACAAATTGAATTCCTATAAATTCATGCTAGGACTGGCTTGGGCTGATGTTATTCAGTCATTGCTTCATTCAATCACTGGTTTCTGCACCATTTTTCAGACCACATGGTATCCATGGTTTAATAAAGTAAGTATTGGCTGAATACATTTGTTTCTGAAACTTCATTACAGGCTATGGGCGTTCTTTGCACTCCAAGTTACGTCTTTTATGCAACGACAACTATTGTTTTGTCCATCAATAGATTAGTAGTCATTACATCACCAAGAGCAGAGAGATGGCTATTTTCTAAAACTGGTGTCAAAGTGAAATTTAAATATTTTTATGATACAATCGAGTGCCAATAACCCGACACTCCCTCGAGTTCGTTCCCACCTAGGGTCCGACAATTTTTTTACCCCAGTTTTTGAAGGCTTTTGAAAATTATGCTTTGAAAGTCTGGTTCCAAATATTGTAGCGGTTCCGATTTTACCATCCCTTTTTAAAAAATCTTTGAATTTTGACACTTAAAAATCAAAATCCCGATAACTCGACACCCTATTTTAAAAAAAAATGACGGAATTTTAAATTTTAACTGTCGAAATTCAAGGATTTTTCGAAAACAACTGGTAAAATCAAAACCATTACGATATTTGGCATTAAAAATAGGCCTAAAATAGGCCTCGTTAGACCAAAAAGGCCTAGGCCTAAAAAGGTCTAGTTAGCACTAGGCCTAACTAAAATTTTCGCAGGCCTATTTCGGGACACCCAGTTTTCAAGGAAAAGGCCTAGTTAGACCGAAATCCTTATTCTTGTGCTACAGTCGGGTGCCGATAACCCGACTCAAGTTCTTTTTGACCCGATTTTTGAAGGCTTTTGAAATTATGTTATGACTGTCTGGTGCCAAATATCGTAAGGATTCAGATTTTACCGGTTGTTTTTTAACAATCCTTTTGACACTCGAAATCCAAAATTCTGATAACCTGACACCTTTTTTTAATGTAGGGTGTCGAGTAGGGTTGACAGCGGTCGCGGTGCGGTCTTTTTTGGAAGGCTGTGTTAACCATTTTTTGATTAGTTTTTTAGATTCTGTTTTTACCGTTCTGTTCAGCATGAAAAAAGAGGCGCGGTCTTTAGAATAATGACGACCACTCCATGAATTGATTCAGTGATTAAAACGCGTTAGCGCAACAAAAAAATATTTTTTAGACCACTCCAAAAAAATTTTTTTGGTTGCGCCAACGCATTTTAATCACTGAAACAATTTATGGAGTAGTCGTCATTATTCTAAAGACCGTGCCTCTTTAAAGATATATTACCGTTCTGTGCCTAACAAAACGGTAAAAACAGAATCTAAAAAAATAATCAAAAATTGGTTAACACAGTCTTCCAAAAAAAAAGACCGCACCGCGACCGCCGTCAATCCTAGTGTCAAGTTATCGGAATTTTGATTTTTAAGTTTCAAAAGTTTGCGATTTTTAAATACGATCGGCGAATTGGAATCTTTACGATATTTGGCATCAGACTAACAAACCATAATTTTCGAAAGCCTTCGAAAAGTGTGGTATAAAAATTTTCGCACCCTAGGTGGGAACGAACTCGAAGAGGTGTCTGGTTATCGGCACTCGACAGTACTATAAATTTTTCATTCCAGCTGTGGTTTCTATTACTATTCGCGATCAGTACCTTTTTCCTAGTAGCAAATGCCTCACCCTGGGCTAGTATGCTCTACTACCAGATCAGTGGTCTTGGAGCTACGACTACGAAATGCCGCAAAGCCACAAAGTGCAAAAAGTAGCAATGTTTGTAGAAGTGGGTGGCATATTTGTTTCAGGAATTATTTATGTTCTCATATTCGGCTTTATTTTCACAAGGTTTTAAAGTTTTACAATAATAATATAATTATTAGCTTCAAATGTACAATCTTTAGAGAAATCAAGGACATGTTAAGAAAAAAAGTACTGTTACAGACGTGAAAATTTTGATTCAAGCATTTACAATAACTTCATATTGCACTGTGCTAAACACAATGTGGCACAACTACCAGGTGAACAGATTAGTTGGTGCTTAAATCGACACTTCTTTTAATTCCTTAGAAGATTAGTTTCGATGAAAAAGCGTTTTTTTATTAGGTTGGCGGATGAGTTTCCGGACTGGCATTAAAATTTAATGAATTTTAAGTCCCAAACGACAAGTTTTTATACATTTATTTTAGTCATTTACTAGGCATAACATAACGAAATCAGTTAATTGGCTTTCTTTTTCAACTTTCTTTCGCTCTTTGCAGAAGAAGAATTCACCCAAAGCGTTGCTGTGACTGAGAATGCAAAACATCGAAAAATGACTGCAAAAACTAAGATGTGTGTTTTCACTGTAAAAATGCGCACTTATTTAAAAAATTTGACGGAAATTCGAATGTGTCACTATATCGAGAGTTAGTTTGCGGTCAGTGCTCGAGCTCAAGATGTCACTAATCGAGGGTGTCACTATATCGGGAGTGAACTTTGTTGAGTTTCTCTGCCGGCCAACCAACCTTCTTTTAAGGTGTCACTATACTGAGAGTAGAGTTGGCCCGGAATTCCGGTTCCGGTTTCCCGTATTTTCAACTTTTGAACGAATTTTTCGTGTTAAATATCAATATATACAAAAAATCATGTAAACAGGCAGCTATTTTTTCGAAGACTTATTTTTTCGACTCCGGTTTTAGTTTCGGCAAAAGTGAAATTCCGGCTCCGATTCGGTTTTCACAAACATAAAATTCCGGTTCCGGTTTTCACAAATCTAGAATTCCGGTTCCAGTTCCGGTCCAAATATTGATTCCGAGCCAACTCTAATCCAGAGTGTGACTATATCGGGCTGTCACTATATCGAGAGTCGACTGTATACAAATTTTCGATGCTCAGATGCGTATTCAAAGAAATTTAAAAATATTCCACGAAAAAACGCGCAATAATTAGTGACCAACCCAATACTTTATATTGACACAACAAAAAGTTTTAGTGGTTCCTTCCTGACACAAAAGAGGCATACATGGCATTAAACTTTATGTGGATTTATAATGCAGCTGTTAATCCACTTGTTTACTTCGCTGTTAATGTGTAAGTTTTTCTACCGACTTTCAGTCGACAACAAGTAGTATTTCGATTTTAGAGCTATTCGCAAAAAAGCTGGATCATTTTTGAAAATATCTAGAGGAAATTCTAAACTAGTAGAAGATCAAAGTGCCTTTTTTACAAAAATACACAATTTTCACATTAACAAGAGAAGTCTTGTTTCCAGAATATTTTTTCCTAAACAAAATGTTCAAGTTAATGACGTAAGGCGAAGAAGCTCAATTTGATATGATTGTTAATTGTGAAATAAGAATAATAACAAAACTTATATTAAAAGCCATTTTTTATCTGAAAGTTAGCAGTAATTTGTATAGGGTTCGCCATTCTTGCGGAACTTTTTGTTTTGCCCACATCTTCACCAAATGACAGTCAAAACTGTTTTTTCAATAAATTTTCTATTTAGCACTGAAATAAGAAAACTATTTTAAGCGAACAGAAATCAAGAAATCATGAATTGAAACTAGCAAATTTGGTGCCATTCTGTTGCCTAGATTCTTTCCTATCGAGCAGAAAAAAGATATCGTCAACACACGATAAATTTAAAAAGATATAGGCGAAACAAATAGTTTCGCAAGAATAGCGAACCCTGTAAAAAGTGTAGTTTTCAGTCTTTGAAAAAATGTGGAAATTCGAAAAAGTTTTTTTGCAGTCTTTTCTGCAAGGCAACTTGGATTATTGCAATTTCTAGAAGCTTGTGCCGAAATCTTCAAGATGTGATCGGTCACGCTCGCTTTAGTTAAGAAAACGCATTAAACAGCTTTGCAAAATATTGCCTCTGCCCTCAGATACAGACCCTCAAACTCGAGGGGTCTTTTATTAATAAAAGGAATACGGTAAAAACCGGGCTCCTAGACGTTCTTATTTATACGATTCATATACAATTCATAATAAGATCAATAGAGCCATGGTTTGGCGTTCATCTTTTGGTTCAAGCCTATCTTGTCAGAGCACTCTCAAACTTCCTGCCTAGCCAAAATTCGCGACTGCATTGATGACAAGACTGCTGCCAAAGGACCCTGAACCTTTCACATTGTGACTCACAACCAGGCGTTCCCCTCGATCGATTGCTGTTCATCCGATGTGCTCTTTCGAATGATTTTTCTGACTCCACCAGGCTAAAGCGTGGCTAGACTTCGGAATTGTGTTTCAACCATTTCGAAGGCCTTTTTAGGTCTTAGAAAGACAGAAAATATGTTTTGAGTGCGCCACGAGCATTTTCAAAAAAATTTTTGACCGAAATTTGAATTTTCTAATACCATCAAATGCAGTCATTCTGATCTCCTTAGGGTATCCAGGTACCTTTCAGGTTGGTTTGCTTAGATTCTCGAAGGCGAGAAGTCAAATTTTGATCAAAAAAAATTTTCCGAAAATTCTCTTCTGCGCTTTAAAAAAAGCACTTGTGCACTCGCCCGTTTTTTCGCTATTTGTAAATAATCTCCTAAGTAATTATTATACGCTAAAAACGATAAAAAGGTGTTTTACTTACAATTTCCGCATAAAAAAACTAAGTTTCCAAAAAAGTTTTGGTTACCAAAGGTTGACCAATAGAATACCCTAATATAAGATAATTTACCGTGGGGACCAAGGCAATTGGTCAACCTCTGGTAACCAATTTTTTTGAAACCTTGTGTTAGTTAAATTGTTAGTTAACGTTTTGAGCGTGTAAGAATCACCTAGGAGACCAGGGGCGTAGCCAGAAATTTCTGACGGGGGGCACCAAAAAATTTTTAGGCCATTTTACCTACACCTTTTTCGAAGGCATTCCACCTACACCGTTTTTGAGAAAATCTGATGGGGGGGGGCACTGATAAGGAAAGAAACCTGACGGGGGGGGGGGGGGGCACGCACAAAAAAAGAAAATTTGGAGTTTAGCCACCTATAGGGCACCTAAACCCCAAACTTTGCCCGTAAATCTTTTATTCGTGAATTGTAAATTTTCGTTGCTTGAAAATTTCAGCAGTTTCGCACTAAATCGAGGGCGCACTGAACCGGGGTTTGACTGTATCTTCACTTCAAATCAATCGAAACGTTCCTCTCATGCATATTGAGACGGGTTTCCAAATAGTGATTTGAAACACTTTAAAAAAAATTTAATTGAGGAAGAAAATCTTGAAAGATCAGCACAACACATGCCATTTGTTTAACAAAAAAATTAGAGTCCAGATGAAGAAAATATGACTGACTTATCGCATTTTCGAAAAACATCTCAAAGCCTTTTGTTTGAAAAGCTGCTATCAACTTTTCAATTTAAGCCATTAATAATTATTAGTTGGGATGAAAAGAAAAGATCAGCAAGTGTAAGCGAAATTTCATTTCATATAAATAGGCCAGAAGTGATCTCAAATTAACCATCTTTCGTACAAATCAAAATGTTTTCTTTATCTTCTTTTGTTTTCTACCTTGTAGTTGCTAATCTTTGCCTGGTTGCTGCCAAGCCTTCAGGTAATACTTGATCTATAAATATATAGTTGGAATTGATTAATTAATTTTAGGACATCAAGAGTCGTTGGAAGGCCTGGAACCTTGCACTGGCCCACCTCCAACTGGTGCTCGACCAGATGGCCTCCACCATGCCGTCCTCCTGGCGGTTTTGGTGGTTTTGAAGGAGGCCCACCTCCTAGCGGCTTTGGTGGCTCTCCATCTTCTGCTGACTCTGCTTCCCAGCAACAGTAAAAAGTCTATCTTGAAAATATAGAAAACTGTCCGCGAAGTTTCTTTTGCAATCAATTTTTTTCAATACTGAACAATAAAATATTTTTTTTGGTCATTGCAACTGTATCATCATTGTTATTCTTAACATTTTAATCAAAAAGCTGGTCTAAAATATGGGTATGTTTTTTATGTTATTTTAAACTTTTTAAAACCTATAGCTGTAACTATCTTTTAAATATTTTTCATTTAAAAGACTTATTGTACGATTTTCAATAGCATTTAGTTTTTAGTTTGAAAGCGTTTATTAACACGGACGATCAATTGTAACAACAGTCGAAATAGACTTAGAATTTTATGCAGACTCCGACTCCACAGTGAAAAAAGTCGAAGTTGTTATATCAAAAACATGCTAAAAATATTGGGTGTGTACACGAGCAAGCCTTTATTGAGCCAAAAAATTTTTGTGAAAGAAATCACCACTTATTGAACAAAACACTAAATTTTCTATAAGCTGTGCTATTTAATCCACAAGCTACTGTGAAAATAAAAATTCAAAGCAGCATTCAAAAAGTACCGTTTGTCAAGCTTCGACTTCTCACAAAAAAATGTTATGCACAACAACAAATATTGCCATGTAAAGAGCAGGAACAATTAATTTTTGCAATGCAGATGATTGACACACTAGTCACTGCCAATTTCAAAGTCCGATCATGCCAACTCATGCCAAATATCTTTTTGAAACCCTGAAGTTAAACTTCTTAGCTCTCTTTTAAGCACAAACCGTTGAATCGAGGTAGCTTTGAAAAAGTTTTGAAGTCCTTTAAATTGGAGACGGTGGATTTTGGTCCGGATTTTTGGTGGATTTTTGGGTTTAGTCCAATTTTCGGCCAGTTTTTGTAAACTCATGCCGGATATCTTTTTGAAACCCTGAAGTTAAACTTCTTAGCTCTCTTTTAAGCACAAACATGTAAATTCAAGTTGCTAATAAATGTTGCTAATTTTTCGGGGAAAATCTCATAGTCATCAAAAATTTGTTATCAAATTCAAATTTTGAATTTGTTCAAAACAACATTTGCCTCGACTGGAAAACTATTTTTCGCCGGGGTTAGATCCCTGCCAACGCCAAACATTTTTCGTTCCTCCCATAAGATCCCGATACAGACCCTCTATATAGTATTTGCATCGGGGGTTCCGTCCGTCGCCCTTTTTATGAAATTATTGTTTTACAACCTAATTTTTGGCCAGTTTCATTTATTTAATTTTTATTTATTTGATATCATTCCGAAACATTCAAGTTCAACGTCCTAGCTTTCTTTCGAGCACAAAAAAGTATGATCGAACCTGCTTCAAAAAAAGTTTTTCCTGCCCTCCAAATTGGAGATGGTGGATTTTAGCCTGGATTTTTGGTGAATTTCTCTGTTCAGGTCCACTTGTATGAAATTTTTTGCAATTTAAGTTGATAGCAGCTTTTCAAACAAAAGGCTTTGAGATGTTTTCGAGAATGCGATAAGTCAGTCTTATTTTCTTTATATGGACTCTAATTTTTTGTAAAACAAATAAACAAAAGGCATGTGTTGTGCTGATCTTTCGAGATTTTCTTCCTCAATTAAAAATTTTTTTAAATTTTTTTTTTCAAATCACTATTCGGAAACCCGTCTCAATATGCATGAGAGGAACGTTTCGATTGATTTGAAGTGAAGATACAGTCAAACCCCGATTCAGTGCGCCCTCGATTTAGTGCGAAACTGCTGAAATTTTCAAGCAACGAAAATTTACAATTCACGAATAAAAAATTTACGGGCAAAAGTTTGCCAAAAAAGAAAATTTAGAGTTTAGGGTGCCCTAGAGGTGGCTAAACTCTAAATTTTCCTTTTCGGCAATTTTTTGCCCGTAAATTTTTATCCGTTTCCCGTGCTTAGACTGTCATATACCAAAATGCGCAGAAACATATCCTTAAAGGAGCATGCTTTCCTAGTGCAACGGCAATTGTTGATTTTTGAATTCCCGGGACATAAAAAAATAAAAATAATTATGACAAAATTTGCGCAAAATGTTTTTCAAATGCAAACAATTTTTTTCGGCAGTCATTTTTGACTTCTCGATTGAATTTTCGGTCGGGTCCACCGACTCGCTGTTACTTTGTGGTCGCCCATTTGGTTTTTGTGTATAGCTAGTTGAATTATAGTGGCTATATCTTATTTTTATGTCTTTTTTGCTTCAGATTATTAAAAGAAGAAGCCAAGTTTTCGCCTCGAACCTCATTAGATAAGTTTTTATCCATTATTTGCCGTCTTTTTCTTTTCTTTTGTTCCTCCTGTTCAGGTTGTTTGCGAGGGCGCTCATGCGGATTGTACGAGATCTGATTGCGCTTTCTCTGTGGCGCTACTTTGCTTTCTTGAGTCGGTCACGGGCAGTGGCGTACGCAGGAATTTCTGACGGGGGGGGCACCAGGCCATTTTCAGGCCATTTTACCTACACCGTTTTTCAAATTTTCGAGGCCATTTTACCTACACCGTTTTCGGAAAAATCTGACGGGGGGGGCACGTACCCCCCTGCCCCATAATCCATCACGGTTTATGATGAAGACAATTTTTACTAGAGCCTGTAAAAGTACCGCCTGTGCACATACTTGCGTAGTGTATTTCGCGTATTGTATTATCTTTCTATGTGCCTTCGTGCTCCATCTATAGACAGTATGGCTAGGCCCTTGTAACATAACTGTCGGAGCACGTCAACTTCATGTAAGAGGCTGCCTAGCGAGAGTGGTTATAAGCCTCAAAATATTTTACCGAAATGGTCTACTAGGTTTATATCATTTATTTTCAGGTATGATGCGTCACTCAGATATCTTGTTCTCATCAGGGAAATAATCTTTACCGTCCTTGGCTATGCAGGTCCTGAGCTACCGTTTGTTTATATGCTCTTTTACGGACTATCCTGTGTTTTGACGAAATAATAAATAACTATCTAACATTTAGATGTGTAGAAAATTTAACTGTGCTCTTGTACTTGATCTATTCAGGCACAACTATGTAATATTTAGGTCACTGTAATAGTCACTTTGTAGCACACTACGGTTCAAAGCCGGTAATTACTGTGATTATGACCTACACAAGTGATAATCTACACAGCTAATTATTAGATAGTTCTTCATTCTTTTGCTAAAACACAGGACAGTCCGTAAAAGACAATAAATACAAACGGTAGCTCGGAACCTGAATAGCCTAGGACGCTAAAAGAATATATCTCAGTGACCTAAATATTTACAGTGACCTAGATATTCGCGAGTTCGCGACGATTTGGCTCTACAGTCGACGCTCTCTATAAGATACTCTCCATAAGATACATCTCTCTATAAGATACAGCAAATTTTGGTTGCGGTTGAGAAAAATATAAGGGCTGTTCCTTTTTCAGCCCTCGATTTAGGGTATTTTTATAGGGAGCGTCGACTGTATATACATTTGGATGCCCCAATAAGAGTAAAAAAAGACAGGCAGTGAACATAGTTTTGTTAACTAGGGCTATAGAGTCTCTTTTTGTCAGAGAGTCTGTATAGAGTCTCTTGGCCGCCGATCGTCGACTCGGGAGGTCGGGAACTGGCCGTCCAAAATGTATATACAGTCGAATGTATATACAGTCGCCTGAATCGCGACCAAAATTTGCTGCATCTTATAGGGAGATGTATCTTATAGAGAGCGTCGACTGTAGAACCAAATCGTCGCGAACTGGCCTATCCCCGTCAGTATCGTGCCTGAAAATAAATGATATAAACCTAGTAGACCATTTCGGTAAAATATTTTGAGGCTTATAACCACTCTCGCTAGGCAGCCTCTTATACGGAAGTTAACGTACTCCGACAGTTATGTTACACAGGCCTAGCCATACTGTCTCGAGTATAGAGTACGAAGGCACATAGAGAGTAGTATTTGGACCTCATATAGCCCGACAAAGTAAAAATCGGCACATATACAGATAAAATTTTGATGTTACGTGTATTACGACTTTGTCCAGCTGTCTGCAGTAGGAATTGTGTGAAAAAATAAAATTTACCTGACAAAAAAGCGATATTTACCTGAAAAACAATAAAATAAGTCATAGACTGTCAGACTAACAGAACACATACACACTTCCAGCTGAGCCCAGCACATCAGGAGTCATACCATCAACCGAATTGACTGCCTCTCCACAACAAGAAAATTGAAGACGCTCCATGTTTAAAAGCTTAACACGATGATTTCTCAGAATTCCATTTCGAGCCAGTAGACCGAGAAATGGAGGGTCAATTGCCTGCAATCACAAAGACATTATATGGCCAACATTCGGGACAATGAAGAACAGACTTTTTGATTTGTGACCACATATCCTTTAAGCTTGTCTTCTTTGCCATTGCCACACACCTGTTTTGTTAGCTCAATGATCTCGTGGACTCGATGAGTGATGTATTCACGCTCAGCTTGCAAAAATCGCTCTCGTTCAGAAGCGCTCTTGTAATACAGCACAGGTTGACTTCGCTGAAAATAGATAAAGTATTAGATCGCTAATAGACCTAAAAAATTAAAGCCTTACATTTCCTCGGATTCCGAAAAGACATTGCAGGTTAGGATGTATGCATTTCTCAATGTCTTCGGCATATCAGGATGAAGACCACCATCATAATTCGAAGTCGATATCACGAAACTTACGTAAACCTAGAAAAACACAAAAACCACACAAAGAAAAGACAGCAAATAATCGATAAAACTTATCTAATAGTTTTTGAGGCAAAGACTTGGCTTCTTCTGCTAAAAAAAAAGAAATAAATATAGATGCAACCACTATAGTTCAACTGGCTATCCAAAAAAACAAAAGGGCGACAACAAAGTAAGAGCGGTTCGGCGGACCAGACCAAAAATTCAATTGAGAAGTCAAAAATGACTGCCAAAAATAATTGTTTGCGTTTGAAAAATATTTTGCGCAAATTATTTGATAATTATTTTTATTTTTTTATGTCCCCGGGAATTCAAAAATCAACAATTGCCGTTGCACTAGGAAAGCATGCTCCTTTAAGGCTATAAAAGTAACCACAAGTATGAGTAGAAAAATGTTTGTCAATATATCAGCAAATTAGCATTCCAACTAAAAAGTGGTTTTCTAGGAATCTTATTCGGAGTCTAATTATAAAAATCCATTTATCTTAGTCATGCTAACATATACTGAATGTAGTTTATATCATATCTGAGAGCCACGGAATTTCTCTTTCGAACCCCGAAAACTGTTATTCGGCAAGTGGACTAATCGGTCAGATATAGTCCAATTAGCATCAGTCTATTTTTTTCGATATTGATTACGGCCCGTAATTTACGGGTCCTGGCCCGAAAATGGCCAAAATGGTGTCTCAAGGGCATTTCGGCTTTTTTTAACGTGAAAAAGCAACAAAAAATTATGGGGAAACACTTTTTAGCACTTTTCGAATTTTTTTTGCATTTTTGCCCTGGAGGACCAAGGTAACTCAACATAAAAGGGTACCTGGATACCCCAAAAAGATGGAATTTGAACATAGTTTTGTTAACTGGGGCCTACCGCATAAAAAAACTTTGTTGTGCATGCTTTTTTATGCATCCAGAGTAACTTTTGAGTGATTTGCGTCTAAGGTATGTGGGTGTGCGCATCTCAACCCCAAGCAACCAAGCCCCCGAAGGGTGCGCAGGGGCTTGAGAGTTAGAGATGCGCGCACTCACATACCGTGATTCCGAGCAAGACTCTTGATCGAAAATGTATATAGAGACTCTTTTTGCCCAGCTCAAGTGACCAAAACAGTGTGAAAACTAGAGTTGTGAAAATGCTCGAGCAGATTGATTTCGAGCATATGCTCGTTTCACAACCCTAGTAAAAACCACCAAATAAGGTATCTGAATACCCTCTAGAACGGCCAAAAAGTAGATTTTTGATTAAGAAAAATGTGGAAAGTGCTTTCCCAATTGTTTTTTCATCTTTTCTATACGTAAAAGTGGTCAAATCGCGTGAAAGCGAGTTTAAAACCGGTTTTCGGACAAGGGGGGGTGGTGGTTGTTTGGAATTTTATACTCCGGCCTTTGGTGGCGCCACAAAGGATACTTGCTTTCTGTTCGGAAGAATCTCTTATGTCTGCTAGATTTGATGTACAATCAGTTCAAAAATTCTATTATAAGAATTTTCTGCTCTATTCTTAGTATCGAAGTGGTTTTCTGCAGCAGCAGCATCCGGAGCCGTTCTAAACCCCTATACAACATTGCTTGCGATGGAAAGGGATAAAGAAGTGCGATTTGAATTGTGAAGATTTCGCTTTTATGTGCTGCTCGTATTGTAATTACTTTCCTTGTTTCACGCATATGTTGTTACATAGGCATTAAGGTGTGGACAAATGAAAATGTTACTCCGCCTGTAAGTTACTGGACCGGTTTACTAATCGTTCCATTTGACTTAGAAATTCACGCTTAACCATGACAAATTTACCATAATTTTATGATATTTATGTTAATTTTTAACAGCCTATGGTGAATATTTTTTTTCGTGATTCCCAAAAATGGCATACCGTATATTCTCTATTAACCCCCCACTCTCTAATAATCCCCCACCCACGGACCTCATATCTCAGTCTAAAGCAAACATTTCACAAATCTGTTTTTTGCGCTTTCTTAATTAGCATGAGCTCTCCTGATTCCACTTTTCAGATCTTGGTCGATTGCCCAAAAATCTCAAAATCAACCTTAAAATTTTCCGATTTTTAAAGGGTTGAAAAAAAATCCTCCATGGGGGATTAATAGAGAATATAAAGTATACCATAAGATTCAGCATGAAAAATGCTACAAGGCTCGAACTTTTCGACCCCCCTCTTTAGGGGGGCTTAAATTGGAGGGGGGGGGGGTAAAATTAGAGAGAGGGCTTAAATTATAGCAAATACGGTATGCATGCCAGAGTTTCTTTATGCGATAGGCCCAAGTTAACAAAACTATGTTCAAATTCCATCTTTTTGGAGTGTCCAGGTACTCTTTCCGGGTGGTTTACCTTGCTACCCCAAGGCAAAAAGTCAAGTTTTGGTCAAATTTTTTTTAAAAAAATCCATCTTTTGTGTAGAAAAATGTTAGAAAATAATTTTTTTTATCGTGTTTCATGCATATATATAAATTACTTGGGAGTCGTTCGAACACTATTCTTAAATAAGCGAGATCAAAAAGTTATGGCCAAAATAAATGTGGCAGAAAAAATTGGGACTCCCTGTATTTGACGAATCCACTTACCTTTTTGTGTATTTCACTTGTTTTTTATTCATTTAAAAATTTCGTAAATAAGTGGCTCAGAAACCCTCTTTCATAAACTACTCAGCTTGTTAAATATAAGAAAGAACTTTCCTCTAGAGACAAAAATCAATGTAATTCAAAAAAGGTCCAAATGGAAATCCCATGTGACCATCATGAATGACCATCCCCATACTCTTTGACACATTCCTACCTAAACTCGTCTTTTCTCGCCGATTTTATTTCAAGCGAAAGCTAACATGCGCCATAATTTTAATTAAGCGGCATTTTGCGCTCATCCACTTAGGTTTAAGATTTTGCCCTTCAAAGTAAAAAACCACCAATTTAATCTCTAAAACTTAAAAATTATATTGATCTATAAAACCTAAAAATTGAAAATAAAAAATCTAAAAACCAACATCCAAAAACACCATTTGCTTCCTGAGATCCTGAGCTTCAATTTAAAAAAAACCGAAAAATCTAACAGAAACACTTCAAAAAATTAAAAACATCAATTTTTGACAAACAAACAGACAAAACATCTCTGCTAGAGATTCTCTAGTACTATATAAGAGATAAAAAGTGGTACGAAACATTTCTCGAACATGGGTATGGAAAAAAGAAGATGCTTGAAGGACCATAATTATTGATGCAAATGAAAATTTGGCGAATTCAAATGCGCGCGGGACACGTCTCTTTCGTCTAGCACTCTACTCTTTGGAGTTATTTCAAGCGACCCAAAAGAGTAGAGTGAGAGACGAAAGAGAAGTGTCCCGCGCGCATTTAAATCTGTCTACCGTATTTTCTCTATTTATTACCCCTCTCTAATAATTACCCCCTCTCTATTAATTACCCCCATAGGCACCCCGTATCTCAGCTCAAAAAAAAATATTTTGCAAATCTGTTTTTTGCGTTTTCTTAATCACCACGAACTTAGTTGATTCCACTTTTTAGATTTTGGTTGAGCACCAAAAATCTCAAAATCAAAATAATTCTTTTTGATTTTTCAGGAGTTGAAAAATAATTACCCCGGTGTAATTAATAGAAAATACGGTAATTCTCATTTGCATCAATAAGTATGGTCCTTTAAGAAAAAAGAAGATTGAATTTCAATTCTTCATAACACTTTTCGATTTGGAAGATTCCTGGAAGCATGACCATTCAAATTGAAGTGGCAATAGAATTCCAGCTAGACCTGCTGTTCTCGTGTGCTACACTACCCATAAAACCTTTATTGCTGAAAAAAAGTTTGTTTGTCTTTACAGCCTTTTTTCAACAACAAAACAGTCATTTTCATTTTCAAAGGTGGTATTTTACAAAAGGTCCCAATCAAAAAAAAAATATAATAAAAAAATATGTCGAGGCTGCGTGCGTGCTTATCAATCAATATCAGCCTCTATTTCTATATGCCTGTCCATTTTTTTGGTTTTTTATTTTAGATCTTTTATATGCTGTTCACAAGCTGCATGTCATTCACGCAATTTGCCACCATACATGTCATTCGGGCCGATCTCTGGCACCGCTTGCGCATCACGAGCTCTCGTGTATACCATTGACATGTTTTCGACGATATCTTGTAAACATGTTTTCGCACACCCCATTATATATTTCTTTTTATCATTTTGCTTAGCTCTGTGCTCTTATTTACTCGAAAAATCAGTTCTGTTTGAAAAACTGAAAAAAAAATTTCTAACAATGATTTTTTAAAATTGTTTTAGAGTGCTTTTGATAAGTTGACACAAAAAGGTGTCGGCGAATTGATAGTCAACTGTGTTCTTATATAGCGAAATTTGAAGCAGTGCTATAAATGGTAGCGGTGCCGAAAATTTGAAGACTGGTGCACGGTGCGGTGCCCGGTGCCGAAAATTTCAGAGGTCGGAGCCTGGTGCGGTGCCCGGTGCCAAGATTTTACAGGCTAGCTCAGGGCCACCATCTCAAATTGTTTAAAAAAGGGCATTTTGTCAAAAACAGGAATTTGATGAAAAAAGTGTATTCTATCCAGGGCTTATTGCCATTTTGAAGCGAAAAAAAAGATTTTGACTAAAACTTCGAAAATAAAAAAGAACTTGGGGTTGCCAAAAAAAAATGGACAAACCTTTTTAAGAAAGACATATGGCAGCCCTGGTTTAACTTATGCTTGAATTGTGCTTGAATTCTTAAAAATTTACTGCATATTGACAGTTACTAACAGTTATTTTTGACGATTAGTGAAAACTCTAGTCAATTTTTGAGAATTTAGCAAAGTGTAAATGCGACTCGAATTTTTTAAATAAAATAAATAAATGCATTGAAAGATTATTTAAGGTATTATTCCAATCATCAAGTGCAGTTAAGTTTTTTCGTGCTTTAAAAGTTTTGAACTTTTTTTTCGGAATCTTTTTTCTATAAAGCTTATTGATACACGTGTTATTTTTCACAATTTATAGATTTAAAGGTTGTTGGAACGAAACTGTTTTTACCAGAAAATTATTACGTTAATTAAAACTAATTGGATAATTTATTTAAAAATGTGTTTAATAAAGAAAATAAAACTCTTTCGAAATTGGGAATGTTTACCTTATGAATGGGTATAAAACACCCACTGTTTTACTGTAAATCTCCAGCCTTTTTGTCTTAAATATTCCGCTTGTGAAAAAAGGATATTATGGCAACAAAGATTTGGTCGGAGTCTTTTCGCTTTTTTTTTAAACTTTAGACAGTCGTAATGCTCATCTTAGGCCCCAAAAACCAAACAAAAAATTGCGTGCAGGTAGGCTACAGGTATTTTTCACATATTTTTTTATTATATTTAATAAAAAAAATTATTATCAAAATGACTTTACTAAAAGTCACAAATGCTGATAAAGCAAAATGCTGTTGTTGTTGTTGCTATAAAATTAAAAGTTAAAAATTAAATATGTTTTGTTTGTTACTTTTTAAATTTTTAGCCTACATCCAACCTAGCACTAGTAATAGCTTCGATGATCTTCGAAACAAAATAACAGGTATGTTTCACATTTTGATGTCGAGCAACGTTATGCCCGACGAGTAAACCGTTCTGTATTTTGTAAAAATTTTACATGCAAACAAAAAACAATTCAAAAACATTACTGACAAAATTAGGATGGTCCCACGCGAATTCAAAATTTCCAAATTGCTGTGCTTATCAAGTTTCATGGTCCTTTATATAGGCTTTCAAAATATTTTAATTTGTTTTTGAATCTTTAACTTAAATGATGAAGGATATGTTTTACACGGATTATTGAGTTTGAAAACAAAAAATCGAGATTTTTAATAAAAGAGACCAAGGCATATTTTTCCGAGGGGACCACGAACACATATAGAGCCGCTGTATTTATTTCTTAAGTTCATATTTATAAGCATTTTTTTAAATATTTTTTAAGTTTGTATCTATTTATGTATAGAAATAGAAACGGCAACCTGAGAAATTGCAATGTTTTCAGAAAGTTTTCAGGAACTTCCTAAAAGTACAGTCAAACCTCGATTTAACAACCCCCACCTCAACTTCGTTCCCACCTAGGGTCCGACACTTTTTTGACCCAGTTTTCGAAATATTTTATGGATTCTGTTTAATGAAAAAAATGTGGACCGACAATTTATAACAAAATTTAAAAATCGTCAGGCTGTATAATACCTTTTTAGAACCAAGTTTTGACCATGAAGTTAATGATTTGGAAGAGGGATATGTTAAATCTCTAGCTATTTCAACAAATTTAACTGTCGAACCACACAATACGGAAAAACATCCTTCAATACTGGCAGATTTGGAGAAGCTAGTTAACTTACGAACATTTTCTTTCAAAGCCGTCTCTGATGTCATCCAGGAAGACTTCCGAAATTTAGAACAATGCATTTGCAATCCTTCCCGTCATGCTCAAATGGGTAGGCCAATGCATTTAATTATATTTGCTTGACTGATCACTTAATTTTAGATACGTTGATAGGACGATTAAAATACAATATAAAAACTTTTTCTGAAAAGATAATTTACACTGAAGCTAGTGTTAGGCGTCTTAAGAGTCTTATAGCTAGAACTACTTCAACCGGACACCCCAACAGCTTTGAAAATTCCATTTCTCAAGCTGAATTAGCTGCAACAAGTGCTTATTCACAGCCTTGGTTGAAAGAAGATTTTTTGACAAATTTAACAATAGCACTAAATTTATCAACTGAAAAAGATTTGGAAAATGAGGTGATACAAATAATTAATGATATGAACAGTTCTACTAATCAACTCAAAAATCTTATGATGACAAAGAATCCTATTTTGCGTTCTAAGCGAGAAATCGGTGGTAAGATGTTAGAACATTACTTTACAATATTTTTTATTTAAAATTCAAAAAGCAATAATAATAATAAAGAAAACCGACGCTACTTGCATATACCCCCAATTCAATTTTTTTGAATGTTCCCAAACACCCTATATCGACTCAAAACCGCGTCAAGAGTTAAAAAAGATAGTATTTTTTAGTTCCGATTGGGTTTTAGACAAAAAAATTTTTTGTGCATTTTTAAATTTGTGGCCTAGATAGCTCAGTGCTATAGCAGCGTTGTGTGTGGTTGTCCGTAAAAGCCCAAGTGCACCCCCCCCCCCCCCCCATGGTTGCACTTGGTATCTGTCGTGGTTGTCGTCCTCAGGTTCGATTCATCTGTCTGCTCTGTTATTTCTGATCATTTATGTTAATACATAAAAGATAATTTAAAAAATGATTTCGCAGTAAAAAAAGTGTCCCGCGCGCATTCGAATTTGCCAAAATTCTTATTGTTATCAACAAGTATGGTCCTTTAACAAGATGCTACTTCCATATACCCCCAATTCAAGCATTCAACTTTCGTAATTAAAAATTTAAAACTTTATCGACAACTTTTGCCTCCCACCCATCCAGTATCGATGGTATTTTCAGGGTATTCTAGGGTCGTTTTTAAGTAATTTATTACTTTTTTTCTTACCCGATCCAGTCTTTGTCTGCAGTTCATTACCAGAGCATAAACAACGACAACATGGCAAATGACACTGAGATTTCTTTGGAGACTCTCCTTTTTTCTTTTCTTCTTCTTGTTGCTTGTGTTGAATGGCCACCACGCTGAGCCACCAAAGGTCTAATAGTCTATTACATGAGCTGAGTGGATTCAGTCACCAGAATTTTCGAGCGCTTCTGAATCACCACCAACCAACATGACATTGGCGTCCAGAGCTACTTGACTGGTAAACTTGCTCCTTCATCCATATTCACCAGCTTCATTGGCAATGGATAATATTTTCGCCTTCCTCTTAGTCATAACCAAGACCTTTTGGTACTTGGTCATCGCTTACAGGTTAATGTGGTTCTGAGATCCGCACGCCCGCTAACGGTGAAAAGTCCCCCTAATAAACTTTGAAAAAGCATACTTACTTAGTCTTCGACCTCTTTAATGAGCAATCGACGTCATTTAGCCTCGACCTTCCTCTTCAGTGCCCAGTAGGGCCATCGCTAGAGTAGAGCAGTTAATTGTACTAAGCTTTGGCTTCACCTCGGGCACTAGGCCATACGCCTTCATTTTCAAAATAGTGCATGGCATCCCTTTACGAGCAAGATTTCTTTAGATTCTTAAGAACGAAGCTAAAATGATTTGCTAGTCAACGGGCTGGGTTTTTTTTGGTGCGAGAAAAAAGTCGTCTCTAAAACGTGTCATTTCTGTGGTTTTAAAACAAATTAATCAATATTTTAGTGAAACTGCAAGAAGATCTGAACATTTTACAAACTAGCGTTCATAAAATACTACAAAAACGACATCTTTTTGAAGCGCATCAACTAGAAAAATGGCTTCAAGAGCCCAAGCTCTTCCAAAGAAACACTGAATGTAAGCACAGTCTGGTGGAAATTGTGCACAATGCGATCTATTTGCAACTGCTTCTTAATGAAGTCAAAGAAATGAAAGAAATGCACTCTCTTTTGAATGAAACAAAATCCATTCAACACAACAGTGAGTTTCATTGAATAGTTGCTCAACAAAATTTTAAGTTTTTTAGATCACCAGACTGCACAGGCTGTTTTAGATAGTATTGGAAATAAGAAAAATGTGATATCTGAAAGACTCACTATTCTCAATCACAAAATGGAAAATTTCATAGTTGATATTGCTAAGAAAGCCCTTTTGATCCTTACTCCACTGACTACATAAATCTACTGAATCAATCAAAAAATGTGAACGACATATTTATTGTTGACTTTTTCAAAAACGCGCAAGGTAAATCTATCATTTTATTTTTAAAATTTTTTTAATGTTTTAGAACATCATGGCGTGAACGAAACGTACAATCTGCACACCAAAACTTTTGAAAAAGCTACAATGCTTAAAAAAGATGTCGATAATGCATTTTTAGACAATCATACAATGGAAAATTGTAAGCTTCGGACAAGGAACATATTGAACTCTATGGTACGATTAAAAAATTTCGACAACGCTTTCTTGTAAAGCATAGTCAATTTACTATAAAAATTTCAACAATTTTGTCGAACTCCTGTGGATTTTCGAAACATATTTTCAAAGGCGAAAATTTCGCGGGAGAAGATTCCGCGAGGGAAAATTCCGCGGATTTTTGATGTTTCTGCTAAGAAAAAAATGAATTCTGACATCGGATTCGTGTTCAACATGGTCGATTGTATACCAAAGCGTTTTGAAATCTAATATTCGTGATCGAATTTAAAATATTGAACTTTTTAAAATGTTTGTTTGTCTCGAGGGGAATTTTAGAATAAAAGTTAAGCTTACATTTGAAGTTGGATAATCTGTAATCGACCATTCTGAACATGAATCTGGTGTCAGAATTTCGTTTTTCTCAGCAGGAATTTAAAAAAATCAATTTCCGCGGAATTTTTACCGCGTAATTTTCTCTCGCGGAGTTTCTCCTGCGGAACTTTCGCTTTGCCAGTGTTTCCATGAGCTCACTGTGAGTAGGAATCTCGCTAAGAATCTCACTCACATGGCTTTTTTCAGCTCTCACTATCACTTACTTTCTGTGAGGACAAATTTTTGTTCTCACTCACTCTCCCTCACAAGCCAAAAAAACGTCCTTACTTTCGAACGTTACTACTCATTTGCGCAAAACTCATTTGCGCAAATTTTTTAAAGTTACAGGTTCAAATCCCGGTGGTAGCAGAAATTATTTTTTCTTCACTGGAATAACTTTGAAGGTATCATACCCTATTCAAATAGAAACCCCAGTCCTGAATTAGTCCTGTAAGGCCACGTATCCAATTAGTGGTTTCTCCTCTCACTCCCACTATGGCTTTCACTCTCACTCTCAGTGTTGTACCCAATAGGAAAAATTTGCCTCTCAGTATTATATTCACTTTCAGTGTATTCAATGACCTTTCTGGACTCTCACTTTCAGTAAAAATTTGCTGTAATTTTAATTTTTAGTCTTAACCGACCAAACCAAGTGGTCATCCACTTGCAGCAAAAACCTGGAGCAAAAACTTTTTTTACTTTTTCGGGCCTTAAAACTTGTTTTCTGGACTAATTCGGGTATGCTGAAAATGGTTTGATAGTGATAAAATACCGTTTTGTAGGGTATTTCTTGAGTTTTGGTAAAATCCAGTTTGGGTAAAATCAATTATTGCCGAATACTCAAAAAATACTCGACGAAACGGCATTTCACCACTATCAAACCATCTTCAGCATGCCTGAATTTGTCCAAAAACAAGTTTCGGAACATGAAAAACGTAAAAAAATCATTGATCCAAGTGGACGACCACTTGGTTTAGTTGGTGCATGGATTATCCAGTGGAACTGAAGTTGGATCATAGAAAAAATTTTAAATTTCAAGAGTTCTTTACAAGACGAAAATATTACTACCCAGGAGTTTTACCTGAGTTCTTCAACCTCGGTACGACCACCTGGGTACAACAAAACCAAGTGGTCGTCCACTTGGATTAAAAAAATTTACGTTTTTCATGTTCCAAAACCTTTTTTTCTGAATTGATTTAGGCATGCAAAGTTTGTTTGTCCACTCACAATAATCCACAAAGGTTTAAGGTCGACCACCTTGGAGTGGGTAACTACCCACGGTATTGATATTCCAGTTGGTTAAACAGCATTTTGGTCTTAACAAACCGTGTTCAGGTTACAATTTTGGATAGGGTACATTGATTTTTAATTACTTCAAACTTAATCCAAAATATCGGATTCTGGAGTTGAATGCCTATTCAAAAGAAGTCGAGGTGGACCTCCTATCCAACCTGAAGTTTACTGATGTTATAAAAACTAGTTTATGGTTGTTATTCAAGAAAAAATACTTTCTGCTACCACCTGGATTCGAACCTGTAACTTTAAATAATTTGCGCAAATGAGTTTTGCGCAAATGAGTAGTAATCCTTTCGAATATGCTTCTATTTTGGCTTAATTTTTAAGCCTAGTGTCCAATGACTGAGAGGAAATTCCATGTTTTATAACGCGAGATGGGCTGTAAACTTTTTTTGTTCATAAAATTTTTTCATTTGGTCACATTTTGTAGCTAAGATTCAGGGCTACCCAATAAAAAATTTTCGAGCCAAAAATCTCTGAAGAAACTTTGATAAAAATGTGTTTCCTCTCACTCTGCCTTTCACTCTGCCATTCACTCTAATGACTGAAAGGCAGAGTGAAAGGCAGAGTAAGAGGAGACGAATTTTTATCTAAGTTTATTTAGAGATTTGTGGCTGGAAAATTTTTTATTGGGTAGCCCTGAATCTTAGCTACAAAATGTGACCAAATGAAAAAATTTTATGAACAAAAAGAAGTTTACAGCCCATCCCGCGTTATAAAACATGGAATTTCCTCTCAGTCATTGGACACTAGGCTTTACTAAGATTCCTAGGTCTAATGAGATTCTTACTGTGAGTAAAAAATTTGTTCATTCTCACTCTCCCTGACAGGCTGTGAAAACACAAAAATTTTGCTCAAAGCCTGTGAGGGCAGATGTCATTCTCACTCACAGGTTTAAAATCATGAAAAAGAGTCCTCATCAAAACACTGACTTTCACACAGTCATGCCCCAACTCAGTGATATCTTTAAAAATTCGATCCCCACCTGATTCCGACACCTTTTTGCAACAATTGGTTTTATAAAAGGGTCGAACCCAGCCGGGATCGAACTTTTAAATATGTTCATACATCGAGGCTTGACTGCAGAAAAATATGTTTTCAGAAATCAACAAGAGGGGCCAACGCAGTATTGGGCGTGATATTTCTAGGGTATCTGAATCGGATTTTTTCTGTCTGTTTGCCAGAAATATTAAAATTTCATGAAGTTAATCGATTATGCTTTACAAGATAGCATTGTCGAAATTTTCGAATCGAATATTACAGTTTCATATGTTGCCCAGGGAGTAAATTTTTCAAAAATAACTGGAAATTTTAGTAACGCAAGGCAAATTAGATGAGTTTGAAGCTGATCACAAACATCTAGTACAAAATTTAACTGATATAGAAAGAGGTAATCAAAAGTTTTCTCGAAAAGTGATTCATCATGACAATGCGGGCAATAATATTAAACAATTACACTATGGTGATCCGGAAAATTTATTGGAACAATTTTATCAAATGGATGCCCAAGTTGAAGAACTGAGACAGCTGATAGAAAGTATAGGAAGGACAACCCATCAATACAGTCAAAGTATTTTTTAAGCAAATACAAAAATTATTGAAAAAGGCGATAAAAAGGCGACCACTTACCTCCACCCCCACACCCCCCCCCCCCTTAGTGCATAAGTACCGATTTTCCAACTATAATAACGTTTTATAATCTTTATTTTTTTTCAGATAAAGATCTCTTTGAGAAACTGAAAATATTGAACAAAGACATCATAGACTATAAAAATGGCATAGACAGAAAGCATGCCAGCATAAGAGAAGCAGAAGAAAGACCTGTTCTAAAATCTCAACGTGACTTTTCTACTATTTTTAAAAGAACATTTTTACGTGTAACATTTTAGGTGGCTCTACACAAAGACATATTTCTGAACTTCAAGCTTCAAAAAGTACTTTGCAGGAAGTTGAAAATAAAGTCAGGATATTTTACAATGAACTTGAAGTTTTGATGAAACCGTTGCTTATTGAGAACAGTGCTTCACGAAAACTGCACCCTATATGCTTTAAAATACAACATAACATCCAAAACTTGCTTCAAACCATATCCTCAGACCGCTTAGATAGGTCTAAGTATTTAGACGAACGAATCAATCAACATTTTTATACAAAGAAAGAGCAGAAAAAGGTGGGTTTTATAGACCCAATATACCGTATTATCTCTATTAAATGCCCCGAGGCGTTTAGTTTTTAAATCCTCAAAATTTCCGAATTTTTTTTTATCAAAAATAGCCTTAAAGGGACATGCCCACGCTAATATGAGGTGGTGCCCGGGGGCTTCGAAAATTTTCCTAATCATTTTTTGATTGAACTTTTGGTTCTAACAAAACACGGACTAGGATTAAGTTTTAGACTTAGTTTTGTTAGAAACCAATTAAAAAATCTGTACAAAAGTTTAGTGATTAGGAAAAAAATTTGAATTCTCGGGCAGCACCTCTTATTAGCGTGGGAATGCCCTTTTAAAAGGGCATGCTCGCCGCCGATGGAAATATTTTAAAAGGCTGGTACCATCAAAATTAAAATGAGAATAAATTTGACGAAATTTCGTAAAAGTCGAGGAAAAAGTATACCTCCAGTGGGAATCGAACCGACGACCAACTTTCACAGTTCGGCCACCGATGCTATTAGATAATGGAAGTGTTTTTTTAATTACTTATTCCCCACAGGGTACTCAATTTAAAATAATTTACAAAATAATTCTCGTTTGAATTGACCTGGTACCGCCTTACAAAATATTTCCATCGGCGGCGAGCATGCTTCTTTAACTCTGAAACCCTAGTTATAAACAAGTAATGAAGGGAGGGGGGGGTGACGTTTATTAGAGAGGAAGCATTAATTACAGAAAACCGAGTAGCGCCAATTTTTTTTAGAACAATATTGAAAAAGAATTAAATAATGCAAATGTGGAAATAACAAGCCTTGACACGAATCATAATCGTAAGATTTTTCCATAAATATTTTCAAGAAAAAAAACCATAACTTTAGGAAACCATGGTCATGTGAATCAAATTAGAAACACCTTGGAAAACATACGTAAAAAGAAGCTAGAAAGTAAATACCTTGCAGGTGAAGAAAATGATATAGGAACAAACGTTGAGAAATCGCTTGGACGACTAAGCCTTGCCGAGAGGGCTATACAAGCTAGTATGTTATTTGGATTTGAGAAATTCACTCATTTATTCTAATAGAGTAGTTTTAATATATGGGACCGAAACTTAGTTTCGGCCAAACTAAATGGGGTGGCCCGTCTTTATTATTGTAGCAATAACTAGGGTTATCGAGCGCTCAAAAAAGGTTGACATCATCGAGCGCTTGACTCGAAAGCCCGACATTTTTTACAAGTTTATTGAGCATAAATACATATAACAAGTCATACATCTGACTATAAGAAAATGCTAATAATTTCCTCTGGCTCTTCTTTGTTTTTTTCGACCTCTTCATTCAAGACCCTATAAGCCAGTTCTTCATGGTTGATCAGCAAGTTTTTATTGATTAGAGGAGACCTCAATGACGTCTTCTGTAATCCCAGCTACAGCTTTTGAAATTTCCAGTCTTTAGAGGCGCATACACAAGAAGTCTGTTTGCGTATGCTAAACCAGAGTTTACACTCAGAAATGACCATACCTTTTTTTTAAATTTTTTAAGATTATTCTGTTGGTGCCATTTTGTGGTTAAAATTTAGGGCTGCCAGATAAACTATTGATAAAGCAGATGCTGTTAGAAAAGAACGAAAAAGAACGAAGGCGAATTCGTTAAAAGAACGAATTCTCCCAAGCATCCCACTCGAATTCGAGTTATCGATCGAATTCGAACGAAATTAGTTAAATTTTTATCTGAATTTTCGAAGTAGTATTTACTCAGACAATAGCTCATTTGGTATTTTTAAACCTCAAATACATGTTGTCAGATTGAGTTTTCGAGTGAAAAACTTGAAATCGAGCGCTCGACTCGACAATCCTAATTTAATATGAAATCAACAATTTTTGTGAGGTGAAAAATGAAAAAGCCTACATTTCTATTAGAATAAATAAGGTAGAAATTGATTTTTTTTCAGCCGAAGATGATAAAAAAATTCTTGGTGGTTTGAGAACCTTGGAAGCCCAAATACCTGAGTTAGAAAAAGACGTTGATCAGTTAGAAGTTCTTAAGCTATCTGCCAATAAATGGTTAGACCACCGACTGGCAGTGGCAAACGATCCTAAAAACATTAACCAAATTGACTACTTTGATCAAAATATCACAATTGACGATTCGCAAATCGAGAAGGAAGCTTCTGAAATAGATCTCAAGTATGAAAATATTTTAAACACTCTAGACCAATTCCAACACGAAAAGCCTGGCACAACAACAAGAAACCATTTAAACGAAATTGCCCACACGTCTTTTTTCAAGGATCCTGTGTCTAAAGACATGCACACTGTACTCACTTCAAAGCAACAACACCTCAACAAACTAATAAATGAACTCCGAGATAGAATAAATAATCAGAGAAATTCTTTAAAAGAAAGAAAAATAGTTGCGAAAAACGGTAATTTGAAGAAAAAAATAAGACAAATATTTTTTCAGTTTTTAGCGAACAAAGTATACACTGATTGGAGCTTGTCATATAGATTGATTAAAGACAAAAACGCAGAAGCGATGATATTTAGCGATGATAACTTGAAACGAGATATAATCAACAATTTTAATTGCCAAGGTAACTAAACCTACATTTACGAATGATTTACCGTATTTGATGGGATAGGCCGATGTGTCGGTTTTTTTCAGCCCTTTGAAAATCTGAAAAATTCCGAGTTGATCTCAAAATTTACAGTTTATCGACTCTAATTTAAGATCCAAAATCAGTAGAGCTGGGAAGAATTAGGAAAACAGCAAAAACTGTGATGTAAAAAATTCTTCTAGCTTGAGATATAAAGCCTCGAAGTAGGAGGGGTGGGGGATAATTTATTAGGAAGAGCGGCCTATTAGAGCAAATAAGATATTATTTCTAGAGGCTGTAAGTTAAATAATGGCAAGTTGAATGATCCGAATCAAAGAGTTTGTTCAGAAACTCAGAACCGAATCAACTTCGACTCAATTATCCGGGTTGAAAAATTGAAAAAATGAAACTGGATAAAATAGCATGTTCCAACCAAAATATTCTCAATGAGTCTATTTTTCAAAATTTTGAGATCCAAGCCTTGCGCTTAAACTTCTGAAGCATGCATTTGGATGGCCTCTTTCGCAAAAATTTATGCTAAAATTTGACTTTTAGTCTTAGGTGACCAAGGTACCGTAAATGCTCTAATAATCGGAGACTCTCTAATAAACGGAGACCCTCCGAGGAGGGTTGAAAAATAAAGGAAGACCCTCTAATAAACGAAGACCCCAGTACAATAAAATCGTGCAACAGAATTCGACCAAACAATTTCGAACAACGTATATTAACGATAAGCGAGAGAGAAAAGAATCGACAAACATTTATTCACAAACAAAAACTGTTCATCATTAGACAACATCTCCAAATTCGGTTACCGTATATTCTCTATTAGAAGGCCCGGGCCTTCTATTTTTCAACCCTAAAAAAGTCGGAAAAAATTTGGGTCGATTTTGAGATTTTTGCGTGCTCAACAAAATTTTAAAAGTGGAATCAAGTAAGCTCGTGTTAACTAAGAAAACGCGAAAAACAGATTTGCGAATTTCTTTTCTAGGCTGATATATAAGTCCTCAAGGGGGCCTTCTATTAGAGAGGGGCCTTCTATTAGAGAGGGGCCTTCTAATCGAGAATATACGGTACTCTTCGTCTTCCTTGATACCCGCATCTTCACAGTCGTTACTTCCTTCACCAGTCATCTGTTGAGCTCGAAATTTTTTTAGAAGCTGAAATCATTTGGTGCCGATGGATCTGTCCGGTTTGAAGCAGGTGATCTTGTCATCTCCCGAGCCGTCAATCGGAGTAGTCAATGCGCAGACTGAAAAGAATAAGAGAATGAGTAAATGTGTTGCAATCATCAAATCAACTTAGAAGAAACAAACCTTCGAATGATTTGACAATGGTTTCCTTAGATAATTCTTTCCATCCTCGCTTGATCGGAGTTTTCGTTAGAGGCCATCTCAAAATCAGCAAATAAGGACAAAGTAAACGTCGAAAATAATAAACCCAAGCAAACTGATGACAAAAATTACAAATGCAAGAGAAAAGAAGGCTCAAAAATTGATCAGATTTTTCTGCTTCAGACTGACTGTTTCAAAAGATATTCCGTCTGAAAACTTTTTGAACGAATTTTGTTTTTGAATTCTTTTGGGGCAAACAAGATTTCAAATCGAACTGTTTTGAAGGTTGAAAAATAAACGGAGATCTCCGTTTAATAGAGTATTGACGGTAATTTATCCAATGAGGGCAGCCTAAACGGGGCACAAGAGGCTTGAAGAGTTAAAGATACTAAATGTTTGTTTACTAAGAATCTGGCACTCTGGCGCCCAAACAGCGTGATTGAGATTTCTAACTTAGAATTTTTATTAAAATTTGAGCACAATTGCCCTGAAAAAGCATAAAAACATGATTGGTTGAAGTAAGCGCTCTTTATAATTATTCAAAATCATGTTAATCCTGTCACATCTTCCTATTGAATCCAGTATTTAGACGACTTTTTGACTACAGCCTTAGATCAAATAAATGAAGAACAAAGAATTATTGAGAGAAAAGTTGAAGAACTTCATTACGAAACATATTATTCTACTCTTTTCAATGGTAAAAATGATCATCCTATTTTCGTGGAAATTCAAGACATGGCTGCAAAAATCTACAAACACCTTGAGACCAAAAGAAATATAGTAGAAATTATTGTTTCTGGTAGGGAAAGATCTCATTTTGAATTTGACTTGAATATTTTAGGTTTACAACAAACACTAGCCAACACAAATCTAAAGCTGAACAAACTAAAAGAAAAAATAAAAATAATCGAATCGTCAAAAACTTCATTGATAAGAGAATTGAAAGCAATAGATTCAATAGGTATTTTTTTTATCTCAAGATTCAGTATATAAAACTTTGAAATCATTTAAATTTATTATTCAAAGTGCACTTCAGACTCACAGGGTTTTTCACTAACCCAAGAGACTTTGGTCTTACCGTATTCTCTCTAATAAGCGCCCTCCCCAAAAGTCGGAAAGTGTTGACTTTTTTCGTTATGTTTTAGGCTTAGGCTGAGGCAAAGATAGGCCAGTGTATGTTAAAACAGACTCAAAGATAAGTCTAAAATATTTTGAGTCCGTCCTAACATACGCCGGACTACTTTTGCCCATGGGCGTAGGCAGGGGGGGGGAGGGCTGAGAGGGCCCCGTGAGATTGTTCGAAAAAAATTGATAATTAAAACACTATAAAATTAGAAAACGGTGTAGGGAAAAGAACCTCTCAGGGGACTTCAGCCTCCCCCCTCCCGTCAGTTTTTTTCTGGCTACGCCTCAGTGGCTACGCCTGAGAAAAAACAACAGGAAGGGGGGGCAAGGCAAACCTCCACACCCCCCCCCCCTCTTTGTTGAATAGGGCCATTACTATGAAAATGAATTATCCAGCTATTTTCGAATTGTTAGAGAGTTGGAATACGCAGACACCTAACACCTTTTTCTGGTCTAATTAAGAATAAGGTATTTGTTCTTATGTTTAAGTCCATAACATCTTCGAGTCCTTCGTCTTCAACCCTTGTTTAAAACCTCAAAACAAGATCAAAAACACCTGATTCTTTACTAGGGCACTCTTATGTATCAATATAACTTAAAGCAATTACAGCATCAGAAGAAAATAAACGACAAAAACTTTTGGAGATATTCCGAAAATTATCAGAGCTGCTATTTCATTGCGTGAAAAAAATTTGGAGTTCCGTAAAAATGGATATAGCCTACCAAATAACGGAGAATGCATAAGAATTCTAGAAGAAAAAGAATCTGTAAAAGATAAAAGATTCCAATTAGAAGGAGAAATAAATCATTATTTAGCAGACGATAAAAACAATAAATATTTGACTAAACTAATAAGTAATAATTCAATATTATTATAACAACTTATGACCAAACTTTTTTAGGTTTAACCATCCAACACATCAAACCAGTTAAAGAAAAAAGCAAGCAAATTAAAAATGCATTTGCCAATGAAGACATACAGTAGGTTATTCACAAAATAAGTCAGCCTATAACTCTAAATATGGAGCCTGCCTTTGAATCGACTTTAAAAAAATCCATTTATCCATGGTGGTGGGTGTCATGGTTTATTGACACCTATGATACCCCCCCCCTTATCAGTGTTGTCAATTTTGGTTACTAACCTACCCTGCTAAAAGCTTTTGGTCATTTTTTAGCGGTTCCTCAAAAAATTTTCGGCATACTGCTAACAAGAATTAAAAAAAAAGCATTTCAAAAAAAAACTAAGAAAAGCTTTTTGCAAAAAGTTTTGAAGTTTTTATGCCAAGAAAAGCTTTTTGCAAAACCTTTTGAAGTCTATATGCCAAGAAAAGCTTTTTGCAAAAGCTTTTGGGTTCTAAATACCATGAAATTTTTTAGCACAAGCTTTTGGGGTACCAATGCCAAGGAAGGGGAAAAACCCCTATCGACCACATCTTGATTTTTTTTTCTCTCATTAAGATGCCAAACTAAGTGTACTTCTCCTTAAAACAATTTTATGACTAGTTTAGCTCTATTAACTTATTTAACAAATATTTTTTGAAATGAAAAATTTTTCGCCTATTTTTGAAATGAAAGGTGTCCTGGGCAGTGTTTTCAAAAATGACAATGACATTCGCGATGACCTGACTTTCTAGGTGACTTTTAAAATGACTTGACACTGACAATGACAATGACTTTTTTAGCAGAATGACAATGACCTGACATGTCATTGTCATTTTGCAAAAAAGTCATTGTCATTCTGACAAAAAAGTCATTGTCATTCTGCGAAAAAGTCATTGTCATTCTGACAAGAGAAGTCGTCGATTGAGAGAAGTCGTCGATTCTGATTGTGACATCGCTGGAGAAACCTGAAGGAAATAAATTGCTTGTGATAGATGGCTCTGGCTTCGACGGAATCACGATAACAAGTCAAAATGACTTTTTTGTCAGAATGACAATGACTTTTTAGCAGAATGACAATGACTTTTTAGCAGAATGACAATGACAATGACTCTTTTAGCAGAATGACAATGACAATGACTCTTTTAGCAGAATGACAATGACCTGACATGTCATTGTCATTGTCATTCTGCTAAAAAGTCATTGTCATTGTCAGTGTCATTGTCAGGTCATAATGTCATGTCATTGTGACGATGTCAGTGTCATTTTTGAAACACTGGTCCTGGGTTTGTCTGAAAATACAAAATATAAGAGTTCTGAGGCCAAAATAAGATTATATTCATATTTTTCACATGTGAATTGGCCTATAAATGAGCTTAGTATGGTGTCTTGGTGAAAAAATTTCAAATGTGGTCGATAGGGGTAACGTAGGTGTCAAAAAGCCATGATAAGCCCAAAAAACGAGTTGAATAGTTGACGCAAAATAAAAATTTATTACATTAAATGGACCGTTGCCATCTACGACAACGATAATTTTGTACGTTTGCATCGGCGGGAGACAGCTTTTTAGTCTCAAAATACACGGACTTTGTTTTCGATTAAAATTGCTATAAAAATTACTTTTTCAATTTAAAAATTGATAATTTGAAAAATTATGATTTCTTGCATTTTTGGAGCAAAAAGCTGTGCCTCGCCGATTTAAATTAAAAAATTCTTGTTGCCGTAGACGGCAATGGTCCTTCAATCGTCGGATGGTTCGTTAAATCGAGGTCTAACTGCATTGCTCAATTTTTTCTACTTTTTTTATTGATTCTACCTCTCAAAAAAGCTTACAGAGCTTTGTATTTTTTTATAATACAAAAATATTTTCAAAATCAGGCTATATCGCAAGAACTGCGAAAATGTTATCAAGGAAATGAAAAAGCACATAAAAAAGAAATGAGAAAATCAAGACGGACGAAACATGGAAATTTAAGCATGAAGACACTATATTTAATCCAACTTTATCTAAAAAAGGTTTGTACAAGTTAATTTTTAACAAACAAATTCTCATTATGCACAGGATTCGAATTTTTAAACTATTTTTGTCTAAAATCTTTTTTCAGAATTTTCTTTGTTTGTTGTTTCTTCCAAAAGTTTTTTTGCTATGAATGAGCTTCTTCCGTCTATTATTTTTTACTAGAAGTTGATACTTCAACTGAACAAAACATTGGTTTTCGCACTTTGGTGTAGCGCATATCAAGAGCTACGAAATCCATTTACAGGGTGATTCCTGAAAATATGAGTGTTGAAATATGGCTAAAAATCGATTTTTCTTAAAAAATGTCAAAGTCCATGTATTTCAACATTTCCGGATTTTGGTCGTTGAGCTGATTTATAATTCATAGTATAATAGCTCTGAATCTTTTGTTTTATGTAGCTTTAAACAGTTATTAGACAACTGTAATAAAAATTATTTCAATAAGCTTACTAGGGTTATCATCACTTCTATTCATCAACCATTTAACCTTTAAGCAATAACTTTGCGCAGATCAAGAGCTAAAAATGATATTTGCAGATTAAAAAACAATAGGTGTTTTACTGCAAATGTGTTTACTGTTTTTGGCACCCGATTCTTAAATAGTTGCCAATAGTCCGTTCCAAACTTAAGGGACATTCGTTATTCAAGAAAAGTTTTGTATTAAATGAATGACGTGATTCAAGGCAACAAAACTACTTGTTTAGAACCTTTCAACAAGAATAATAATTAGCTTTAAAATTTATCGGAAGCTTTTGGACTATAAGTTCCTTGTAATACTTACTTTGACTTTTGCCTTTTAAAACATCTTCAGTTAGGCTCTCTATATGTGCTCACGGGCCCCATAAATTTTTCGCATTGGTCCCCCTGCTGACTTTTGTCAACAATTTTTTTCATTTTTTTACCTTTGGCTTAGGTGCAGGATAAGCCAGCGCAAACGGACTTTTCCAAATTGCTAAAAAAAAGTATAAAAATCCTATTTGAGTCCTTCCTAACATGCGATGGCCTGCCTTGCGCCTAAAGACAATCCAAAAGATATCCTTTAATAAAATAAACTCCTGACGACATCACTAGTAAGGTGCCCAAATAGGTGATGGAAAGTGTATATTTGAAAATAAAATAATAAAATTTGAAAAAATTGTTGAAAAAATCTACAGGGGACTGAGAAAAAAAAAATTTGGGCGACCCGCGAACACATATAGATCCTTCAGTTATTATCTCTATAGCAAATCATTGTTGAAAAAGCGGGTCGTTTAAAAAAATAAGAATTTTTGTTTTTAAAATCAATTTTTTTTAAACTTTCTAACTATACCTGCTGAATATTATACTTTTAGAAAGAGAAGAACAGCTTGAAAAATTAAATGAATTCACCACCTTCCAAGAAAAAACATCAAACGATGGACAGAAATGTTTGTAGAACTGAAAAAACCTGAATTGTGGCCATTAAGTGTTTTTCAAAAAACGAAAAAAGATGAAATAGATACTGAAATAATTTCATTAAGTCTTGATTACGAAACTTTGCGCAATGATATTAATATATTGAAGCAAGATATTCATGATTGTCGAAATCCAGGTAAATTGTTTCTTATCTTAAAGGGGGGGGGGAGCCATTAAGGTTTGAAAAAGTGGCTTCCGAGGCGCAGTGCGTAAATGCTCGCGTTTTTTGGCCCAAAATGGTGTTTTTTGGTGTTGCAGGTTCAATCCCACGTAGGGGCACACTATTTTTTGGCTTGTTTGGCCATTTTAGAGGTAATTTGGGTCGCTGATCCCGAATCTGGCGTCAAAAAAGTCTTATTACCTCTATAATGGCCAAACAAGCCAAAAAAAATAGTGTGCCCCTACGTGGGTTTGAACCTGCAACACCAAAAAAACACCATTTTGGGCCAAAAAACTCAAACGCTTACGCCACCTTTTCAAACCTAAATGGCTACACCCCCCCCCCCTTTAACGCTCCCTTTTAAGCATTTGGTAGCCAAATACCGATTACCGAGCGCTTTCGCACTGCGCCATGGAAGCCACTTTTTCAAACCTAAATGGCTTAGCCCCCCCTTAAAGGCGTATTTACAATGAGGAGTCTGTTTGCGGATGCTAAAACAGACTACTCACTAAGAATCTGCAAAACATAATCCTCGCTTTTTTACTGTTTTCCCGAAATTATTTAGTTGGTGTGGATTTTTATTTTTCAGTTGCTTATATAGCTTCTGACATCATATAGTTGAGGTTTAGGACTACCAAATGAGCTATTGACTGAGTGAATGTTGCTTTAAAAACTCAGATAAAATTTTAAGACACCGCCCAAGAATCCTGACTCAAATTTGAGTGCGGATGCTTGGGCAGAGTCTTTCTTTTTTAACTCAGTTTTTTAAACAACATCTACTTTATCAATAACTCATCTGGTAGTTCTGAATCTTAGCTACAAGATAGCACTAAAATAATAATTATTGAAAATTTAAAAAAAAAGTTATGGCCATTTTAAAGTGTACAGTCTGGTTTAGCATCCGCAAACAGCTTCCTCATTGTGAACGTAGCTTTAGGCTTTATGTCTGGACTGCAAACTCAAGTTTTTCAAATAAGTACATTTCGTCAAAATAAGGACCTTTGAAGGGGCATACAAGCAAAAAAGGGGCATACCAGTAAAACAAGGTCAATTTCGGAGCTGCTCTATATGCATTTTTGATTATTAGTCTTGCTCGAAACCATTTTCAAGGTTAGTTTTAGTGGAACTCTTGACCCCTGAACTCAGGGTTCCCTTTTGTTCTCATTTTAAGCCTTCGTTCACATCGGCTTCACCAGAGGTGATGAAGTTTTTGAACTATCCCCATATCAGGGAGCTTTTTGTCCTTGCTCTCCCCTAACGGTTTTTGTGATTTATTAGGCTTGGGCTTAGGTAAGGGTATGTCAGCGTATGTTAGAACGGGCCCGAAAACCTTCTTTTTACTCTTTTGTAACTTGGGAATATGTTTGAGCCCGTCCTAACATATGCTGACCTATCTTACCTGATCCGAAAACCTGAAATCACAAAAAACCAACAGGGGACCAAGTCAAAAAAACATGATACAATCGACGCTCTCTATAACGACGCTCTTTACAACGACTCGCTCTTCAAAACGATCCGGAAAAAAGAACTATTTGGTCCTGAGCTAAGTCATTCAAGTCAAAACGACGCTCTTTATAACGACGCTCTCTATAACGACTCGGTTTAGCCGGTCCCTTGAGAGTCGTTATAGAGAGCTTCGACTGTATATACATAGGGCCTGCTTTTTTTAATTAGAGTTTTTCAAAAACGACCTAAATTAACTAATTGAACTCCAACGTCAGCGACAACTTTAAATTCAAGTTTAATTCCAACCCCATCGTAAACTCTAATCCTAATTTTTTTTTATTAAATACTTAAAGTGAGAATTGCCGTTGTTTGTACAGTTGTTGTTTTAATAAATTATCCCTATCGCACATTTTTAAACTTTTTTTCTAGAGTATAAGGCCTACCAAAAAGCAAACAAAAGAAAGGATTTACATCCTTTAACTGCCATACACACCATCAACGATATTGGAGAGAAACAGAGAGTTCCAGCCATGCCGAAGAAACTCGGTTAGTTTATTCAATAAATGCTTTATAGTAAAAATTCATAAGTAACGAATTTAAAAAAAATGTCAACAACCACTTCATTACATTCTTTTATTATATAAAGTGTTAAAGGACCATGCCATTTGCGAGCATTGAAATGCGCATTATTTGAATTGTCGAGAGACAGTTCTCTTTGGTCTCTTACTGTACTCTTTGGAGTGGTTCGAACTAACTCCAAAGAGTACAATGAGAGACCAAAGAGAACTGCAAACCACCCCCCCCTTCCCCGCTAATTCAAATTTTGCAAATGCCGCTGCGCGCATGGTCTTTGCAAAAGTCTTTAAACATTCTGAGGACAGACGGAAAGAATTGTATTTGCTGGTACTGAATTTCATTCTGAACAAATCTGGAAAAAAATTTTTTCGTGAATCCGAATAGAAGTTGAAGAAAACAGCGATTTAAAATTTGGACCGAAAAAATACGATTCAATTTTTAAAGCGCTGACTAACCCAATTTTTACATGATTGATACCAGGTGAAATTCTCATTAGAGCCGCCATTTCGTGAGCTTTCGAACAAGCTAGAGTTTAGTTGATGTCCTGGTATCAATGTTGTAAAAAACTGGTTAGCCGGTGCTTTGAAAATTGATGTATATTATTTTTTGGTCAAATTTTAAATCGCTGTTTTCTCCCACTTCTATTCGTAGTCACGAAATCGCTGTTTTTTCATATTTGTTCAGAATGAAATTCTGTACCAGAAGATTCACTTGTTTCCGTTTGTTCTCGGGGTGTTTAAGAACCCTGCTCGTCACCGGCAACAAGAATTTCACACGTTTGACTTTTAGTCTGATGACTTGATGGCTTTTGTAGCTTCACAAACCATTCAGAAGAGAAAATTCAGTACTACAATTAGTAATTCAGAATAGTCTTTCGAAATATTTTCGATGACTAAACATAGGTTATAAAAAATTGCGGAAATTTTTCTTTCACTCTATTAATCTCAATTTTACGTTTAGTGCAAAAAACACAACTTTACGATACTAGTCATATGGTCAATAACAGGACTCGTGCAGTTTAATCACTCGTTATCAAAGAATTTTATGAAAGAGTTATTCTCAACGCAAATCCTGAGAAATTTTTGATGTGTTCGTATTTCCAACAATAAACATTTTGCAATGAATAGTTTGTTTGTTTTTGTTACACATATTGTTTACATTCATCACACATCTGCGTTATTTTAAAAAGTGTCAGACTTCATTCACAAGCCTGCAATTTTTAAGATGGATATCAAAATAAGCTCACTTGTTTTTGCTTATTAATTAATATTTTTTGCTGACAATAATAGCTCTCATGCTTTAACTGGTGTTAGAAAAGTACCCAGTGGATTTTCTTCAGCCTTATATTTTAGCAATGTTGGAATCATATCTCTTTTATTTTAATACCCTTTTGGGAACTTGTTTACCGTATAGGCTCTATTGATTACGCACCCCCTCGTTCAAAATCGTGTTTGTGGCATTGTGTTTTTCACCCATTTTTTGGAAAGTTCTCTGAGGCAAGTTACCACTCATTTTGTAGCTAGTGAGATGAGCTTTAAAATGGTTGGTAACTTGCCTGAGAGAACTGACCAAAAAGTGGGTCAAAAACACAATGACACGAACACGTTTTTTGAATTAGGGGGTGCCTAATTAATAGAGGTTATACTAGAGTTGACCAACGGCTATATAGCCGAGATTATAGCCGGCTATATAGCCGCAATATAGCCGGCTATTTTCTAGAAAATAGCGGCTATTTTCTAGAAAATAGAAGATCAGTGAGAAATCGGCTATTTTGTATAGCTGTTATATACATGTATACGTATAACTCTTCTTCACAAGGGTTGAAAAAATAGCCAAAAATAGCCGGAAAAAATGAAAATAGCCGGCTATATCTTTCCGGCTAAATAGCCGGAAAGAAAATAACCGGCTATTTTCCAACTCTAGGTTATACGTTACTTGGGGGCCCTTTTTTGGTCAACTGTGAGTAGAGTTTGAACGTGTCCTAAGTAATTTTTATACGCAAAAAACCGATAAAAAAGTAGTTTGAAAACGATTTCCATACTAAAAAAGGTTTTCAAAAAATTTTGGTTACCTTGAGTTGACCAATTGCCTTGGTCCTCCAAGGTAAAATATCATGTATTAAGGTATCTTACCGAGTTTTGGTCACTATAGCTGAGCAAAAAGAGTCTCTTTATGCATTTTTGATCGAGAGTCTTGCTCGGAATCATGTCTAAGGTAAGTGAGTGCGCGCATCTCCAACTCTTAACTCTGCTCAACTCTCCAACTCTAAATAATCACGAAAATGTTTACGATTCCAGCGGTCATTTTAAAGTGCATGTCCGTTCCTGGCACGGAGAAAAAGCGGCGACCAGCATATATTTTCTTTCTCGGCCAACTTTTACATTTGTTCTTGTGCAGATTTTTTAAGTTTTCTGCCTGATTTTAAAAAATACCGTAAGGTCATCAATATCAGATTTGACGCAAAACGATTGAAAAATGGAACGATTCAAAAAAATTGCTGGTCCCCGCCTTAACTTTTTGAAACGCACAGGCATGCCACTTTAAGGCAAAATTGTTGACCACAAGATAAATAAAAATTAAGATAAAAAAATCTTTGTCTGGAACTGTTTGAAAGTTGTTACGCGACTCGTGTTACGCGGGGGTCTGGGAGAGTTTTAGAATAATGTCTCTATTTTTGTTTTCTGTTGAAAATGTCGAAAGCTCAAGTCAGCGAGAAAGGAAAACAAAAAAGGTTTGCCAAGCTGAAACAGTGAACAACTTCTAAATACCTTGGTTTCAGTTCCCCTTGATAATGCGCCTGAGAACGAGAAAACAAAGTTGAAGACGCCAAGTAAGTTCAGGAATATATCGAAGAAATCATAAATATAATAAGTGAAAATCATCGGAAAAAGTGAAAATCATCATGTTGGACCAACATATGAATCCTTTCTGCTCAATTTCAAGGACGAGCTAAGCCAACTCAAAAGATTGATTTCACGCAGTTACCACGCAGGTACTTTAGGTACTTGTGTCCGAAAGTATTTTATGAAACAGGTATAAAAAACACATTCATACCATGTGGCGGTAAATCTGGGCTTGAAAAGACTTTCATGCATCATGAATTGGCTTAGATTGCTGATGTTTCCAAAATGAACTGATACTGATAGCAAACGAGGATTCTCAGCAGCAATAACAAGTAAGCGGCTAACATATGGCAAATCCGCACCGTGAAGATTCACTTAAAAAATCATTACTTTTTGAAACAACAAAACTTTTTCAACATTACATTAGTGAAGGAGATTTCCAGACTGCTGCGTAACTTCAGAGAGAATATCATCAGCGCTTTTTTCAGCGGTCAGCTTAGCCATAGACTCTTGCTCAACTCCTGTGAGAACTTCAGCTTGATTAAAAAAAATAAACTCTTCTCCACTCAACAGAACTCCTTATATTTCCTGGCTAGCACCGTGAAGGTCAAACACAGAGTTCTGCTTGCCCTTCTTGGATTTTCGATCATCATGGAACACTGCCGTAAACTCTTTCTTCGACATTTCGCTAAATAATTCAATGATTGACCGTATTTCTTCTAATAAGCCGGCAGCCTCTGATAAACAGGACAAATATTATTGAAAAGGATGTTTACGTGCCCTGGCTTCAGGGCTCACCTACAATAGGTGAGTTATATCGATGTGTTTCGACACGTATCGACACGTATGGGGGTGAGTGTATTGGGGGTATCTTATATCGAGACTTGACTGTACTTGTTTGAATTTTTTTTCTCTCAATAGGGATTTGAATTATAAAGTCGGGAATAGAGTCTTAAATTTTAAAAATCGTTTGTAAGCAAATTGGGTTGGACAATGTTCTGACAGTAATAACCCCAAGTAACTTCCTCTTTGAATAAAAACTGGACTACTTGTTCACCATCCAGGTGGACCATCCAAGTAGTCCAGGTATTGTCTAGGTTCAGCAGTTATATGGATACTGAGATTGTGAAAATCGACGTTATCACCGTATTTACTCTAATAATAACACTGAGGCTACTAATTTTCAACCACCTTCTTTGGAGGGGGGGGTCTACTATTAGAGAGGGCTACAATTAGAGGACAGGGGGGAAATTGGCCTTTAAAGACCAATTTGAAAGGGCTGCTACTATTTTTCAACTCTCTAAATGTGTCGAAATGCACGCATAGGGTCGAAATGCCAGAAATTTCTAAATGTGCGAAAATGGCCGAAAGGAGCTAAAAGGAGCTAGGAAGGAGCTCTAAAAGAGCTCTGGGAAGGATCTCTGAAAAGAGCTCTGAAAAAGGTCACAATGACCAAAAAGGCCAAAATGCTCAATAAAGGGTACGTGTAAAGGGTAATCTTATTATTCGAGCTTTCGTACAGAGCTCTCTAGATACAGTCCTACTCGCGGTAGCGCGTCCAATAATAAGAAATTTTAGATGATCTATTTATTTAATACATTGAGTTCAGAATTTTGTTTTTTGAGCAGCTCCCTCGACTTTTTTATGGACTGACCATGAGTTCCTAGATCGAAGAAAGAAACCATTTCAAAACAAAAATTTTATTTTGTCAACGAACACCAGAAGACACACAATTACAACACTCGAATTTTTCCACCAGATTATGGTCAACACAACATTTCAGAAATCTTTGAAGCGCCTTCTTTCTCACAGTTTCTTCTTTTACCGCCGCCATAGTCTGCTGTAAATCTACGAAGACCAACATTCCTTTTTTAGCTCGAGACAGCGCTGTGCAGATGCGGCCATTGACATGCTGTGAGCGGATCATATCATAGTGATTTGCAAGAAAGCCGCACTCTTTGTTAGCGCTGCCAATGGTCAGGAAGATAAGAACCTATTCCTTTACTAAACGAAACGACATATAAGCCCACTGTCACGGATATAAATATTTTACCGATAGACTCATTTACGGTCTGAATGTCAAATTGGTTCAAATCCATCCCTCGAGAATATAACGTGTGCGTAGTAATGCGGATCTGTCCTGAAGACGAATTTATTAGAGGCTAAAACTTTAAAAAAAGGCGACTCATTTCTGTAAGGCGACAATATAGCAACGCTTCTGTTGGTGCACCACGAGAAAGACTGGCCGTCGAGCTCATTGATCATGTTCACAAGGCCAAAGCCTCATTCTGCGATCTTAAGTCACTTTTCTCGGCTGCAACATTTCGCAATCCGTCCTTACGACTTGATGACCTTACATCCCCGACAGCTATCGGCGAAATAGCAAAGAGTTTTGAGAACGGGCTCTGCCAGCAAAGATTGCCGAGACATCCTCCCCCAGGACCTGGACACTAAAAACAGAGAGATGAATTTCAAAAAATTTGCGTAAACATAAATTTCACTCCTCCATACATCCGTAGGAATAACCCACTGCTCATTCGTTTAGTGATGTATTAAGAAAACGCAAAAAACAGATATGCACAACAATTTTCCTGGGCTGAGATATAAGTTTTTCAGGGTGCTCGTCTATTAGATGGTGCCCGTCTATTGTAGGGTGCCCGTCTAATAGATGTTATACCGTAATCGATTTCTTCCATGTAGTCTGATGTTTTTGAATGTTATGTGCTTGCTGAATAAAATTTATCTTCACCTCCGGCTAAAAAAGAAAACAAATAGGGTAGAATAGCTTACCCTCGATATAGTGCGACTTGCACCCGGTCCTCAGCGACGCGCTATATCGAGAGTCGACTGTATCACATATCACAAACTTCCGTGCTAAGACCGACTAGTAAATAGTTAGTTAGTGATTTCTATCTTTTGTTCGATGTGAATTTCACATTTCATTGTAATGATGGTGTTGCTTGGTATCAAAAATTTGGCGCAATTTCAGCGTTAAAGTGACATCAAACGTTTGATAAAAAAAAATTAAACTGCCATAGATTAATCGATTCACACAACACTTTATAAAGTTTTTGGAAAAACCATAAGCAATTTTATAGCCCTAAATGTGCAGCTGCGCGTGTCTTTGAGTAGTTTTGTACTTCGTAGGGCATCTAGGTGTTTCTAAGGTTGTTTGTTTAAAATTGTTTGTTCAAATTGTTTGTTTATAAGCTTTTATTACTGAAAATTTTAGTTATAGGAAAGGTTGAAAGCTAAATCGACTGCAAAAACTTTAAATTCGAGAATTAGCGTATCTCAAATTTCATTCAAAAAAATTTTCACGGCGAAAACTGTCGGCGGGATAAAACTAAGTACAAGGATGAAATTTGATATAGTGCGACTCCGATACAGTGCTAGTCGCGATATAGTGCGAATTGGTGACAGGTTCATTTTGCAGTCAATGAAAATCAATAAACGATACCCTCGATATAGTGCGTTTCGATATAGTGCGAGACGCCTTGGACGAATTCTTTCACCAAGAGAGAAAGAAAATAAAAAGCAGAGCTACTTATCGTATAACCGCTAATAGACGGGCCTGCCCGTCTATTTTTCTTGATTTGAATATTTACTTATGTGTTGTCATCAAATTGACCAAACTTTTCTTTTTAGAGGGCAGCAAGTAGTTTGTTATAGCTTACAACGGCGCAGACATTAAGGTTTTTAAAATGGTAACCGTATTCACTCCATTAAACGGGCATGACCGTTTAATTTTCAACCCTTCCGTAGGTTGCCCGTTTATCTTTCAACAAAAAATTGTTTGAAAACTTTTAGAGTGAAAAAATTACATTTCTTTGCATTAATTTTTTGCGCCTTTTCAATACAAATGACTCGTTTTTTGTGCTCTCTTTTGTCTTTTGTCACCCACCCGTCAATGTGTCAAGTGATTAATTCTTTCAAATGTGTATAGATTTGTTTGGCTTTGTTCGATAAAAGATGTTCATTTGAGGTGAAAACAAAATATTCTTAAGATGAAAATGAGAATTTTTCAAGAAAGATCAACAGAGACCAAGGCATATTTTTTCCGGATCACCACCAACACATCCAGAGCCATAGCTCTAGGTTTCCTTATAAGGATTGGATTAGCCTCTAGATCGGATATTGGAAATCAGACATAACAATAATGCAAATAATATTTTTCAGACCTATGTGGCTACATCTATTTAGTAAAAGAAAAGTACAATTTTTATCTGATGGGGATTCTGTGGAATAAAGCTTGAAAGCTAATTTCTACTGTACATTGTGGTTCAGTAAAAATTGTCGGTCGTACCAAAATATAAAAATTACAAAACATATCTCAAAATATTGAATTTGAAAAACTAACAGAAATTGAGTTAAAAATATCCCATATAGTGCGGAAAATTCGTATTTGGGGAGCCCGTTTATTAGAGAGGGCCCGTTTATTTTTCAACCCTTTTGTAGGGGCCCGTTTATTAGAGAGCGCCCTTTTAATAGAGTAAATACGGTATATATATGTCGAATACAAAAACTCTATTTAATGGCTGAGAATCAAAAGTAGTAAAAATCATCACTTTTGAAAACGTCAATTTTCGGCAGTTTCTGCGGTCTGCTGATTCTCTGCTAATACATTGCCGTTTTTTTCCTGATTTGGATAGAGCAACTAAAATGGCGCAAAACGGTAAAGAGGTACTTCTATTGTTAGCTTCTATTGTAATTAGACTGATTAAGTTTGCAACCCACCACTTTTTTACAAAATTATATTCATAGATAATGGCCACAATGTGGTCAACGTGGTCAGCAGCCTATGTCACTGTAAACGAAGTTATATTTCAGCCGGGTCGTGTCCTCTCAGCCCGCAAAATATCTCATTTTGTAGCTGAGATTGATACCTTCCTATATTCTCATACCATTTTTCTAAATGTGTATTATGAACTCAAAACCCAGCTATGCAAATATAACATGACCACTTTGTGGTCAACGTGGTCGTCCTGCGGTTAAAAAAAATGATTTTTCTTCTCAATAACATAAAAGAGTCATTTATAAACACTTTCTTTTTTTCTCAAAACTGCAACTCTTCATGTGTATATAATCATTTAAGGTATTTTACGAAGCTTTAGTCTCTTTCAAGATAACTGAAGGTATGAATGTTAGATTTGAACAAATTTTGACTTTGTAGGGCCTATCGCATATGAAATCTTTAGTAGGCATATGTTTTTATGCATCCAGAGTGATCTTTAACTTATTTGTTGCTCATATATATTAAAAAATATTATGAGTTACCGAAAAATGACCCTCAACTACCTTAAAAAAACCATTAACCTCTAAGAGATGATAGGCGAAATTTTGATAAAATTTACAAAATTTTAATTCATAAAGTGTTTAGAAATGTTTTTCAGTTTTTTAGCAGAAAAAATTAGTTTGAATGACTTTGGGTCATTTTTCAAAAAATAGAGGTGTAGGACAAACCATATGAGAAGATCGAGTTAATAAATATAAATACATTTTATCAACTCATCATTTTGACAAAGAACTTTGATTTTGACACCGAATCGTACGTCAAAATGATGACTTGATAAATATATTTATGTTTGTTGAGTCGATCTTTTCATAAATTTCACTACTGTTTTCAGGCATTAATATACCGTTTCGCGCCATTTTAGTTGCTCTACCTAAATCAGGAATAAAAGCGGCAATGTATTCACACAGAAAAACGGGCAGTCAAAGATTGGGCCATTTCAAATTGGGCCACCGTAAATTGGGCCAATTTGAATTGGGCCAATTCAAATTGGGCCACGATTTTGACGGCTTTTTTAAATAAATTATTGCAATTTTTGTTTATTGTTTCCCTGAATACGTTTCATGTTCGATTTTTTCCATAATGCTGCATATATGAAAAACTCCCTCATCTTCCTTCATTCTTTATACTAGTAATTTAACATACTACAAAGCAAATAAATGAGCGTTGATAATAAATGACAAACAATGTCCTAAAAGGACAATCGGCATAAGCGATTACAACGGTAACAAAAATTCAAAAGCAAACACGGTCAACACCAATGGCCTGAACAAAGCACTCGAGTTCGAACCCGCATGGACGCTTTTGTTTACTTATTTTGGTTCTTTTTATTTTTTTGTTGCGTTTTCATGCTTTATGATTTTTAGCGGTTGCATAAATTTTATATCTGCTTGAACGATATGATGATAATTATTTTCTAATGAAAAATAAGAAAAAACAAGGACAGCTCACAATGAGTACCTTTTAGCTGGTCATTGGTATAGTATAGAGATGTTTTTGTTTTTTCCCTTTTTCATTGAACATCCCTTTCATTAAATAAAATTGTGAAAAAAAACACATTACAATGCTAAAAATTGCGAAAAAAAGCACAACTCGAAAACATAATCGAGCACAGAACTCTTAATTGCTAGACTACCGAAGCACATATCTATTTCGGTGATTACGAGATTCGGTGATTACTTCGTCACTACCATGTGTTCCCTTGTAGCGTAAATTTCTTTAAATATATAAAGCACTGAGAACAGCACCAAGATTCTTGAAAAAATAAATTTACATATTTTTTCAGCGTGAAAAACTGAGCTTGGATGAACCGTCGTTACAGTCGTACTTTTCGTGTTAATAGGCTAGAACATTGAAAGACTAGCAGTCAATGAGAAAAACGCAAAACACACAGAACTTGGTTTGAGAATTCGAAAAACCATTCGATATGATTTTGTCCACGGAAATTTCAAAATCCACAGTTAACACTTCGATGGTCGAGCGTAATTCCGAGCTAGACTGTTGGTTATAAAATACATATAAAGTCTGTATTTGCCACGGCCCATGTTGAAAAACATGTTAAGACAGCCAAAACAGTCCAAAATATTTCTTTTTAACGTTTTGCCATAAAAGTGGACATACAAGAGTTGCCATAAAAGTTTTTATTCCCTTTTCCCTCTTTAGAGCACTTAATCTTTTTAAAAATGTTTTGGCGCAAATTTAAAAATCATCGATAAAAATCGAATTTTTCTACATTTTTACCTTGAGGAACCAAGGCAAACAGAAAAAACTTGTTTTGATTCTTCAGAAACCGAATAATTTCCGTGCGTTGCAGGGCACGAGGATCAATATGAGATGGGTCTCGTCCCTCTTAGGTAAATTAAATTTTGCGCTGGCTGGGGGCCTTCCAAAGTGTTATCGTGAGTGCCTTTTGCTACTTCATGGTCGCCTGTCCTCATCATTTCCTCTCTGACTGCCGACAATATTCTAACTTGACACACTAAACCAACCATGGCGAATATTTTTTATATAGGTCTTGAAATCACGTTGAAGAGACAGCTTGGGTGGCTCCGTTGTTAGTGTATAAACATGGTTATAGGATGACTATCATAGTCCATTTATTGAAAACTTGTAGGCATCATTATGCAAAAGTTTTACTCTCCTGAACTTTCTTCGCCTATTTTATCAAAGACTGAAGCAAAAAGACCCGCCTTTTTGTGCAAGCTCGAAATTCTGCGCTATAATCAACAAATTCACAGCCGGCCTTTCTCGAGCTGGATGTTTTTCCTGTAAAATTTCATTGAAAGCGTTTGGCATTGCTTTAGTCACCTGTACGAACATGTATTAGTTTCGCTTTTGACTCAATCCTGAGCCAGTGATCTTTGACTTCTCGATAGAGATTGCTGAGTTGTAGTGAAAAAGTCATGTGAATGAAAAAAATCAATGTTATTCTATCCTAACATATCACAAGCGAAAAAAAAATCGCCTTGTTGCTGACTGTCAAGTGGCACTGCCACCAAAAAATCAATTTTTCGGGTGGTTGACTTTTGGCTTTTTTCTATAGTTCTTTTTCAATGTTATACACACTCTCTGGCTTTTCAAGGCATATATATTTGGATATATATTTGGGAGATCAGGCAAATTTATCATTGTGGTTCATGTTTAGAGCTTAAAAATGACTTCAACCGCTTTTATTACTTGCATTCTTGCTCTTAATTTTTTACTAGCTTTTTCTCAGGGACCTCCATGTAAATATAAACTTTTTGTTTTATAAACGATAATTCATAAACACATTTCAGCTCCACCATCAGGTATCGTACAAACTTTGAGCATTAAAGAGGCATGCTCGTGGCGATGGGAATATTTTGAAGGCGGGTACCAGCGGAATTCAAAGAGAATTCATTTGACGAAATTTTGGAAAAGTTGGGGAAAAAACTATACACTCTGTGGGGATCGAACCGATAGGGGTACAGTGATAATGAGGATAGCAAAAACGGGATGACAAAAAACGGGGATGGCGAAAACGGAGATGACAAAAAAACGGAGATGCAGAAAAAAAAAGTTTACGAAAACCATCAAGAATCTTTAAAATGCTAGAAATTAGAGCAGAAAATAGAGTTTGTAACCAATGAAACGAAAACAAAAGTGATCTAAGTGGACCACCACTTAGTTTTGTTCATACATTGGGCATCCAGCAAAACTGCGGTTGGTTCATAGAATATGTTTGAATTACCTCTAATTTTCAAAGCAAGCTAAACTCCGTGTGTGTGTTAGGTGTAGTTTAAGTGGTAATAAGATGCCGTTAACTAAAAAGCCGACGTGAACCGAAATTTTTGGTTAACCCGCACCGAACCTAAGATTAAAAACCAAAATAGATTGGGTTTTCATCTAAAATTTAGTCTCAAATATTAATACCGCCTTCAAACCATTTTATCGGCGGCGAGCATACCACTTTAAAATGAAATTTTTAAAAAGCAAAATTCAGGATCTCCACCGGCAGGTGATTTTAAGATTTATTGATTTATTCAAAAATTAAGGAACTCTACCATGCGATTAATGAAAAAACAGGAATTTAAATTTGATGATCAAAGTGTTGATTTTTATAGGAGGACCTCCAGACATGGCTAAGATGAAGCAGATGATGGAAGAAAACCGCCTGGTGGCATGCCACCTATGATGATGGGCATGTTTCCAGGAGGTAAGCCGCCAGGTATGCCGCCCGGCATGCCAGGTATGATGCCTACTTCAACTACTACCCCTGCACCACCTCCTCCTCCGGCTAAATAAAAATACACAATTTTTATTGATCACATATGATACATGTCGATGCTAGAGAAAACAACTTATCCATACCTATCCATACGAAAAAATCTTTATTTCTTTCACAAGACAGCTGCATCAATCCTGAGAAAAACAAATACATTATTTTTTCGCTGATGACATCTCATAAAAAAATTCTTGCTGTACAAAATCAAATGCTTATGCTAGTAAGATAAATAAAAAATGTTTTTTTTGATATGCTTATGACAATAAAAACTATTGTTTTACACAATAAAACAAAAAAACTGACTAAAACATCTTTGTCTTTTTTGAAAACTTTTTGACAATTTTCGTATATATTCATTTAGAAATGCATGTAAAAAGTTTTCTTTTTTGCTTCACCTGGCATCTTAAGAGACATACTGTATTTCCTTTAATAGCAGCCCACCCTCTAATAGTAACACCACCCCCCCCCCCCCCCCCCCCCGCCTAGGAGAGCGGTTGAAAAATAGTTTGAAAAATTCTGAGTTATGGCCTTTTATAGTGAGGTGATTATTTTCAACCACCAAAATGACCCCTTTTCTTGAAATGGATAGAGGTGGTTATTTCGATCACACTTATATACAAATTTGGGCTCATTCTACTCGGCTTGATCAGCTCTACAAGATAGATTTTAAAAATTACTAAATAATTGCAAAAATTTTGTACTTTTAGCCAATTATAAGCAAAATCACAAATTTTGCAATGTTCTTTTGGAGCACTTGAATCTGAGAACCTAAAAGTTTGATGAACACTTGAAGACTGCAAGGACGAAATGTTGTTATTTTCAACTACCTCTCGACATTCATTTCTACCATAGTTTTTAGCTTTTTCGCAAATCCCGAAAAGTCTTAGACAAGGTTTAAGGCGACAGTATACCAAGTGCACCCGCCTCCTAAGAGTATTAAAATCGATGGTATGAGTTAGGGGTATTGCAATTATTATAACCTATTTTTGCAGAATACCGAGGGTATTTCGCCGCTTTGCGGTAAAAAACCAGCACACTCACATTGCAAGAAATTCGGATTTCTGAATATGCACCACCCTGTTCTACGGCTAGGAAACTTATACTCTTGGGAGGAGGGGTTTTGCATTTGGGCTTTCACGGTTTAAGGCTTTTCTAAAACTACTTTCAAGCTAGTGAGACCTTCATTTCTGACACCGGATTCGTGTTCAACGTGGTTGATTCGGATATAAAATTCTCTTCAAATTAAAAAAGTCACTGTCAAAAATTTTAATTCCGCTAAAGACAAAAAAAAATATTCGAATTTGAAATTCAAATGCTTATTGTCTTGAGCGGAGTTCGAAATCCGACAATGACTTTTTAATTTTAAAACTGGTTTTGTATTCAAATCGACCATGCTGAGCATGAATCCGGTGTCAGAACAACTACAGCTATAGAAAAGATTAAATCTTTTCAAACTTTAGCTCATTTTTCCAAACATTTGAAAAACCGTTATACACTTTAGAAAGCGCATGCAATAAGGAGTCAAAGCAGCTAGTATGAGCCTACGGCCGGTGTCGAAAATTGGAGCTAGAGGCCTTTTAAGTTGAGGAGTAAAAAAGGTATGACCTGGGGACTAGTCTTGTATGATTCTCTCTCTCTCTCTCTCGCTTTTTCACAGCTATTTTGACTTTTTGTGGTTTCGAGCTTTGCAGATACCGTAATTCCTCTAATAAGCCGCCCCCCCCTGTGATTCAAAATCGTGTTCTTGGCATTGTGTTTTTGACCTATGTTTTGAAGACCACTGTTAGGCAAGTCACCATCTGTTTTGTAGCTCATCTCACTGGCTACAAATTGAGGGGTAACTTGCCAAAGAGAAGTCTTCAAAAAATGGGTCAAAAACACAATGCCAAGAACACGATTTTGAATCACAGGGGGGGGGGGGGTGCGGCTTATTAGAGGAATTACGGTATAAGATATTAACAAAACCATTTTTGATTTTTCCCTTATGGCGAGATATTTGGTCATCTCTATATAGTATTTGGCATGTGTCTGTCTGCCTGTCGCCATTTTTCTCTCAAAGCACGATTTTCGATCGTCTTTTGCAAACTAATGTTAGATTTTTTTTGGAACCCCCAGTTACAGCATCTTAGCTCTCTTCTAAGCACAAATACGTATAATTGAAGTTGCTTCAAAAAAAATTTCCTGCCCATCTAATTGGTGATGGTGGATTGTAGCCTGGCTTTTTGGTAGATGTTTGGGTTCAAACCTACTATTCTGCAAATTTTCCAAGCTAGTGTCAGATATCTTTTTGAAACCCCCAGTTAAAACATCGTAGCTTTCTGTTATGCACAAATACGTATAATTGAGCTCGCTTCAATTTTTTTCTTACTCTTCAAATTTGAGATGGTGAATTTTAGCTTAGATTATTGGTTTATTTTTATGCTCAAACCCAAGTTTAGTGGTTTTTCGAACGTATGTCAGATTTTCTTCGCAACCCTGAAGTTCAGAATCTCAGCTTTTTAAAAAGCACAAGCACGTATTTCCCCATAATTATTGATAGGTGAAAACACCATGGAGGCGCCGATAGACGCCTGTTAAGCCCTCTTCACTATTATTGTTTTATTATTGTTTGATACCAAATGAACTCTTGCAATATTTTTTTCACCAAACAAGGCTTAGTTGCTTGTAAAACCAAGGAAGAATTGAAAAAAATAACAACGAATTTTATTTGCTGTAATGAATTTTAAAGCAACATATCTTTTCAGAAAAATTCTTTTTTTGTCTATTTAGCTGGAGGTGTGGCAGCAGGTGCAGCAGCTGGTGCGGCAGCTGGAGCTGCAGAAGCTGGTGGAGCGGCAGCTGGTGGGGATGGTGCAGGAGGGCGCCAGGCGCAGGAATGGGCTAGGAGTGGTAGTGGTGTAGACATTTTCTTTTCTTCCTTTTTTCTTCTTTTTTTTCTTCTTTTTCGCTTCTTTTTTAGCTTTTTCTTCTAAAATCATGAATGTATTCACAATTCAATTTTTTGGAGTGAAAAGTGAAAAAAATCATAAAAAAACATTGTATGTAACGAAATCATCTTGTTTTCTAAGACAATTGGCAAAAACAGGTTTTCAAAATAGTGCCAGAACAAAGAGTTATGGTCGTTTCAATTTAGAGTTTCCGATCAGAATATCAAAAATTCTATAAAACTTTGCCCTAATCTCAATTTACGTTTAAAAGGGCTTGATGTTTTATCAACTCTGACACGGAAAAGGCTGTGTGTATTAAACTTTGCATTTTGTGCAGAAATGGCTTGAAACGATGGCTGAAAAAAATTCAGGAAACAGGGGCATTCGAGCGTGTAAAACAGCTTCTGCAATTTCATCACGATATTTTTAAAATCTCTTGACCTTACAGCAAAGCCTTGATTCTGAAACGTGTTAAACATCGTCTATTTACTTGCGAAACTGCTTGCAAAATATTAAACTCAGTGCCAACTTTCAAATTCCGCTCAAGACAAAAGACACCTGGGCCTATTCTACTAACATGAAAAGTGAAAAATTTACATGAAAAGTGTAAAGTGAAAATGAAAAATTGAAAAGTGAAAATTTTCTGTTCTACTAAGTGAAAAGTGAAAATGAAAAGTGTAAAGTGAAAAGTGAAAATTTCCACTTTTCTGTTCTACGAAATTTTTCATTTTTCATTTTCACTTTTCAATTTCACTTTTTATCTTTGCGGTGTCGTTAATTAGAGGGGTGGCGTTAATTACATGAGACATTAATTATTCAATTTTCAATTTTTTTTTCACTTTTTATTTCGCCACAGATACTCAAATCAGCTTATTTGAAACCTTTCTTTATATCATCAACACATAGCAACAATAACAGCGAAAATCGAGGACAATACGATAACAACCTAAAAATATTTCTCAAAAGATTCATCGCACAATTCCTTCCCGATCAGCTTCATGAATTCGCTGTCATCCACATCCTCCTCATCGTAAGCCCCGGGAATGACCACACCTGGAAAGAGACCAAGACGCTTCTCCTTTTCGTAGTTGTCCAACTGGAGTGAGCGATTCTTTAGACGGAGCTCTCGAAGCTACCCATTCGAAGCGAAGAACCGAAGTGCACAAAGAAGCTTCTCCCGAGCGCTGAGAGGATTCGATCGTTGAGTAGACGGCTCTAGCCCTGGCCCAAGAACTCCGAGTAGAACGTCAGCTTGCCTTGGCGTAAGACGAAAGCGCTCCCGAAACATCCCTGGATCATTGACGATTGCTCGCGGTCGAAATACACGTTGCCTACGAACTTGATCTCGCTCCTCTTCCGCCAAACTTTCGCTGCTCGAAGACATTGCTATCTAAGTTGTAAAAAATAATAAAACCTTGAGGTGGAAAAAAGAAGATGAGCAACAAGGTTAATAAGCAGCGAAGCAAATATAACCGAGAGACAAGCAAGCTAGACAAACGGAAGCATTGGCAAAAAAATCGTATTTTTGAAAAGTGTCGGCCAGTCGCTTAGGCGACAAAATTTCGTGAAAAAATTTCACTTTTCACTTTACATTTTTCAATTTTCAGTTTAGTAGAACAGCAAGTGAAAATTTACATGAAAATTTTTCATTTTTCAATTTCACTTTTCGCTTTTCATTTTTCACTTTTCAAATATTAGTAGAACAGAAAATGAGATTTCACTTTTCATTTTTCATTTTCACTTTTCAATTTCACTTTTCATGTTAGTAGAATAGGCCCCTGATTTTCAAAAAAAAAACCTCGAAATTCACTATTTGAATGTTTTTCTTGTCTTGAGCGAAATTTGAAATTCGACAGTTACTTTAACATTTCAAAAGCAGTTTTACATTTTAATCGACCACTTTGAGCACGAAGTGTAATTTAGAGTTAGGCAAAGACAATAACCACGGCAATTTGGAAAGTAGAAAATCGTCGTGTAGAAAAAAAAATAAATAGCCAAATTCATACCTTCGGGTGTAGCACATGTAACAATGCAAAGGTTTACGAGCAAAATAGCGAGAATAATGAATGATTTTTGCATCTTGTCGAATAAGAATGATAGACTATTGGTTGTTAGCAGTCCTGTTATATATATAGCTTTACAGAACTTGTTTTACAGAATAATCTTTGATGTCTTGCACAGGCAATCTAAAATTTATTTTTGAATTGTGAGCTGACTTGCGTCTCTTGCCGCTGCACGCTTGCGTCTCTCACCTTACTAGCACCTCCTATCATGGTGCTCATGTTGCTCAGAGTGAAGCGCCGATGCTTACTATCCTACTATTCTTTCCTGCCCATTATAGTGATCATCTAGCATACTCTTGCCTTAGCTTTATTGATTATCTCGTTCGTTTTTGTCTGATTCTCTCGCATATTTTTTGAGTGGTGAACTAACCTAGCAGGCTTGCGACTTGTCATGATCGAAGTCATCTATCAATATTGAGCATGGTGAAAGCCTAATGATCATCTTTGTCCTTAGTTTTCAGCCTATCTCAGTGAACAAATAGGGTAAGCAGTTACTTACAAATAGGGTGTGCACAGCTCGATCGATTGATTTTGTTAGTTTTTCTCTGCTTCTCTTATGTATTTTTGAATTCTCATCTAACTGACAACCAAAGTACGGCCTGTTAGAGGGCTGCCTCAGTTTGAACTGAAGCATCTGAAATAAGCACGAGATTTTGCAAAATTTGCAGAAAACATGCCAAAAACATACAACCACACAAAAATTTGAAATTGAGAAAATGTTAACTGGTAAAAAAACTGACAAACTTTACTGACAAACATCAAGTAAATTTTATAAAAAATATTGCAAAAACTTATTCGAATAAATAAGGTTTTTTCAATCCTAAGATTGTTTTTTTCAAAGGGCATGTTACGTTTTTAGGAACTTTTTACAAAATTGTCATTTGACGGCAAGCATTTGTAAGGTGATTCAAGTGATAAAAGGCGCAGCAACATTTTAACACTTGGCTGCAGCGCAAATAAATTCGTCCGATTAAGATAACAAAACAAGATCCTGAAGCTTTTAAAGGGACATGCCCGTCGCCGACGGGAATATTTCAAAAGACGGGTACCAGGTCAATTCAAAAAAGAATTATTTTAAAATTATTATTGTCAAATACCTTAGGTATAATAAGTAATCAAAAACACTTCTATTGTTCAATAGCATTAGTGGCCTAGTGTTAAAACAAAACAGTAGCCCAAGTGCAACCATCCCCCCCTCCTCAAAGAGTAATTTTCTCTAAGCTAACCTTTTTCAGTTTTCACGTATTTGACACATTTTGTGCCAACGAAAACAAGGGTGTTTGGCCGCTTCGCGGCCAAAGATAATAACAATCGACATTGCGATGGATTGATGTCAAAAAAAAATCAAGGGAACCAAGAATAGTAGTCTTAGAAAAAAATACTCTTTGGGGACCCCCAAAGAGGAAGGTGCACTTAGGATTTTACGGTCAAACAGCGAAATAGTGTGAAAGTCGGCCGTCAGTTAGGCGTGGCAAGATTTGAGATCATGTCCTATTATAACGCTATTTGAAAAATTGTGAGGTTTAAAGTGCAAGGAATGCGCCCAAAGATTCACCTTGAATCCTTATGCACTGCAAGATTTGCGCCTCACTATCATAGTGGGACCGCCGTCCTGCCGGGCCAGTCCCGTCGCCGTCCCGTCCTAAGACGGCCCGATTTTGGACGGGACGGCGACGGCGGGGAAAAGAAAAAGCCAGACGGAGACGGATTACGCCGGCCAATTTTTTTAAGACGGCAGACGGCCGGCCAGATAAGTTACCTTTTCGGGTCGTTTAACTTGGTCTCCAAAAGCAAAAGTCTAATCTTGATCAAAAAATTAAACTTTTTCGACCGAAATGTACGAGCACGCCCTTCAAACATGCTTTTATCGTTTTTACGGTTCAAACCACTCTTAGAAGTTGATAAAAAGCAATTTTTAGGTTATGCCATCTCGGCTACTTTGAGCTGCTTTTTTTTAGCTAACATGCGAAACGCTAGCTTTTTCGAAAAAACTCGTCTTATAACGCACTTTTTACTAAAGTAGAACCTCGTTATAAGATACACCCAATATAAGATACACCTCGTTATAAGATACACCTGGGTCCGGTCCCAAGTTAAATAACTCCCGTCAAATTACCCCCTATATAAGATACACCTCGTTATAAGATACAGTTGGGTCGGTCCCTGGGTGTATCTTATAACGCACTTTTCACTATAACTGAAATTTTCGCACTCATTTTTGTCTGAAGCAAATGTCGTGTAAAGATTGTTGTAATCTGTCTGTTGTATCCTAGCGAAGGAAGGAAGGAGAGAGATCGGAACACAGCAGAAGAAGAGAACAGAGAGAGAGAGCACACGACTTGCTTATAGCTTTATTCACACAACAACTGATCTGAACACATACGTTCAGATCCTTATATACTATTTACACTCATAACCGTTGTAAGACAATAGACGATTTATATGACAACACAACACCTCCCCTTTAGATAGAATGGGAAAGGGCACAGGAGATTTTATTGATATGTCTGTTCTCTCTTGTAGCACTTCTTACCATCCAGCTGGAGCATTGTTCTTGGCATTCTTCTTCTGGAAGATCGTCGCAGCGAAGGAAGAGAGAAGGTACCACCGGCACTTGAACAGGAGATTGAGCCACGGGTGACAAAGGAGGAGACTCGGCCACAGACAGCTGATCAGGAGAGCGGACTGGAGACTGTTCTTCGATCCCATTTCATCGCTGTTCTTGAGGAAGAGCAGCAGCCACTTGACTTTTGACACTTGGCAGATTGAAGCATTCCAATAGAATATCGGCTGGCAATTCATCTTCATCTGGTAAGGAACTTGGGCGTAGTGATTGACGTGGAAATCTCGGATTCTTCCAGACGCATTTGCACTGCATAGACCACACCTCGGCAATTGATGATAGTTCCCTTGACCCATTGGCGGCTGACGACAAGATGGCAGAGGACTGAATCATCCACATTGAACTGCGTTTCTTGGCTCCATTGCGACGATTGAATTTCTGCTCCATTCGTTCATTTCGGACAGATTGTTCATCTGAGGCAACAAAAGAAGATCCAATTTAGCCCGCAGTTTTCGGCCTAAGAAAGCATCAGCAGGAGACACACCATTTGGAGCTGATGAACAAGGCGTTGTTCGATAGCTGAGTATGAAGAGCTCAATTGCTTCCAGCAGGTTCCTCCCTTCTCTCAGTTTGGAAAGTGGAAAGAAAAAAAGGAAAGAAAAAAACCGACACCAACCAGGAACTGCACTCTAAAGGAGCCTGATTTGGTCGTCAGCAAAGAATCAGAACAACATAAGCTGCCTAAAAACTCGGTCCCAGAAATGCCGGTTGTACAGGGTTGACGGTACAATAATCCTGGAGAACTAAGAATAAAGCAAGTTTATTTGACAACATTTAACATGTCAACGCATACTGCAGAAAAACGAGAATGGCTGCAAAAAATTATTTTATCGCTTGCTCTTTTTCTTGTTCATCCATTCAAGCGCACCTAAAACAAATAAGACAAGAAAAGCAATAGACGGCCGAAAATATAAAAGTGACTTATCTAATAAAGGTCTTCGAGTGCTCAGCTATCCAAGTAGAGTCTGAAAAACAGTAAGTATCACCGATTGCACGCAGAGTAACAACAGAAAACATACCTCCGCACACGTAGAAGCCTCATCGAGATATTCAGCACGCAGGATTGACTTCGCTTGGTAGCTTGTTGTTCTAGAAACCTTTTGCAAACATCTAAAATTCACAAGAGGAAAAAAGCATAAGACGGCAGAAAATATGATAAAAACTTGTCTAATGCAAGATGACGTATTCTCAGCTACCGAGTAGAGGCTGAAATTTTTGAGAATCACTCATTGTAAAAATAGTAACAATAAAAAACTAACAGCTTTAGACTCTAATGACTCCAGCCATTACCGTCAGTGGGACAGTTCCTATGGTAACACCGAGAAAAAAGCAAGCGAAAATATCGGCACGCTAGAACAAAACATTCAAAATGATTTCAAAAACGATTTTGAAATTTAAATCTCTGGCGTGCCTGTACCCGCGAATTTGAATTGCAATAATTATTGCATCGGGCGCGAGCATGCCCTTTAACGAGAAGAAAACACGTTTTCAGGTGGGGGAAGAGCATTTGCGCGAAAAACTTTTTTGACCAAAAATCGACTTTTTGCTTTAGGGGACCAAGGTAAACCAGCCTGAAAGGGTATCCAGACACCTTAAAAAGAGAATTGTAGTATGGTATTTTGCTCCGTTTATTGACTGGAGCTGGGCAAAAAGAGCTTCTTTATGCATTTTTGATAAGGAGTCTTGCTCGGAATCATGTCTAAGGTAAGTGAGTGCGCGCATCTCTAACCAAACAAGCCCCCTGCGCCCCCGAAGCCCCGTTCGGGAGCTTCAGGGGCGCAGGGGGCTGTTATGGCAGCTGTTATGGCAGCTGTTACCTTGTCTTTGATCTAAGTTAGATCCGGTAACCTAGCAGGTTAAATAGTTTGACGCTTAAATGCTGGCTCATTTTGTCATCCATCAAACCATTGAAGTTAAAATAAAAAACCAGTTTCAAATTTTCTAAGAATGTCATCAATCCCTGAAATTACTAACCCTAGAATATGAAGGCTAGTTCATATACACTTGAGTTTCGATATAAATCCATATCGATATAATATCCACCTAAGCCGTCCAGAGTTAAATTAAACCCGACCTGTTCTGGTGCCTCCGCAGGCGTATGTTAAATCGAGAGTTAGTTGTTATTATATCAATCATGCCAACCAAATTGCTCTCAGGTGTATGTTAAATCGAGCTGTATGTCAAATCGGGTGTATGTCAAAACAAGCGTCGACTGTACTACTATTTAAAGAAGAAGATTCGTTGCAAATTTTATCAACAACTCTTTCTAGATTTTATGATATATTATTAAACATCCAAATACATCAATAGATTGTACATGTATCGTGTTTGAAAATATATAAAATAAAAATATTGCTTAATGAATTTTACTAAGCGAAATTTTTTCAAATTGTGTTTCAGTTCAAATTCTAAGACAACTGCCGAAACATTTAAATTATTTTGAAATTTTCAAAATTAAAAAATTGAAACCTATCTTTTTGTTTGGTTTGTTAGCTTTTAGGTGCTAAAAATAAGCTGCGAAACCCACTTTCTCAGGTGGAGATGTCGGGTAATCATCCATAAACCTTGTCAGAATAATAGCTCAATTTCATCAACCACTCATGTCGTCAGAAAACGTGTTGCAACTACATCATTATCAAATCACCTCCATTCGAAAATATGTTCGAATTTCATCTTTTGTGGTGTTAAAACACCCTCTTCCAAGTGTATTACCTCGGTGCCGGCAGGAGTACACTATTTGGGGTAGCCAAAAGTGCGTTTTTTCAAGGTCTAAGTATTTGTTAGGCCGTTTAAACGATAGAAACGGCTGATGAGAGTGTGGGAAGGACATTTTTCGAGAAAAAAAAATTTTCGACTGCCCTGGTCCCCCTGTGGCTTTCGGTCATTTTTTGCCTTGGTCCCCCCCCCCCTATGGTTTTGGTCATTTTTTGGTATTTTACCCCGTTTTGGTCATTGGACGCACTTTAGGCTACCCCAAACAGTGTACTTTAGCCCGGTGCCCCAAGGCAAAGAGTCTAATTACGGTCAAAAAAATTTTTTCAAAAATGCACGGCCGCGCAATAAAAACATGTCTTTTACAGGTTTTAGATGCTTAAACGTGTAGAAAAACATGATTTGGGGCCATTTAGGGCCAGTGCGTAACAATGAAGTTCAACCAAAGAATTAGCTTAAAACAGCAGTGTTTAATGAAAGGGCAATTGGCCCTAGTGTGCAAGTATAACGACGACTCGATACACATTGTGACTCGATACGCCAACTCGATACAGTTACAACTCGATATGCCAACTCGATACAGTTGCGACTCGATACGCCAACTCGATACAGGGGTCTCGAGTTTGACCTTCGTCTAGTGTTATTTTGACGTTTTGTCATTTTTTTCGATGTGTGATGGGCTTTAATATCTTTTTGCGTCTCTGAATCCTTGATTCTCATCGTCATTAGGGTGTTTGCCACCTTCTGAGATTTCATACAGAGTTTGCGACTTCTACAAAATTTTAGGCAATTTTATTGTCTTTTTATAATTTAGGCAAAGCCTTAGGCAAAGGGTAGGCCAGCGCGCGTTAGGACGGTCTCTTGTGTTCTGAAACTACAAAACGGCTGAAATATAAAAAATTCGTAAGGGCATGAATTAAAAAAATGTTACAAGGTTACCTTCTTCGGGACATAGGGGCCTTGAGAATAAAATATGCGCATGGAATATGCGCGCACATACTTTAGAGACAATTCTGAGCGATTCTCTCGATTATGTACTTATTCGTAGGCTCTTTTGCCAAACTCTAAAGAAAAAACCAAGTGATAAATAAGAAATAGGGTATCCAGCGGCATCGCATAAATTTAGGCTGCTTTCCGAATATTTAGCCATTATCAAAGTAAATATATGGTTAAAGTGATGAATATTGATACAAAAGAATAAAAAATGTCAAAATATAAAAATAACAATCGGCAGGAGTCGAACTCGAGACTAGGTGTATCGAGTTGGCGTATCGAGTCGTAACTGTATCGAGTTGGTGTATCGAGTCGCAACTGTATCGAGTTGGTGTATCGAGTCGCAACTGTATCGAGTTGGTGTATCGAGTCACAATGTGTATCGAGTCGTATGTCAGTCAGTGTGCAATCGGGATGTTTTATTGCCTTGGTCCCCCTGATGTTTTTTTGAGAATTTTTTTAAAGCTTAGTAATGCAAATTTTTTAGATATATTCGAAAGGGCTCTGCTTGTTTCTTTGGCATTTTTTTTGATATGAGAAATACTAGGAGCAAATGAGGACCACAAATCAAATGACTATACGAAAATACATATACCATATATACCAATACAGCTTTATATATCACTAATTGGGTATTTCGACCAAATCGCATATCTAAAACACGGATTGTTTAGACCGATTTTTAAGCAAATTGTTGAAACATTTTGTAATTTCGTTACACCTTACACAACCCTTTCGAAATCCCCGAAAAAATGAATCACCAAACTTACAAAAAAAGTCTCGAAAAAATCAAGGCTAAAGTGCATTATCAGCAGTCCACCCAAAATGATCCAAAATGATGTTTTTTCAATGTTTTGAAGCATCTAACGTGTAGAAAACACGTTTTAAAGTGAGGGAAGAGCATTTGCGAGAAAATTTTTTTTGACTAAAAATTGATTTTTTGCCCCTGGGGACTAAGGTAAACTAACCTAAACGTTACCTAGATACCCTAAAAGGATAGGATTTGAACATAGTTTTGTTTGCTGGGGCCTACCGCATAAATAAACTCTGGCATGCATACATTTTTATGCATCCAGAGTCACTTTCGAGTGATTTATGTCTAAGGTATGTGGGTGTGCGATCTAAACTCCAAGCCAGAAGCCCCTGCGCCCCCGAAGCTCCCGAAGGGGGCTTCGGGGGCGCAGGGGGCTTGTTTGGTTAGAGATGCGCGCACTCACTTACCTTATACATGATTCCGAGCAAGACTCCTTATCAAAAATGCATAAAGAAGCTCTTTTTGCCCAGCTCCAGTCAATAAACGGAGCAAAATACCATACTACAATTCTCTTTTTAAGGTATCTGGATACCCTTCCAGGCTGGTTTACCTTAGTCACCCAAATCAAAAAGTCGATTTTTGGTCAAAAAAAGTTTTTTTTCTCGCAAATGCTCTTCCCCCACCTGAAAACGTGTTTTCTTCACGTTTAAAGCTTCAAAATATTGAAAAACATTTTTGGATCATTTTGGGTGGACTGCTGATAATGCACTCCGGCCAAAATGAACATGGGGGATCAAGGCAAAAACATCCTGATTGTACACTTGTACACCGAACGAGTAATTATTCCAATAGACACGTTCAAATGTTTTTGTATAATTAGTGATTGCTGTGCTTGTCAAAATATAAAAACACTTATAAAGCTTTTAAAACACACTGATATGTGCTTCATTCTGTATTTTAAAAATAATCCATTTTTTGCTTTATATTTATTTAACTTCAGCTCAGTGTTTAATAGTTGGTCCAAGAAAATGGTTTATCAGACTAACTGAACTGGAAAATAATCAAGTGCTGCACAAATGCTATACTTCTTTAGCTACAGGATCAAATATCTATAAAAGTAACCGTGAAACCATTATTGTAACTAAAGAAAAACATCCATCTACAGCTTGCACAGGAGTACCTATTTCCCCAAAACATATACTCACACTGAATCAATGCTTTGATGATACGCACATTATTGTAAAAGTATTCAAAAATAATGAATGTTTAGACTCCCAAAATACACTTTCTTATGATTTTGCCATACTTGACAGTTCACTAGCATCTAATCTCGCAATCATTCAATTAACAGAAAATCAAGATAACTATGCTTGTTTGCCAACCTATAAAGATACCGAAACAAAAATCAAACTTCAATTGATTACCATTGAAAATGCTCACTCTACCAACAACAAAATACTTGGAGACAGTTAAGCTGATGCTTTTGAAAACTTAATGATTGATCTGAGCCTATACTTGGATGACTTCTGTGGTTATTTGGGGCTTTGTACTCCAAGCAGTGATGGCCTATACAAGCTTCTGAGTTTGGACAGTTTGTATTTTCCTGAAATCCAAACAAAGCCAGATATGGCTCCATTTAGACCAGTTGCTGCCAACTACTTTACTTATGATTGCAAGGAGAGGGGAAATGCTAGTTTAATAGATGACAACCAGCAAGTAGTGTGTGAAAATGTCATGTGGGTGTCCAGCCAACATTTAGTAACCACCAGAGACTGTCTTTCCAATCTAAAGCCATGGCTTAGTGGAGTAGGTGTGCTGAGGGTGTTGACTACTAAAAACACCGACTATTTGGTGGAATTTGTTGCTTGGTCATCCACTCATTCAATTGCTATAGTTCAATTGATAGAAGATACTGAAGAGATTGTATGTTTGCCTTCTTCCACCACCTTAAAGCCTTTTCTAGGTTCTTTTTGTATTTACCTGAATTTATGCTCTAACCAGCAACACTTGATTCACAATTCGCTGAGCTACTTTAACCATTTCTTCTATTCCAGCACACAATCAGTGGGACCTAAAAACTGGTTGATCAAACTTAATGAAACGGAACAAGTAAATTACACGGAGCAATGTGTATCTCATTCGGCATCCGTTCAAAACAGAATAGTTGGTGGAAAAGTAGCTAAACAAGGTCAATTTCCATTTGCAGCTGTACTAATTTATAAATATGACTACGATACAAGATGTGGAGGTAGCATTATTTCGCCTTGGCATATACTGACTGCCAGACACTGCATTGATGGCGATCAAGAAAGCTTTGATATATTGATTGGAGGGGTTTGCTACAATAGAGATAACCGAGACTGTGCTCAAGTGGATATGATTACAGTTAGTTACGAATTTGCTATTTTCGACAGTGTTACTGAAATATTCCCTAGCTATGGAGATTTTGCCATTATACAGCTAAAACAAAAAATTCCTGAGCATTTGTTTGCATCTGGCGCGGTCGATATTGTCTGCTTGTCTCAAACACACCAAAATCCAGAATTAATCCAGAGCATTGGCTGGGGAGTATATATTATAGTAAACAAAATAAAGAGTTTATTTGGTAGTATGGTGCTAAGATATGCTACTTTAGAAACTTGGATTGACCCCTGGTTCAATTCAACAATTTTTATTGCTGCTAGACCACCTAGAAGTAGTAGCAATATAGAAGTGGGTGGTTTGCCTGGGGACAGTGGAGGTGCAGCTGTTGTCTACTCTCAGAAGCTAAACAAATTTGTTCTTCACGGTATTTTAAACAACAGGGGTGCGTATGAATCAGGGCAGGAAGGCGTGTTGAATTGGTATTTAAAAATCAGCATTTTTACTGGTGATTTCTGCTTTTACTTGAATATTTGCTACAGTAAGCCGACTAAAAATTTCAAGCCTGTCCTTGCAATGGGAGGTTTTGCCTTTCATAGTAAAAAACGCTCTTCTTTCAAGTCATTGCCTCCATTTGAGCTCATAAGTGAGGAGGACCGACATAAAATATTAGATGATTGTAAGTTGATGCAGCAACAGAACCAGGAGTCTAATGCGTGTGCACTTAACCTTCCTTGGAATGCAGAACTTGTTGATGGAAATGGCAAAGTTTGTGCTCACTTACTTTTGTAACCTATAAGCATGTGATTACTACTAGAGATTGTGTGCTTGTTAACCTTCAAACACCTTATCTTTATGTCCTAAGTCAAAAAGCACAACTGTTTGAAATAGATTTTATTGCCTGGTCTTATGCTCATCCAATTGTTATAATTCAGTTGAAACAGAATCAAAATGTTACACCAATTTGCTTTAAAGGCAAACCGACAAACTTATTTCGCAGTCCACAGATAGTTGTTCACAACATCACTGATTTAGACAAGTATCCGGATAAAAAAGAAGTTTGCGAACAAGATCAATATTTGTGTGTCACAAGAGGAGAAAAGTGCAATGACAACGTTGATCTAGATGGCCATTCTATTGTTTCCCTTTCTAATTTGATTTTAGAAGGAATAAAATTTAAAAATCCTTGGTCATCAAATGACTCAATAGATCTATACTTAAGATCTAAAGAATTTTCAGGAGCTTTATGCATATACATAAATCTGTGCGATGGAGAAAAATTAAATTTTCACAATCCTGCTTCTTTTTTTACAAGCTTTTATTTTCTGAAAAAATGATATTTTTTATTATTATTTTTTTCATTTATAACAAGTAAAGTGACTTTATGCCACACTTTTATCACTTTTTCACTATGTAAAGGCTGGTGAAGTAAGTGGGAAAAAGTGTGTTCTCTTGTGGATACTTATTTACTTGGGGCGCATTTTTCACTCATTTGTAAATCATGTTTAAACGTCTCCTGAGCAATTTTTTATATGCTTAAAACGATAAAAGAGCTATTTTCTTACATTTTTCCGCACAAAAAATGAATTTTTTGAAAAAATTTTTTTTACCGAAATTCGACTTTTTGCCTTGGGGGACCAAGGTAAACCACCTTATATAAGGGTATTTCACCCCGTTTTGGTCACTGGAGCTTGGCAAAAAAAGAGTCTCTTTATGCATTTTATGATCAAGAGTCTTTCTCGGAATCATGTCTAAGGTAAGGGAGTGCGCGCATCTCTAACTCTCAAGCCGCCTGCGCCCCCTTCGCGGGCGCACGAGGCTTGGGCTTGGAGTTGAGATGCGCACACCCACATACGGTAGACACAAATCCCTCGAAAGTGACTCTGGATGCATAAAAAATGTATGCATACCAGAGTTTCTTTATGCGGTAGGCCCCAGTCAACAAAACTATGTTCAAATTCCATCTTTTTTGGTTATCTGGGTACCTCTTTAGGATGGTTTAGCTTGGTCCCCCAAGGCAAAAAGTCGAATTTTGGTCAAATTTTTTTTTTCAAAAAATCCATTTTTGTGTGAAAAAATTACGGAAACCACCTTTCTTATCGTTTTTAGCATATGAAAGTTACTTGGGAGTCGTTTAAACATGATTTAGAAATAAGTGAAAAATGCGCACCACCCCCCCCCTACCATGTATACATAACAGAGAAGACTTTATTACCGGCGTAATAACAGAAAAATAATATGAGACCGAGATTCCATTGGGCCTAGTCCGAAATTCTGGAAACAGAAACAAAAGCAAAGTTTTTAGAAAATATTGGTTTTTTAATTTTAAAGTTTCAATTCTGATATTCATGCTCTGCATCTACTTTTTGATCGATTTCAGATGTACTGAGCAGTTTTCCCATTTCAACTGAAAAAATAAATTATTTTTGAATTTTTTGATTCGTTTCAGCCGGTTCACAGAAATGGAAACCGTTTCCAGAAATGGGCTGATACAAACCACAAAATTCAAAAAAAATATTTTTTTCAGGTGAAATGGAAAATCTGCTCGGTACATCTGATAGCGAATCAAAAGTAGGTACAGATCATAAATATCAGAGTTGCAACTTTAAAATAAAAAAATCAATATTCTCTAAAAACTTTGTTTTCGTTTCCGTTTTCAGAAGTGTGCCAATACCCATTGGCTTTGGATGTTGAAACAAACAGAGCTGGAGGCACCGAACCTCAGATTGGATCTAAAGCAGGGTTCCCAAGTTGGCTGATTTCTCAGCCATTGGCTGATTTAGGCTGATTTTGACTAATTCTGTGAAGAATTGATAAAACGACTAATAGTTTTTGGTATAATTGATAAATTCCCGCCCTTTCTCTTAGAAAGTTTACAATCTCAAATGCTTTTGCGGAGCGCGTATTTTTCTCTCTGCGGTAACCAGTGAACGGACAACAGGAGTTTGCTCAAGCTGGAAACAACAAAAAACAAAACTAATTGTCTCCTCCAGGTCAACGGTAATTCCGATCAAACCTTTGTGGAAATGTACAAAATGTCGTACCGCTGATAGAAAATTGTTAAATGATGTTCGCGGTTGGGAGAAATATAATATATAGTGTTGTTTTGTTGTTTGTTTATCCCGAACAAAGCACTTTTTGTAAAAATTAATGTGTGGCTAATTTTTGGCTGATTTTTGGTAATTTCAGGCTGATTTTTTACCTCGAATGCTGATTTTTGACATTTTTTGGCTGATTTTCGGGTCCTCTTACTTGGGAACGCTGATCTAGAGACTTATTTGGAGGCTAGTGTAGTCTTTCGAATTGAGCTGCAGCTGACTATGAAAAATTGACAGTTTAGCATTAGTTTGTCCGGGGATAAAATTTTACCACTAGTAATCATGTCAGTGGGAACGCGTTCAATAAGGCACTTATTGATGGTGTTCAGGAAGGCATTTAATACGGATCACTCTATCAAAAAATCTAGACGAAAACCAGAATAATCACTAAAAAATTTTGCAGTGGAATGTACAATTGTATTTGCCCGAAATTACACAATGAAAAAATTCCATTAATCATCCTTCCTGCTATATTTTACGCAGTAGTGGAAATGCTGTCCAATTCCTGAACAACGATCATTGTAAAAATATCGATGTTTCACATTTTAACACAATTACAAATATCTTCACAGCTATTTTTTGTATATTTAGGAATTTCGAGTGCAATTTATGAAAGAGCACTGCAAATGCTTAAGATTCTCAAGAGCCTATAAAAAGCAGTAAAATGGTTGTATTATTTGTAACAAGTAAAAGCGAAAAATGCAGCTTTTTGCTGGCATTACTTTTCTGGTCTTAATTTGTCCTCTTCTGAAAATTATTTGCGGGAGCCATGTTGAGAAATGTGAACCGGGTTGGACTAAATTCGATAAAAATTGTTTTAAGGTTTATTTTTCATTTCATACAACAATTTTTTAAATGGATTTTCAGACATTTGAGCAACACAAAAACTTTTCGGCCGCTGAGCAATTCTGCCACAATCAGCAAGCTCACCTTGCTTCATTTCATTCTAAGGTGGAGTATCAGTTTTTAGTCGGGCTTGTAGACAGACTTAAAGAAGATGGCTCAGTATGGATTGAGCTCATGGGGCAGAAGCACAGGAAAATCCACAAAAATCACATGATGGGAAGAATCTCCTTAAATTAGCATTTGTTGATGGCTCACTGGTAAACAAATTTAGTGAAGACAATTATGGGTTCTTTTGGGGCAAAGGCTTTTCCAACCAGGAGACTGGACCCTGGGAGCCCAGCAGTGTTAGGGACCGGTGTATTGAGCTCTACACTCCATACACAAGCACGCCTCGACACTTTGGAGGAAAAATGAGCAGCTCTTGTTGTGCAGCTCTATTGGTAAATTGTTCATTCTAAAGAAAATATATGTGCCAAACGCGTACCGAGCTGGTTTTAGAAATCTGTATGTAAAAAAGAAAGGCTGGTGTCAAATACCTTAACATCTTCCATGCATACTCTCACTACAATGCCGACTAATGCTCCACAACACAGCCATTTGAAATATGTGTCCACCACGATGTGGTCGATTTTTTCATCAAGTCCAAAGCTTAGTCTAATGCCGAGCTCCCTGCCAAGTCCAAACCCAACTCCGCTGCCTAGAACAAACACCAGCCGAAAAGCAAGCTCTCCATTGAAACCTAACTTCAGTCCTCTGCAAAAATCTCTGTTCAACCCATTGCAAAGCCCTTTGTTTGGCTCTTTGCCAAGCCTTCTGTTCGGCTTTTTTCAAAACCCTCTGCTTGGCTCTTCACAAGTTCTTCAGCCAATCCTTAAGCCGAGCCCTCTGCCAATTCCAGAGTCAAGCCCTCCGCTAACTGCTGTGCCGAGCCCTCTGCCACTTCCAGAGTCAAGCCCTCTGCCAATTTCTATGCCGAGCCCTCTGCCATTTCCTGAGTCCAGCTCTCTGCAAACTCCTAAGTCGAGTCCTGTGCCAACTTTTGTGCTGAGCTCTCTGCTAACTCCTGAGCCAAGCCCTCTACCAACTCTTGAGTCGAGTCCTCTGCCAACTCCTGTGCCGAGCCCTCTGCCAACTCCTGAGTCCAGCCCTCTGCCAACTCCTGAGCCAAGCCCTCTACCAACTCCTGAGTCGAGTCCTCTGCGAACTCCTGTGCCGAGCCCTCGGCCAACTCACGAGCCAAGCTCTCTGCCAGCTCCTGAGTCGAGCTCTCTGTCAAACTTACACCCAACATCAACTATGCCTTCTTCAAAAGAGAAATAAAGATCTCCAGTGTTCTTTTCAAGTGCTCCAACAACTATCCCTGCATATTCGCCAACAGATTCTGTGCTCACATGTCCTCCATATACTTGTCCAACATTGCCTAGTTATTTGGAGACATCTACCTGCTCTCAACAAACAACACAGGTATTGTTTTTATTCGAAAAACTACTTCGAAGAGATTATTTGGGTTACTTACGGTTGATTTATGCAATAATTTTTTTATTGAATTGATGTTATTTTGTAGTTTTAGGCGAGGGGTTGACCAACACATGAAAATTGTTTACAAGTTTTTACGTCAATGGATGACTTTGCATTTTCAAAGAGTAGTTTTTTGATCGAAAAATACCTAGATTTATAATTTTGCAAATCTGAACAAAATTATTAGACAATTGTATGACCCTTATTTATCCAACTTCCGAAACGAAAACAAGAAAAATATATGTTTTTTATTCTAATTGCGATATAAATGAACTGGAACTACTTTTTGATTTTTTATCAGATTCGTTTTCATAATTAGCATTTTTCCCATAAAATTCAATGATTTTGACTTTTTGGTTTTGTTCCATTTTGTTTCCGACAACAGAAAGTATTTCCAGTAACGCAACCGTTAATTTATTCTCAGCATTTTATTTTGCTTCAAAGGTGCTATGGTGACGGTCACATACAAGGAGTCTACCTTCCATCTCACACCTGTCAAACATGGTGATCTCCTGTACAGTGATTCTGAAGGCTCTAAACTCTTGGTCAATGGCAAAGACTTAAACCTGTGGATGACACTTGAAAAAGATAGAGGTTTTTTGCAAAAAATCTCTACCATATCTACATTCTAAATCTACATTTTGCAGACAACAAAGTGTCAATAATCAATGACGTGGCACAAGTCTGGGAGCAGGACAGCCCGCAAACTCATGTTTACCGCAGATCGTTTTTTGACGCAGCAGATAACAGCAAAAGAACCCATTCTCAGTTCAAATTTCTCGAGGAGCTCACTGAAATGCTGAAGAAAGATGCATTGCCTGAGACTGTAGAGGTGAAATTTGTGCCCAAAGAGAATTTGACGCAGGAGTATAGCTTCAATGGTTGTCTTGGTAATATTTTAAAACTCGTCTTGATAATTTTTCATTGCCCGAGTTTTAAGGAAACGCCTGTGTGCAGACGTCAATCGACTTTAACAACCAATCATACACACTGTCTGTCCCAAACATCACTGAACTGTATGAGCTGCAAACAAAATTGGGCCAACTTCTCGGTATGAGCCAACACGAAATTCTCTCCAAATGGTTGGTAAACAATGGGAGTTTGCTCCTGCAAGGCTTTGACTTGTCATCGTTGGGCAACAGTTATTTGGACATCCTACTTATCGAAAAATCCACTAGTTCGGATATCAGAGTAATAAGGGCCTGCAGCGGTAAATATTTTTTATTTATTTTCAATATATAAAAGGATGGTGTTAAGAAATGTGCTTGGAGATCAAATTAGCTGTGGACGATAAAAGGTACACCTTTACATTCCCTCTCATCAAACAGTGGACGGCTTGTGGAAAATCATCAAATCAGTTACCGAGAAAGACAGGTGGATCTTTGGCGACACAACTCAGGTAAATAGATCGAAAACAAAATTTTAGCTAAAACAAAAAACAAAAAATCGAAAAATTTTGGAAATTTTTACAATTTTTAAGTTGATTTGTTTAAAAGCCATTCACTCTAAAAGTGGACCACAGCTGCAAAAAGCGTTAAAATGTTCAAATTGAAAGTCTAAAATAATAAAAAAAAGGTTTTTACAGGACCCGACTTTGGCTGGCCACCTCATGTTTAACGAAACTACAGTTCTGCTGGAATCTTATGCTTTGTGGATGCTTAATATGTACGAACTTGAGTTTTGCTCAAAGGAAAAGCTATGGAAGGGTATTGCAGAAGTTGAACGAGTCATTGGATGCTCAGGCGGTATTTTAACTCTCAAAACAACCCACATTTTTACACGTTATTTTTTAAGAAATTTGTGATCAAGCGATTTTCCGTCTTACTACAGAACCTACCAATGCGGAGAATATCATCAAGCTGGTTTTCCGGGCTGAGAATAATATCAATCAGACGATGGACATCCTTTATGAGGTGATGGAAGACATCTTCGACTTTGTGATCAGAGACGACTTTGGTGAGCAGAAACAGTGGCTGGTGACTGAAGCAAATATTGAGGAGTCTTTGCAAGTGCGCTACCGAAATGAGTGGCTAAATAGGAAAGACATTTTGGTTTTGGTAGACAAGCAGCCAAATTAAGTATTACTTCGATTGTTGTTGAAAATCAGTTGACGAGTAAAATTTTTTTATAAAAACTGTTCAGCTTATTTCTATTTTTAAGCTAATGTTCAAAGATATGTAAACATTTTTCAAAGGACGATAGACAATGAGGGGGCATTTTTATAAACAAAAATGTGATTTTTTTGCACCTCAGTTAATTTATTTTCTACACTTTTTTTACACCAAAAGATATAATCGCTGAAAAAATTAGACGAATAAAAACTCAGAACAAAATATCAAAACCAAAAATTTTTCGAAAATTATGACTTGATCCCAAGGAAGAGGGCTACAGTTGGCACTTGGGGGTGCGCATTTTGTTAATTTTTGTAAATTGTGTTTAAACGACTCCTAAGTGATTTTATGTGATTAAAACGATAAAAAAGCAGTTTTCTAACACTTTTCTACATAAAATATCTTTTTTATTGTTTGTCTGTCTTTTTATTGTCAACACTGCTTTGCTTATCAACAACAGTAAGTTATTGAACTTTTCTTCTTTTAATAGTCTTTTTTATTTATAGAAAACGATTTTCAGTTTGTTTGTAAATGGAAAATTTACTTGTGAAAAAGCAATGCCAAATTTGCGTCTTTTGAGCTGTGGAAAGAGCGGTTCATAGTATGGGGTCGAAATGACCAACTCCTAGGGTAAGAATTTTTCAATTTTTCATGTTATTTTCACTTAGTAAATAAAAATCGAAGAAATTAAAAAAACGTTGTTTTCCAGCCTGAACCTCGCCATCCAAATTTATTTATTTTGATTTCAAAAAGTGTGAAAAATAGGCATAACGCCTCCAAAATTCCAAAAATTTCGACAGGGGAGACCAAGGCACATATGCCGCAATTTTAAAAACCTAAAAATACCACAATAGTTTTATTTCTGAGTTTTTAGCCATGAAATATGATATTAAATTAAAAATGTGCTTTCTGATTTTTTTCATTGCAATAAACTCAAAAATAAAATGAGTATGGTATTTTCAGGTTTTAAAACTGCAGCATTTGTGCTTAGGTCACCCTGTCGACATTTTTGGACCCTTATGGACTTTTCGACTATCTTACACACTTTTAGATATCAAAATACGACAAACGATGGCACATTTGAAACAGTAGATTGCTGAAAGTGCTAAAAGATAACATATTGGGTGAAATTCTTTGCTAAAAATTGTATATTTAATGGTCGCTAAGTCTGAAAGTAGATCATTTAATTAAATGACTGTATGTGAGCACACTTGTTATATGCACTGTGCAAACTAAAAGCTTTTTTGAAAGCTGACATTCAGGGCTACAAAGCGATATATTTGGATATTTAGAAATACTTTTGTACGCCCTAAAAATTTATCTTCAAAATCAGCGTTAAATTTCGAAAACCGACTGTCGAAAACGTTTCAGTGCATACTTTTTTTCCGGAAGATTAGTTTGAAAAAATAAGCATTGTTATAGTGTGTAGCACAAAAAACTGCATTTTATACTCATTTTATACTGCTGTGTTACAGGCGAGGTTAAAAATTTTCTTTTTCTAAAATCCCTGTCCTTAAATCGAGGTTTTGCTTTTTTAGAAGAAAAAGTTTATGGATTTTGAAAAACGATCGGCAAAATCGGCATTCTTGCGATATTTACGACCAGACTGTCAAAACAGAATTTTAAAAAAGCTTCGAAAATCGAGCTAAAAAAGTGTCGGACCCAGCTGGGGAACGAACTTTTGGGGTGTCCTTAAATCGAGAGTCGACTGTATAATGCGAGTTTCGGTATGGCTTTGTCCCTGATACTGGCCTATTTTTTTCTTCGTTATTATTGTTATTTTCAGGCTCAGGCAAGGGTAGACGAGCACAGGTTAAGCTGAACTGAAACATGAATCTGAGATTTGTTTGAGTCTGTCTAACATACGCTTGCATACCCTGGCCCAAGCCTGAAAATAACGAAAAATCAACTGGGGAGCAAGGAAAAATAAGCCGGTATTAAGGTGAGTGTCTTTGGTATAGTGTAGTTTTGAGCCGGTTTTTTAGATCCACATTATAACTAGAGTAGACTGCAGAAAATAAATTCATACAAAGTTTATTACAGTATTTGTCGAACATTTCATGCTAAACAAGTCGTTTCATAAAGTTATATTAGTTTTTGTCTGCATTTCCTTCTCCTGCTCTTCTTGAGAATAGGTCCAAGATCCAGGCTTCGAGTCACAAGTAAATAAAAAAATGCTAATAGTAACGATCTGTATACAGGGTAATGCAATAAAAATTCGACTCCACTGAAATTTTTATTTTTATTTTAAATTTGTTTAAAAAACAACTTGCCTCTGTCGCAGTGTTATCTGGCGCAAAAACATTGATTCCAAGTGGCAATAACAAAATTATCGTGCTGCTTATAATGACAGTGGCGGCCATCAAAACGTGTGAAAATTGACTCGAAATCTGAATTAACACAAATTATGATCTTATGTTTTAATTGAGACTCCACTGGGATGAAAATTTTAAAAAAGGGTTGATTCGGATTCCTCCTAAAACACTACAAAATCACCTCTTTTTGAAGGTTTAGCTCTTTTACCACAAAAAACGTGTTTCAGGGCTCGGCTGATAATTTTTAGAAATGATTTTTGACAACAGTTGAGTTTTTGTCTTGAGGCGCCATGGTTCTGGATTATCCCCCGCCAATTAAAAAATTTTCGCCTGTTCATTGAGCTTCTGTACGGATTTTTCAACTTGATTTCTAACAAAACAAGGCCTAGAATTCGACTTTAGATATACAGTCGACGCTCTCCATAACGGACTCGATGGGACGACTTTTTCGTCCGTTATAGAGAGCGTTCGTTATGTAGAGCGTCGATTTAGGTCAAATTATACTAACTCTGACCAAATCGGCCAAATTTTGTCCGTTATAGAGAGCTGTCCGTTATGGAGGGGGTCCGTTATGGAGAGCGTCGACTGTAGTCGTGTTAGAAACCAAGTTAAAAAATCAGTAGAGAAGCTTAATGATCAGGATTTTTTTTTGAATTGGCGGGGGACGACCATTGTCGCATACGGCAAGGGCTTTTTAAGGAAAAAATGAAACTGCTTGAAAAGGTATGAAATATGACAATAGTTCCGTTAAATGAGTCACAAGGAAGCTTACGAATCTTGAGAGCTAGAGATGCACGCACAGACTTACCTTAGACCTGATTCCGAGCAAGACTTTTAGTCAAAAATGGTATAAAGACTCTTAGTGCCTAGGTATCGTATGCAAAATCTAATAGAATACAATTATGTAAAGGGGTTTACTACAATCCTCCTTTAATTTAACGCATTTAATCTATTAACTCCCCACGAGAATTTATTTTTCAACACCTGAAAAATCTTGAAATCGTTAATTAAAAATGGTCCTAACTCTTAAATCCCAGTCAAAAAAACCAGGGGTGGGGAGTTATTAATGTGAATGCGGTAGGTGAAAAAATTGTGATAGTCGGTTCGCTTTCTAGTGCTAAAAGGCTAGACAAAAACATGATTTTGGGGTGTTTTAGAGAGACTCCGAATAATCCAGTTTGGCTAAAAAAATACCATCATTGTTTATTTGATGACACCAACAAAAGCCAGACTACCAAATAAGTTCATAATGGTATAGGCGGCTTGAAACACCCAGATGGGTAGATAGGCAGATGTGAATGGAATGGTGGTTAACACAATAAAGCAGGATATTGTTCCCATCTAAAAATTTCATCAACCTATTTCTTCTGATATACCAGCCTGCCCGTTTGTTTTACAGTCACCTCCCACGGTACCTGTTTATCACAGACTGGCCGATTATTAGAAGAAATACGGTTTATTGAGAATCTATCAATTAAAGAATCGAATTAATATTTCTTGTTTTGAAAGTGCCCCGTAGGTATGTGGCACAAAGGCGGCATCCTTTGAAGTGCTAAAACTTGGCCCAGTACTACATGTAGACGCTACTAAAATTAAAAAAAGCGTGTATGCATTTTTTTTCTCCTTTCTAGGGCAAATAGGCTTATATAAAAAAACTGCAATTGACATCAGGATTAGCGACCAAAACAACAATTATTGAATAATGTTTGTTTCTCATGTTGTTGTTTTTTTGTAATACTTTGGCTGGAAATCGTTGGTGTAAAAATCCTTGTGGCTCAAGCTTCATTTAAATTGTTGCAGAAAGCCGAAAAATTCGGAATTTTCAGGTGCCAACGATCTAGTAAAAAATTTCAAAAAATACGACATTTTGTGTCACCCTATATATAAAAAAGAATAAGCTGAGATATAACAGAGAACATTTTGACTTTGTTACCATCACTCAAGCAAGTCATCCTATCACTTATTTGGCCAACTACTAATTTCATCATCAGAGAGACTATAAAAGGTAAAGCTGCAGCAAATCCTGTCTCTCGAACGTCCATTCCGAGCACCTGGAAGTTAAGTTACTTGATTTCTTTTTATTTTCATTTTTTAAGTAATAAAATGCACCTAAAATGTTTTTTCAAAGTCGATTTTGAGCTTTATTTGTTAACAATTAATAGCTGTATACAAACAAAACTTCTGCTAAGTTGCAATGAAAACATCAATATGAGAATCGCAGAAAAATGGGTGCACTACGTTTCACCGTCCCTATTTTCACCGTTCACTATTTTCACCGTCACTATTTTCACCGTTCACTGAATTCACCGTCAGCACTTTAGGACCGCTTTTTAGATCTAAAGTTTTGTAAAATTTTAACAGTCTTGGTACTAAATTGTAGCCCTGAATGTCAGCTACATTTTGGTACTACAAATTCTGAAAAAATAAAAAAAATTTAGAACTAAACTTTAGAAGGCGTCAATCTCACACTTTTTCATCACGGTAGAACGCAGGGAGCGTCTTTTATAGTTTACAACTAAAATTTTTCGTTTTTTAGAAATTGTAGTACCAAAATGTAGCTGACATTCAGAACTACAATTTGGTGCCAAAACTTTTAAAAATTTCGAAAAACTTAGACCTAAAAAGCGGTCCTAAAATGCTGACGGTGAATTTAGTGAATGGTGAAAATAGGGAACGGTGAAACGTAGTGCACCCAGAAAAATGGCCCGAAAATTGAGGTGCCACAAAAAACACTCGAAAACACTTGACTAATTTATAATCACAATTTAAACTTTAGGCTTCAAGGACCATACTTGCTGATGCAAATGAGAATTTGACAAATTCAAATGCGCGCGGGACTCTTTTCTTTCGTCTAGCACTCTACTCTTTGAAGTTATTTTGAGCGACTCAAAAGAGTACAGTGAGAGACGAAAGAAAAGTGTCCCGCGCGCATTTAAATCTGTCTAATTCTCATTTGCATCAACAAGCATGGTCCTTTAATGTTTTTTCAGAAAATATACGTCTGTTCTGATATCGATGTTGTTTTACCAGCTTTTAATTTTTCACAAATTTTTCGGCATCGCATCAAAGGGTTGTCAAAAAAACACAGCTCCACGACGATATTAAATAAAAATTAGGTTTATTTTGTTAAAAAATTTGAAAAAAATTGAGAAAATAAGGATGAATGATGGTATAAAATTTGAAAAATCTGATATTTTTTAAATTAAAAAAGCTACAAAGCAATGCCAAAAAGATTTTTTGTAGAGCAGGGTTTTAAAAATATACCTTGTTAAGAAAAATTGGGCCATATTCCAAGAAAAGCACGTATCCAAGCTCGTCTCCGAAAAAGGCCATTAAACTGATCCATACAACTGGACCTTTAAAAATCTTTTTGTAGGGTATCTTCTTGACCACTTCGCTAGTAATTTATTTTTGTATTGAATTTTGGCTAATTCTTAATGATTCACACATCTAAAAGCCGTCTTATTAATAAAATAGATTTAAAACTAGACAAAAATTTACGGGTGAGGTGAATCTGGAGCATCTCGGAAAAATAAGTAAAAGAGTGTGATTAAAACCAGAGTGATAGTTCCTTGCAAGTAGTACACAGAGGGCCAGCCCCACTGGGACTCACAAAGCTCTCCAGCTATCGGCATGGTTATTATAGGACCAATCTGCAAATAAATCCGGATTTTACGTAAATTATGTGCAAAGCAGACCTGATATGGGGTAGAAAGAAGCAAAATATAGCTGCCCATGGTAATGGTAGGTGACCATTCTTTTGAAACAGAACTGACCATAGTTAGGATTGCTGGAAGTCCAGTGCCCTTAATTCGAGGAAAAAAGTAAAACAAGAGAAGTTGAAGAAATAGAACCTGCAAAATACGGATTATGAAAAGTGAGGCGTAGCCCAATTGAGCACTTAGTGAAATCAGTAAAGTGGATAAAGCCGACACGATTCCAAATCCCACAAACGCATCTCTGAAAGAAATAGATTATTTAAGGGCTAACAAAAAACATAAAACGTATACTGTATTTCTTATAATGAAAGCTCATGGGCGTTTATTTTTCAAAGAGTAAGTTTTCAAGTAAATCTCGAAAATTTTGGGTGCTTAACCAAAATCTAAAAAGTGTAATCGGTAGAGCTCGTGGGAGTTAAGAAAATGCAATAAACAGCAATGCTAAAAATTTGCGCTGGGTTGAGATATAGGTCCTCATCGTTTATTGACTATGTAAAATGGAGAGGCACCATATTTTTTTCTGGAAAATCATTTTTTATGGCGCAAATACACTTTTTTATGGCGCAAATACACTTTTTTGTGGCGCAAAATAAAAATTGGCGCAAATAAACTTGGTTGTGTGATTTCTAATAGAGCAGAAGAGTATGTACTTTTGATAACCTAGGAGTATGACCCGAGGATTTGTGCCTCAGGGATATATACCCTGAAACAGGGGTATACGGGAGTACCTATACTAGGGATGGAGGATGGCCTATTCCGGAACAGGACAAAAATTTTGAAATGAAAATCCGGACGGGACAATAATTTCCTCGGTCGGGACACAAACAGTAAATTTGACAACAAAATCAGTTTTCAAAAAAAATATGCAAAATATTTTGTGCTAGTTTCACATCACGGAGAAGAGCTAGATATTGTCCAAGTATATACTCGAATATATTCTCAATTGAGAACTCTAATATTTACCAAAAATTTTGCGATTGTTTTAAATGATAATAAAACCAGACTAAACTTCAACATGATTTTCGTATTCTGAAGACATAACAGATTTTTAAAAGTCGTGACAGGACAATAAATCCGGGAATTTAAAAATGGCTATAGGTGATTTGCGCCCTCAAAATGCTCATTTACGCCCTCAAATTAATTATTTACGCCCTCAAATTTGAAATTGATCAAAATGCTTATTTACGCCTCAAATTACTCATTTACGCCCTCAAATTACTCATTTACGCCCTCAAATTTCTTTTTTACGCCCTCAAATCGACGAAAATGCTTATTTTAGCCAAAATTTTGCGGGAATTCAAATTTTTTAGTCTCAACCAGCGAAACCAGCCGATCGTCGACTTATATCATAAAAATTTTTACATTTTTCATGTTCCAAAACCTGTTTTCTGGACTAATTCGGCATGCTGAAGATGGTTTGACAGTGGTAAAATGCCGTGTTCTCGAGTATATTTTGAGTTTTGGTGAATAATTGATTTCACCAAAATCAATTATTTCACAACACTCAAAAAATACTTGAGAACACGGCATTTTACCACCGTCAAACCATCTTCAGCATGCCCGAATAAATCCAAAAGACAGGTTTCGGAACATGAAAAACGTTAAAAAAATTTTGATCCAAGTGGACGACCACTTGGTACCCACATAGGTACTTCACCTAGGTACCATCACCAGTGCACCTCCGCCTGAGAAAACTTACCTCTCTCTCTCTGGTACAGTCAATCCCCGATTTAGTGCGACCTCGAGTTCGATGGACTTGGTCAAAAGTCTTTGAAAGTATCGAAAGTGGAACCCCGATTTAGTACGAACCTCGATATAGTGCAAATTTTTTGCGGCTCTCAGGGTCGCTCAAGTGAGCTCCTCATGCGTTCTCCTACAGAATGGCTCAGGGAAACTGAAGATACCGGTTTGGAAAGTCTAAACACAGTCAGACATTCGAGTTCTGAAAATATTGCCATCTAAAATAGGAATTCCCACCCAATTTGATCGATTTGAGGGCGTAAATAATAAATTTGAGGGCGTAAATGAGCAATTTGAGGGCGTAAATGAGCATTTTGATCAATTTTCAAATTTGAGGGCGTAAATAATTGATTTGAGGGCGTAAATAAGCATTTTGAGGGCGCAAATGAATTTTAGCCATTTAAAAATTATCCCGGCACGGACAGATTCAAAAAAATTTCCAGGACGGGATCTGGGACGGGAAAACCCTAAGAACCCTCCGGGACGGTAAGAGACAGGGTGTCCCGTCCCGACCATCCTCCATCTCGAATGCATAGCCCTGTTCCTTAACTACCAAATGAGGGTAAGTACCCCTGAAAGCTCTGACCCCGAGGTATCGGGGTGTGGTATATACCACCATTCATGTACTACCAGCCTTTTAGGACGGTCCACCCCGATTCATGCCCGGCCGATTCATACCCGGCCGATTCATACCCGGAATCGAAAAATCCGCGTTGACGTTTGTCCGACTTTATGCATTTGCATAAAATCGGACAAACGTTTCATCGACTTTATGAATTTGCATTTTCAAATTAACGGGTTTTTTTGGGTGATTTATTTCAAATTTTTGGGTGATTGATCACATTTTTCTTGCTGGAGCTGGGCAAAAAGATTCTCTAAATGCATTTTTGATCAAGAGTTTTGCTCGGAATTATGTCTAAGGTAAGTGAGTGCGCGCATCTCTAACCAACCATTCAACCCATATGTAACACGAATGGGGGTTAGAGTCGATGTCGTAGAAACTGTCGTAGAAAGATGTCGTAGAAACTATCAGAACACCAATGTCTAATGAAAATTTTTAAAATCCAATGACTTGTTTAAAAGATGCTGCCAAGAAGCAGTTTGCGTTTGTCCTGTTTTGGCTTTCAAGAATAACATAATCTGTTTTGGGTGGAAAACCCCTTTATAGTGCACACATGGCGGTGTTCAAGCAAATAGCTCTCTCCATAGTGCACACCTGGCGCCGGTTCTTGGGTGTGCACTATGGAGGGAGTCGACTGTAATTTTTAGGACGAAAACTAAATGTGCCACCTTTTGGCTGAAAAGTGCCACTTTTTGTTGCAAAGTGCCACCTTTTGTTGAAAAGTACCACCTTTCAGCTGAAAAGTACACCTTTTGGCTGAAGGCATGCCCACGCTAATAAGAGGTGGTCCCCGTCAATTCAAAAATTTTTCCTAATCATTGATCATTTGTCCGGATTTTTTAACTTGATTTCCAAACAAACTAAACCTAAAATTAAATTCCAGGCCTAGTTGTGTTAGAAACCAAGTTGAAAAATCCGTGCACAAGTTAAATAATTAGGAAAATTTTTGAATTGGCTCGCACTAATTATAAACGCTTGGGTATGCTCTTTTAATTCATTTTTCATCTTAGATGTATAGGTGTTTTTACTATTGCAAAAGCTTTATAAAATTCTTTTGACAAACCTGGTGCCAAACTTATCCGTACAATAAGCAAAAAGAACACTGCTGGCTAACGCTCCAATAGCTGTTGACGAAAAAAGTCCGTTTCTCTGGATTGGAGAATAATCATAGTAAACTTTTTGGTCAGCAAATTTGCTAGAACTAGAATTATCTGCGAATATTTTTAAACCCTGTAAGCCCTGGTCTTCCTCTTCCGGCTCCAACATGCAAATAATAGTTAACTTGAAGGCCATAATGTTCGCATATATAAATGTCATTGTGACAATGGAGATGAGCAAGATCCAATAACGCACAGATCCTTTAAAGGGAAGCCATTTGCAGTAGGTCTGAACAAGGTGATCTAGCATTGCACCAAACTTTTAAAGATTGGTTCCAAAATGTCACTTGTGTTCCTATTAAATGCTGGAACATTGTTTTTGACCAAATTATAGACGCTTATATGCGAGACAGACGACCGCCTAAGCTTATTTCTCACATGTTTGATTTGTAAGTGAAATCAGTCAAATTGTCACGTAGTGAAAACAACTTTTTGAGTTTGCATGATTAATATAAAGAAGATAAAGTCTGTAAATGTTATGTTCTAGTTTTCAGTTTATGAACACTGATTCAAAGAATCTACGAACTTTGAGCTGAGGTTTTATCACTTTTTTTATTTAAGGCATTTCCATCTTTTAAACAATATTGAAGTTGAAAGTTTGTTTAAGAAACAACATAATCTTAAAAATAAATATATAAGGTTGTTCGGAAAGGCGGCGGCTCCACACGGATATAAGCTAGTTGATCCACTTTTGCCGGTGCCCTACGCATCTTATGTATGAAAAGATCTGACCTCTGGCGGCTTTAGCGAAAATCCCGAGTAAAAAGATATGACTGAAAGTAGCTTAAATAACCAGACAGAATAAATCAAATAGCTTGGAGGATTAACACGCAAACGGCTGTACGTCCTGATGGTATGTCCTGCTGCAAAATTTCACTCTGAGCACGATGGTGCAAAAAGTTTGAAAAAAGTAACTCTACGGTGTTCAGCGGTCTTTGTGAACTATCAATGTCACAATTTTTGCCTATGCAACTTTAAAAAAATAAAACATGCCACTGTTTTAATATATTTTTGTTATTTCATGTGCAAAAGAAAGCGCAGATTACGAGCTTTCAAATGACATATCGCGAAGGTATTTATGACAATCATATGAAAAAATTTTGGCTTTTAAAATTTATTGTGTTTTTTTTTTTCAAAAACGTTGTTCATACAAAATATGTACAAAAAAATATGGAAACGCCGTTTTTCAACAGATAGCCGACACTATTTGACCATAGTGGGACCGCCGTCCTGCCGGGCCCGTCGCCGTCCCGTCCTAAGACGGCCCGATTTTGGACGGGACGGCGACGGCCGGGGAAAAGAAAAAGCCAGGACGGAGACGGATTACGGCCGGCCAATTTTTTTAAGACGGCAGACGGCCGGCCAGATAAGTTACCCTTTTCGGGTCGTTTAACTCGGTCTCCAAAAGCAAAAAGTCTGATCTTGATCAAAAAATTAAAACTTTTTCGACCGAAAATGTACGAGCACCCTCTTCAAACATGCTTTTTATCGTTTTTACGGTTTAAAACACTCTTAGAGGTTGATAAAATGCAAATTTTAGGTTATGCCATCTCGCTTCTTTGAGCTGCTTTTTTTTAGCTAACATGCGAAAAACTCGTCTTATAACGCTTTTTTACTATAACTGAAATTTTCGCACTCATTTTGTCTGAAGCAAATGTCGTAAAGAGATCGTGTAAAGATTGTTGTAATCTGTCGAACGGCGTTTTCAGCCAAATCAGTAGGTTTTGATTAGAAATCTATTGCAGCACTAAATACACACTAAATACGATTTATAATAACGAATTCAAAGACGAATTTCGCTCAGCTAAATAACCCACAGATTTAATTAAATCTCCAGATTTAGTTAGTAAAGGACGTTTTAGCAGATATTTTCATTTACTGATTGCCTTGGAAAAAAATTATTTAATTTTGACGGTGTAGAAGATGGCCAAAAATTTTTTCGAGACGGCCCGATTTCGGACGGGGCGGAAGACGGCTGAAAAAGAATTCAGGACGGAGGCCGAGACGGCCAAAAGTTGGACGGGGCGGAAGACGGTCGAAAAAATTCGTGAGACGGGGACGGCCGTCCTATTTTTCAGATTTGTCCCACTATGATCACTTTATGCAACCAAGTATGCGACGTGAAAATTGCAACTGCACTAGAGAGTGTGAGTTTTGAGTAGCCTTCGCGTACTACAAGATCGCGCTGCACAAAGTGCTACCAAGCTGCAGTTTTCAGCCAAGGTGCGACTTCAAAATCCCTGGAGGTCCCTCGAAATGGTGGATCAGTGCTCCATCCTAGCCAGCCGTGCTCAAATCCTGGATGGTCTGAATGTGGGTGCTATCTGCTGCCTACATGTGGTCGTTAAAGAAGTGGAATTTCCAGAATCTCATCTACAGAATTCATTGTTCCAATTTGTCTTTGTATTGTGCTGAACAGGCTATGGTCGTTGTTCCTCTAGCTTGCCATGGTGCACCAATAAATCCCAGCAGAAAACTTGATTGTTTTACTGCAAGATTTGCGACGCGAAAATTGCGCTGTAAGATTTGAAACTGCTAGACAGAGACTGTAAATTTTGAACTGCAAGATTCGCGACGCAAGATTTGAGCTTCATCTTTGATTTCCTCGACTTTGAAGGCTTTCGCCAGTTGTGTTTCGACAGTCTGATCCCAAAAATTGCAAGGAATCTGATTTTGCCGATCGTTGTTGGAAAACCCTGCTATTTTGCCAATTCAAATCTCGCGTCGCAAATAACAAAAAAAATGGGGCGCAAATCTTGAGTCGCAAATCTTGCAGTGCAGAAAATGCAGCGCAAATCTGGCAATATAAAGCTCACAGTCCCTTTTCTAGCATCACCGTGGTGCTTATCTTGATTTGCAATCTTGTGGAGCAAAATATGTTGTTTGTAAATCATCAGTCGCAAATCTCATTGCGCAAGTCTTGCCACGCCGTCGATTCGATCACCTTTGGGCCTATAGTTTTTTCTTGAATTTTACCAAATTGCGTGGAATTCATATTCGTTTAGGCTAAACTAAACAATCTTGAACTCGCTCAAAATTAACTTTTAACCACTTTTTTGATAATTCAATGGTTAAAACGTGTAAAAAACATGTTTAAGGGCGCGGACGACTATTTTTAGGAAAAAATTTTGACCAAAAATCGACTTTTTGCATTAGGGGACCAAGGCGATTCAACCTGAAAGGGTACCTGGATACCCTAAAAGATGAAATTTGAACATAGTTTTGTTAACTGGGGCCTACCAAAGAAACTCTGGTATGATGATTTTTTCATGCATCCAAAATCAGCCCCCTGTGCCCTCTTCGCAGGGACTTGCTTGGTTAGAGATGCGCGCACTCACTTACTTTATACATGATTCCGAGCAAGACTCATGGTGAAAAATGTTTATAGAAACTCTTTTTGCCCAGATCCAGTGACCAAAACAATGTAGAATACCCTTCAGATAACAAATAATAGATATCCAGGTACCCGCCAGTACCCTTTACAGTCGAGTCCCTTTTTTGAATAAAAGGTGCCGGATTATCGAGACCCGCGGGTCTTTACGGCCAAAATTTCGCTATTCGAAAAAACGACCGGCAAAATCGGAATCCTTGCGATATTTCTGACCAGACTGGCGAATCATATTTGGCAAAATACTTTGAAAATCGAGGTAAAAAAAGTGTCGGACCCAAGGCGGGAACGAACTTTAGGGGGTGTCGGATTATCGAAACTCGACTGTACCTTGTTCCCCCAATGCAAAAAGTCGATTTTTGGTCAGAAAATTTTTTCTTAAAATAATCGTCCGCGCTCTAAAAACATGTTTTCTACACGTTTCAACCTTTAAATTATTGAAAAAAGTGGTTAAAAGCTGATTCTGAGCGAGTTCAAGATTGTGTAGTCCTGCCTTCGTTTGAATTTCACTTGTAACCGCCTTTCAAAATATTCTTATTGACGTCGACATAAACAAATACAGGATATTTGAAAAAAATTACCCGTTTTTGAAAACTGGTGCACGTAACGAATTTTCTGGAAATCTCCGCATATTAGGTCTTCAACACACTATGAATGTTACTTCTTATTAAAAAATTGCAGAAAAGTAGATAAAACATGAATTAAGTTCAAAAATTGCTTTTAAGGATTGATTAAAGTGTTTTTGAAAAATAATGTAGTTTTTTTTGAAGGATTCTGTTTTTATTTTTGTATAATGAATTTTGATTATTCGAAAAACTAAGAGATTGTGGCACATTACGATCATACAACAATCATACAAATAGTGAACTTAGCAAAGCGGAAAAAGTAAACAAATTATCTAATGCACTTGAAAATCATACAGAGATCTATATTAATAAATAATTATACAAGAATTAATTTTTAAAGTGTGAATATCTTATTAGCAATACTTTTCTCCATCTTTTTTGACTTATTTCAAAAGTTTTAAAAGGTAAGAAATTATAGGAATAAATCTAATCAAACAAGAATTTTTGGCGCTAGTAGCGAATACCCCCACCCCCAGGCATCCGACCTTTTAAAATTGCTGTCACTACCCTTGCAAACAACAAGTTTAGACTTAGCCCTTAGGCTTGGGGTAGGCCAGCATACGGAAGTTGTGAGTAATGAAGAGTTTGCGCACATTTTCCGGGGTCTGGGACATGAATTTGGGTACTTTTTACTGAAGTAAAAAAGTGAAAATCGTGGGGGGGGGGGGGGTATTCGCTACTAGGGTCGAATTTTTCATTTTTCTTAATTTTTGGTTAAGATTATTACCACCCTTATTTCGGAGCATCGAAAAATTGCTCAAATGTTTTCCGATTACATTTTGTGCCTTTTTTATCCTTTCAATGAAAAATAATATAGCCGAAGCTCTTTATAGATACCGCTAGAAGACCAACCTTAGAAGTATCTTATGGAGAGCGTCGTCTGTAAGTTAACTTGAAATATTTTTGGCAGTAGTACAGCATACGTCATCTTCGAAAAAACGTATTTTGATCACTCATTTGTACTTCTGGACCACTAAACATTTGAAAACACATTTCTAGGTGGCGAAAGGACATCTTTCAAAAAAAAATCGACCAAAATTTCTATTTTTGCCTTGGGGAACCAAGGTGAACAGTTGTATACTAGGGTATTCCATCACGTTTTGGTCACTGAATCTAGGCAAAAAGTGCCTCTTCATGCATTTTATGATCAAAAGTCCTGCTCGGAATTATGTCTAAAGTAAGTGAGTGCTCGCATCTCTTACCAACCAAGCCCCTGCGACCCTGTAGGGGGGCTGCGACCCTGAAAGGGGCACACACACATACCTTAGACACCAATCACTCGGAGTGACTTTGGATCAATAAAAAGCATGTATACCGAAGTTTCTTTATGCGGTAGGCCCAAGTCAACAAAACTATGCTCAAATTCTATCTCTTTTGTGGTCCGTGGTACCCCAAGGCAAAAAGTTAAAATTTGGGTCGAAAAAGTTTTCTTTGAAAATTGTCTTTCTGCCGCCTAAGAACGTGTTTTTTCTGTTTCGGGGGTCGAGAAGTGCAAATAAGTCATCAGAACGCGTTTTTTCGAGGATGACGTGATTTGGTAAATCGGGTTTTTTTTCGGAGTTTTTTAATTTCGAATCGGGAAAACCTATCTGTTACAACTCTCGGCTACATTTTGAGCTATCACAGGGCTCATTTCATTAACACCTTTGAGACGAGTATTAATTTTAATGTTCGGCGTGAATGTTTTGTTGGTGCCTTCATTATTTTTGAGTGTTTATGTTGGGCATAATCGATTTTTGGGGACTTTTGGCTACGAACTCAGAAAAAAGCTCTTTGTTACGGTGATAGAGCAAGCTCTCGGCTGCATTTTGAGCTATCACACATCTCATTCGACTGACACTTTGGAGACAAGTATAAATTTTTCTTGGTATTTAAAGCAAACCCAAAAAGATCTCTGTCACGTCGAATCTTGGCTATTGCAAAAAAAACGAAAATTATTATTTTAGTTTTTACGATTTTAAGGTTACAATTTACAAAACACGGAACTTCAGTATTCGAAAGCATTAGAAATTCATTATTTAATTTTAAATTTCATTTGTGTGTGGTCAGATAGGGTAGGTGGCAAGGGAGGGTAGTTAGCCAGATATGGTAATTATGTTGCCGGCAGGGTAACTAAGTGAAAATATATGTTTTCGAGACATAGATCGCTAAGGGGCTCCCAACAGAAAGGTGATGACGGGAAAGGGGTTTTTTCGTAGCTACAATAATTGACGTATTCACCAGGCGCTTGTAAGGCGCCAATCCACCTTGTACCATGTAATTTTTAACAAACTTTTTTTAATTAGCTAATTTATTTTCAAATATTCAGTTTTTTTCATAATTTTTTTAACTATTCGGAAAAAATGTGAGATTGTAGCAGATTTTGATCCTACAAATAGTAAAGTTAGTAAAGCGAAAAAAGTAAACAAATTATCTGATACTTAAATGCGCCTCAAATACACTTAACAATCTCACAGAACTCTATATTGAACTGGAGTTAGGCTCAACAACTACTACTCAACTAGCAACAATTAGCCCTGTTTCTACAGTGCCTACGTACCTGCCTCATTTACTTTGTTCCAGACTATTTCAATCGTGATTTTTCAACTTATTACAATAAGCTGCATGTCTGTATTATTATTTTCCAACTTTTATCTGAAAAGAGGTTAAAAGATGCACTATCAACTTCTATAATTATATACCTCCTTATTCATGTTATTTTCTCCTTAACAGCACTGCCATACGGTTTTTATAATATTTTTGTGTGTAGTACAGGTTTCATTTATCCATTTATTTATTTTTTTCACAATTCAAGCTGTTTAGCATCAACTTCTTTCAGTCCGTATATTTATTTTATACTGGATCAAGCACCTATGCCTATTACTACCTCACACCAGTGCCAGTGCTCTTTTTAACTTTAGACAGATGTTTGGCCTGGAAGCTCCCTGTGCAGTACATGTCTTATATGAAAAAATATGTAGTTTTATTAACCATAACTACTATTTGCATCTATTATGTTGCTGCTTGGATTTTTTTCGTCACATCGTTCACAGGAGACACGCCAAAAGGTTATACTTTAGGAAAAGCTAATGCCTAGGAAGTGAGATAAACGTTTTCAAACCTAGCTATTAATTGTGAAAAAACGCAAGGGTATTATATTTATAAAGAAAAAATTTGAAAGACTTTTTGAATGCGCTAACCATACTTGCAAGGCGCCTGGCGCTCGGCGCTTTTTTTGGAGCTGGCGCTGCTTTTTGGGTAGCGTGTATGGCCCTGACACTGACTAAAAACTTCAGCTACAGCTACTGCATCAAAATTTAACGTGAAAAACAAAACAGAATCTAAAACAGACCCTATTCGAAATTATATATTCTTTTTTTGCAACAAAAAGCCTTATTTTCTGCAACAAATTTTTTTCTCTGTCAATCTATTTTTCTTTGAATTTTCGAAAATATCCATTAAAGTCGATAATTGCGTCATCTAGGCGTGCATTGGGCTGGGACCAATGCAGTGTTATTTAGTGCAACATTTATTACAATGTACTATCGAAAGTGAAATAAGAACTATAATATGGCTTTCTTGTGCTATACAGAACTGAATAACAATTCGTTAAAACTGGAATTCTGGGCTAAATGGTTTCATTATTTTTAAACAGTGCAAAAAGTCCAAAAAAATTACGAAAACTTTGCTACAAAATTAGAATAACCGTTAAAAAACGGGGGAACGCGAACAATGCGAACAATATTTCTGTAACACATTATAGAAATTAAAAATTTAAAATTTTCAATTTTAGCAAGATCGTGTGCTCAGTTTTCTTGCCTGTTAAGTAGCAATACGAATAGCTATATTCAAGTGGGCTTGAAGTCTTCCTTTAGCATTGCAAACCTTATATGTTCTGCTTATTTTCTTCACTTAAGTCGTCTTAAGAACCGTGAAAAATTGGTAAATTAAACATTCAAGCCATAGCGACAAAACTGAACCATCTCTTTTCTATATTTTATTCTATATCGACTTCATCGTACTTTTTGCTCAGTGTTAAAGAGGGGGAAGTTAGTCATCTTTTTTTTCTCTAATAAGGCGGCTTGCCGCCTTATTTTCAACCCTCTGAAATCATGAAAATATTAGGTCGATCTCAAAAATTTTAGGTGCCCAGCCAGAGACGAGAAAGAAAAATCTGTAGAGGTCGTGGAGTTAAAAAACACAGTAAAAGCTTCGAAAAATATTTTTCCTGGGCTGAGATACGGGTTCTTAAAGGACCATGGTTTTTGCGCGCAGCGGCGATGTTCAAAATTTGAATTGGCGGGAAACACTTCTCTTTCGTCTCAAACTTTACTCTTTGGATTCGAATAAAATGACTCCAAGAGTACAGTGCGAGACGAAAGAGAAGTGTCTCCCGTCAATTCAAATTTGACATGCCGCTGCGCTCAAAAATCATGGTCTTTTAAAGTCGAGGGGCCACCTTATTAGAGCGGGCCGCATTATTAGAGGAAGCAAGATAGCTTGAAAGACGTCCTCGGTGGCGCAGTGGATAAGCGTTTGTCTTTATGGCCTAAAATCGTGCTCTGGTTCAATCAAACTTGGTGGCATGCTTTTTTTTGGGTTGTTTAACAATTTATCAGCATAATTCGACTTTTTGAGCCCTTTATCGAACCAAGTCAAAACTGAAATGTCTGGCTCAAGGTGTTTGTTCAAAGCGATTTCATTGCACTGATCTTGTTGGTACACTCTGAAATTGTAATTATAAAAGCGCAGAGCTTTTTGCTACAAAAACTAAATATGTTTTTCAATTAATATAAAAAAAATTAAAACTTCTTTTAGAAAAACCGTGTTATCAAAATGACTATTTTTACGGAAATTGTTCTTAATGTTTTCCTAGTGCATCTTCTATTATAATAAATATGGTATGTTCTCAAAAGAAAAATTCTTTATAACTGTCAAATTTTAGTTTCTTCGTATTTCTTCGGGAAATTCTCTTGGATATTACACACTATTTTGCTGCTCCTTAGACACTTGTATTTGTAGTATCTATTACGCCAAACTTTTCTATAAATCAAAACAAAAAATAACCTCTCGGTCCGATGTTTGGGCGCATCATACTACAATTCTTAGAAGTAGTGAATTAACTCATTGAATAAAGAATACACAATAAGCAATTTCAAGCACAAGAAAAATCGATTGTTAGGAAAGTGGCTTTTGCTCAAAATTATATACTTATCGATTACCGTATTTTCTCTAAAAAACCACACTCTCTATTTGAACCACGCTCTCTAATAAAACCACACTTCCTAACACTCTCTCAAGCTGCGCCAATGGCCGTCTACCTTCAATGGATTGTCGAAGCCTCTCAAAGGAGCTCATCGTTGAGTCGTTCGAATCGTGCGGAGTTTCCAATGTCAACGATGGAAGTGAATAAGACGCCATCCACCGCTTCAAAAAATTTGGGCCGATTGCGAGTGGTGGAGGCAAGCTGAAGCTAGCGCTGAGCTGGTAAAAGAAATCGATCTCAAGAAAAAGCAAGAAAATGTACGCTACTGTCATATACCTCCAACCCCCCCCCTTCCTAGAATTAATTTTTCGGATGTATCCAAAAACTAGTTTTTAAGTGGTAATTTCGGTATAAAAGCACTGAAAAGTAATTTTAAAGGAATTCTGGGCTGTATAGGGAGGAAAGGGAATAATAAGGGGCCACTTTTAAGTCAACTTTTTTAAAGCCTTTGCCTATTTTTAGGCTGTCTTACCATGTTTTTCAACATGACCCGTGGCAAAAATAGACCCTTCGGGGGCGCAGGGGGCTTGATTGCTTGGGGTTGAGACGCGTACACCCACATACGTTAGACACAATTCACTCGAAAGTGACTCTGGATGTATGAAAAAATGCATACCAGAGTTTATTTATGCAGTAGGCCCCAGTATTCAAAACTATGTTCAACATCTTCTTGTTAGTGCGCTCTGTGTGATTAGTCTTTTGTCCCTTCCCCTCCCAACACAGCCCTAATACCCTTTAAAAATGTTTTGGCGGGAATTCAAAAAATGTTTTTTTCTGAATTTTCTAAAATTTTTTGCCTTGAGGGACCAAGGAAAATCGAAATTTTTTTCGATTTTTCGGAAACCAACGTGTTTCCGTGCCGTTTTAGAGCACGAGAAACAATATGAGACGGGTTCTTTCCCCTTCAGGAAAAGTAAATTTTTCGCTAGCTGGGGGGATTCGATAGTATAGCCAATCAGAATCGTTCTGATATTTGCGACCGTACTGTCAAAACAAAACTGGCGAATTTTTTTAAAAATGCAGAAACAAAATAAATATTTCACTTTTTTATTTATCAATTATTTTCAATTTTCTCGTCCTCGTACTTCGTACCAAAAATTTTCGGGACTCGCATTTTGTACTCGTTTTCGTACCAACTTTTTCAAATCGTTTTTACTTATCTTCCTCCTCGTAATACTAGGCTGAAAATTTACTCGTACTCGTCTTCGTCCTCGTCTTTTTCTCGTCCTTTGTGTTTTTATTCTTGCTCTTACTTTGTGCTAAAAACCAAAAAAAAAAGTATTTTATATTATTTTAAAAGTATTATTTTAATGTTTTTTATTTAATTTTGTATGTATGCTTTATATGCTTATTTACATATATACTGCATTTTCTCTTGGGAACCCCTCGGGAACCCCTCTCTAATGATGAACCCCCCCCCCCTCTCCTATTTTTGACTAGGATTTCAGAGTTGAGGCCATTTTTGATTGACAATTTTGAGATTTTCGGGGCGTGAAAAATAATTAACCCGAGTGCGTTAATAGAGAAAATACGGTATATTATATACAGAACACGACTTTCTTTCCACTTGTAAACAATGCTGGTCTTATAACCAGAACTTTGCAACGTGATTAAACTGAATATTCTTTCGACAGAAGATGTTGTCTTGCTGACTGCCAAAATTGCCGATGAAATTCGGTAAGGTTAAGAAATCTTTGCGAAAACTACTCGAAGAACTAGTAAAGAGAAAAAAATCTCAAGCAAATGCTTCAATAAGAAATAGTGACTTTTGATTAAAAATTGTTGAAATAATATGAATTTTTTAAAAATAAACAATTGTGGTTAAAAGCTGATTCGACAAATAAAATTTAAGCTAGGACGAGTAGTGTTTATCCTCCGCTTTCCGTCCTGGTCCTTACCCATTCGTTCTCTTCCTGGTCCTCGTACTTGTAATTTCAAGACTCGTACTTCGTCTTCGTCCTCGTACCTCGTTTTCGGAGCTGATCTTCTTCGTAGTACGAGGACGAAAGACGAGTACGACTTCCCTGCGCTGGTCGGCAGCTGACCCTCTTATTGTAAAATCCTTTAAAATTTCTCTTCACCGTCTAAAAATTCTGAAAAAGCGATACTTGGCACGTTCCGCCTTTAGAGTGTTCAACAAATTATGTGCTGTTTGTTAGAGATGGGAAATAATAGACAACAGTTTTTATTCAAAATTTTTAAAATATTTGGCGCTACTGGAATATAAAACTACCACCCCCTCCCTTTCCCCAATTCCCTATCAGCTTTTTTAAAAAATATTGGTTTTAGGTACCCTGAAAAATTATTAGGGGATACATTCCAGTAGTGTTAGGAAGGGGCACGGGTATATTTCAGTAGCGCCAAAATTTTTTTCCAAAAATTTTTGTTTTTCAAGATGTGTCAAAAATGGTTTTTTGAAACTTTTGTGAAAGTCAATTTTAGGGGACAAGGGTTTTTAACGGTGGTCTAGTAAGCAGTGTAGTCCAATAACCCATTTTTATTCAAACGTGATACTTTGGATACATTTTTATGAACATGCCAAGCTAGCTATTCTTTTTTTATGTCATTAAAAAAAAATTCATCCTTTTCAATTAATTTCAATATTTAAAAGTTCTGTGAAATATTAATTTATGTCTGCTTTTTTGCTTTTGTGTGAACTGAAAAAACTTAATGAGTGCATTGTTTAACTAACTTTGCGGTGTTTTTGTAAAAAAATAATCTTTGCTCTACATTTCTGTCTTTTTTAATGACATTTTTGCATTAGTAAATCATCTGTCTATAAAAAAGTTCAATTATAAGTAAAAGAGCAAGTATTAATGTTTGCAAAACAAAAAGTTCAACTTTTTTTATTTACATTTATATATTCTGAGTTTTTTTTCCATTTTCACCGTTGCAATTATTGACTTCTTAATTTATGACTGTACTAGTCGACTGCGTAAAATGCTATAATAAAATAACTTTAAACAGTTTTGGATTCCGCTCAGGACAACGGTATTCAAGATACCGTATTTTCTCTATTAAGTCCCCCTCTCTAATAACTCCCCCTATTTCGACCCCATATCTCAGCCTAAGGAAAAATTTTGTAAATCTGTTTTTTGCGTTTTCTTAATCACCACGATCTTAGTTGATTCCACTTTTTAGATTTCGGTCGGGCATCCGAAAATCTTAAAATCGAAATATTTTTTTTCCGATTTTTTAAGGCTTGAAAAATAACTCCCCTGGGGACTTACTACAGAAAATACGGTAGTCTTGTTGCTTAGACACAATCATTCTAGTACAATGCAAAACTATGCTCAAATTATATCTTTTTTGTGGTCCGTGATACCCCAAGGCAAAAGTCAAAATTTGGGTCAAAAAAGTTTTCTTTGAAAATTGTCTTTCTGCCGCCTAAGAACGTGTTTTTTCTGTTTCGGGGTCGAGAAGTGCAAATAAGTCATCAGAACGCGTTTTTTCGAGGATGACGTGATTTGGTAAATCGGGTTTTTTCGGAGCTTTTTAATTTCGAATCGGGAAACCTATCTACATTTTGCTACATTTTGAGCTATCACAGGGCTCATTTCATTAAGACCTTTGAGACGAGTATTAATTTTAATGTTCGGCGTGAATGTTTTGTTGGTGCCTTCATTATTTTTGAGTGTTTATATTGGGCATAATCGATTTTTGGGGACTTTTGGCTACGAACTCAGAAAAAGCTCTTTGTTACGGTGATAGAGCAAGCTCTCGGCTGCATTTTGAGCTATCACACATCTCATTCGACTGACACTCCGGAGACAAGTATAAATTTTTCTTGGTATTTAAAGCAAACCCCAAAAAGATCTCTGTCACTTCGAATCTTGGCTATTGCTAAAAAAATCACGAAAATTATTATTTTAGTTTAAAGGGCTTAAGGTTACGATTTACAAAACACGGAACTTCAGTACTCGAAAAGCATTCGAAATTCATTATTTTATTTTAAATTTCATTTGTGTGTGGTCAGATAGGGTAGGTGGCAAGGGAGGGTATTTAGCCAGATATGGTGATTATGTTGCCCGGCAGGGTAACTAAGTGAAATATATGTTTTCGAGACATAGATCGCTGAGAGGCTCCCAACAGAAGGTGATGACGGGAAAGGGATTTTTTGTAGCTACAATAATTGACGTATTTCACCAGGCGCTTGTAAGGCGCCAATTCACCTTGTATCATGTAATTTTTAACAAACTTTTTTTAATTAGCTAATTTATTTTTAAATATTCAGGTTTTTTCATAATTTTTTTAACTGTTCGGAAAAATGTGATGTTCTAGCAGATTTTGATCCTACAAATAGTAAACTTAGTGAAGCGAAAAAAGTAAACAAATTATCTGATACTTAAATGCGTCTCAAATACAGTTAAAGGACCATGAAACTTGATAAGCACAGCAATTTGCGGAATTCGAATTCGCGCGGGACCACCCTAATTTTGTCCATAATGTTTTTGAATTAATTTTTTTGTGTGCATTTAAAATTTGAATACTATTTATGAGTAAATTTTTATACAGACTTATATAAGTTGTTATGGTGCAGTGAAAGTAGGATAAGTCGTCCGATCTGGCATTGTCGAGCAACGTTGGACTCGACTAGTAAACGGTTCTATATTTTGAAAAAATTTTACATGCAAACAAAAAACAATTTGAAAACATTATTGACAAATTAGGGTATTCCCGCGCGAATTCAAAATTCCAAATTTCTGTGCTTATCAAGTTTCATGGTCCTTTAACAATCTTACAGAACTCTATATTGAACATGGAGTCAGGCTCAACAACTACCACTCATTTAGCAAGAATTAGTTCTGTTTCTACAGTGCCTACGTACCTGCCTTATTTACTTTTGCTCCAGACTATTTCAATCGTGATTTTTCAACTTATTACAATAAGCTGCATGTCTGTATTATTATTTTCCAACTTTTTTCTGAAAAGAAGGTTAAAAGTTGCACTATCAACTTCTATAATAATATACCTCCTTGTTCATGTTATTTTCTCATTAACAGCACTGCCATACGGTTTTTATAATATTTTTGTGTGGAGTACAGGTTTCATTTATTCATTTTTTATTTTTTTCACAATCATAGCTGTTTAGCATCAACTTCTCTCAATCCGTATATTTTATTTTATACTGGATCAAGCACCTATGCCTATTACTACCTCACACCAGTGCCAGTGCTCTTTTTAACTTTAGACAGATGTTTGGCCTGGAAGCTCCCTGTGCAGTACATGTCTTATATCAAAAATATAAAAAATATATAAAATATAAAAATATAAAAAACCAATGTGTGGCTGTGAAAGTCCACCCAAAAGAACACATTGCGACGAAGTTGGATTTCTAAAAGCAGCACTAGATTTTGCTTCCGATGTCATTATTTCTGCAGTAGAGGATTTGGTTTGTGAAATACTAGAGGGGCTTGACATGTTTTCCTGTGAAAGCTACTGTACATGTGCCTTGAAGAATGAATGCACTAAATGGATCACACAGTCTAAAGAATTGATGTTTATAAGCACTCAGTGTAAAAAGGAGTGCTCATGGTATAAAAAGTGCAAAATGACGAGTACTCCAACCCCACCTACATGCAAAGACGCTTCGTCTAAGTGAGCATACTATTTTTGAAAAAATTTTTAGTGAGTTAACTATGGATTTTAGGTGTAAAGACTTTGTGAACCCATTCTGCGAGCCCGCTGACGACCCTAAATGCAACAGATTTTGTACTACATCTTTTGTTTCAACTGAAATGCGAAAAACGAAATGCGGAGAAACTTGCAAAATGTGTTAAAAATAGAGGCAAAGTCGAAGGATTCTCATTGTGCTAGAAACAACAGCAATTATTGCGAAAAACAATTCTTTTTATATCATTATTTTTTCATATATAAAAACATATACCGTATTTTCTCTATTAAGTCCCCCCTCTCTAATAACTCCCCCTATTTCGACCCCATATCTCAGCCTAAGGAAAAATTTTTGTAAATCTGTTTTTTGCGTTTTCTTAATCACCACGATCTTAGTTGATTCCACTTTTTAGATTTCGGTCGGGCATCCGAAAATCTCAAAACCGAAATATTTTTTTTCCGATTTTTAAGGGTTGAAAAATAACTCCCCTGGGGACTTACTACAGAAAATACGGTAGTCTTGTTGCTTAGACACACACCATTCTAGTACAATGCAAATATAAAATAATTCAACAGTCTTTAGGACAGTCGTCTTTTAGCTAGCCCAGCTGATTTATTAATCTTAATAAAGACTGTAAATTTAAGAGTAACAAAATAAATGTTTTGATCATTCGTTTTATGTACTTTTAAAACCCTAAGAAGACGACTTTTAGAAGTTTAATATTAAATTTCGTCTACCGTATAACCTCTTATCCCCACCTCTCATTTTTTAACTAGTATTTCAGAGTCGAAGCCATTTTTGATTTACAAGTTCAAAATTTTTCAAGGGTTGAAAAATAATCCTCCTATGAGATTAAAAGCAATTATACGGTATTTGCCTATGCTCTAGTAATTGCCCACACCTACTTTCAGGGCCTATTACTCAGCCTAGAGCATATATTTAACATCGCTATTTTTTTTTGCCGTTTTTAAGCTGCCACCCAAGATCCCACCCGTTGAAATACCAATTCCACTTTTTCCGATTTTGGTTAAGCACCCGAAAAGTTTAACATCGGATACTATTGCTGTTTACACCCCCACCACAATTTTTTTTAAAGTGTTTCCAAACACCCTATATCGACTTAAAATAACCTCAGGAGTTCAAAAAAGACATTATTTTTGAATTCTGGTCGATAGAAAATTGAGTTTTAACCATTTCAAAATTCCGACCATTTGCCTGTTTTATCATGTTTTGGTCACTGGAGCTAGGCAAAAAGAGTCTCCATATGCATTTTATGATCAAGTGTACTTCTCGGAATCATGTCTAAGGTAAGTGCGTGCGCGCATCTCTAACTCTCAAGCCCCCTGCGCCTCCTTCGGGTACTCAGGGGGCTTGCGGGCTTGGAATTGAGATGCGCACACACACATACTTAGACACAAATCACTCGAAAGTGACTCTGGATGCATAAAAATGTATGCATACCAGAGTTTCTTTATGCGGTAGGCCCCAGCCAACAAAACTATGTTCAACATCTTCCTTTTTACACTAATAATTCGGCCCATTTTTTGTCCCTTTCCACCCAATACAACCCTAAATCCCTTTAAAAATGGTCAAAAGGGGTACTTTTAGGTGACATCCAAACTCAATTTTTTATCGACCAGAGTTCAAAAATAATGTTTTTTTTGAACTCCTGAGGTGATTTTAGGTCGACATAGGGTGTTTGGGCACACTTTAAAAAAATTGTGGTGGCGGTGTGAACAGCAATAGTACCTAACATCGATCGCAATTTTTGGGGTTTTGAAGGTTTTTGAGACTTTTTCGCTACTTTGATATATTGCTAAACCAAACCGCATCCCCTCCCTCTCTTGAACAACTAAAATTCCCATTAGTGAAATTTCAGATTTTCTTTGTGGTAAAGAATAATTTATTCAAGGTTGCAGAAAAAAATTAAAGGGAGGTTACATTTCTTGTCTGTTTCTGGTCTTGCATGGAAATAGTTTTAATTCAAATTCAAACAGATTTGAAGGTTGCTGGTTCAAATCCCTCTGATCGCGCACTTTATTTTCTTAATAATTTTTTTCCGAGTTTGGTATCGAGATTATATTAAGGCTCTTCAAGGCGTAACAAAGACTAAAGCGCAGAGATGCATGACTACTTCAGCTATGTTAGAGCCCAAACCTAGGTTATAATTATTTATTTTAAAAGGATATGCATTAAATCGTAAAACTTAGACTGTAAATGACAACAAATCAATCGTGGAAATAATTCACTATGATAGCCCTAGAACACATGGTGTTTAACTCAATCACCAAAAACATCACCAAAAAATCACCAAAAATCACCAATAAAATTCAAAGAGAATTGAAATGAGATCGTGAATTAAAAAATATTGAGATCTTTTTTGAGGAAATCGGATAAATAAATTGGTTACAAATGAAAAAAGGTTAGGAAAGAAGGCACGAATTGTACTACTACTGATCACTGTTTGAATTCATCCGTAAGGTCTGTACTATTGCTGGGTTGAGGGTGTTTGAGGTTAAACAGCGTTATTGCTACAGCTGTTTCATACACACTTAAAAAAACTAATAACTAGGTAAGAGTGCATAGTTAATTCCTTCTCCATCGCAGTCCTTTCGCTGTGCATCTGGTATATCTAGCTCAGTTTGATGAGATAGGGTGAACTCTAATATTTCTACAGGCGGGTTCTGAGCAGCAAATATCAAGTAAGCATGTGAACAGGCCACATGAAACGGAAGCTCTTCAGTCAACATGTCATCTTCAAATAAGAGAATTAGCACTGCTATAAATTGACCACACAGTCTACTCTCGATAAAACAACCAGCCAAAAAGGCCGACACTGTTTTGTCTCACATTCCAAAGTCTATTACAATTTGTTTATGGTTAGTGTAGTCCGAAAAAGTCGCAGAGATTCTGATTTTGCTGTTAGTTTTTTTAAATGGCAACAGTTTTCGCCCGAATAGAACAAAAGCCTTTGATATTTTTAAAATTAGATGAACAGGCTGTGTCAAGGAATTCCAGCGTTTTGAAATGGACATACCGTATTATCTCTAATAGACGGGCCCCTCTCAAATCGTCTTTGGGGCATTACGATTTTGACCCACCTTTTGAAATCTTTTCTCAAGCAAGTTATACCTCAATTTCAATTTGTAGCCAACAAGACGAGCTACAGATTAAGAAAAAACTTGCCTGAGAGAAATTTTCGAAAAGTGGGTTAAAAAAACAATGTCAGAAACACGATTTTGAATTTACGGGGGGGGGGGTTGGTCGTCTATCAGAGAGAATACGGTATGTTCTTTTAATTGGCAAGCATTGAAATTCTGTATTCGCCAATTACTTTTTTCGGCGACAAGTTTTTTGATATATAAAGTCAAAAACACGATTTTTGCTTGGACTCCTCTGTGATTTGGGTATTGCCCATTCAGAGGCCACACAAAAAACAGTACCCAAATCACTAAAAGACCAAGCGAAAATCGCGTTTTTAACATTTCTTAACGGAAGAGCAAGCCGAAAAATGTGGTTTCGACATTATATACCAAAAAAATATTGTCGACGAAAAAAATCGATTACCGATAACGAAACTTCGATAATCACTTTTAAAAAAAGTTACGGCTATTTTTAAAACCATTAAATTCCCTTTGATTATATCAATCATATGGCAAAACTGTTGCTATTTGCAAAAACGATCCGCAAATCGGAAGACATGCAGTTTCTCGGACAAAAACGAAAAAATGAAAAAAAAACTCTGAAATCTGGAAAAACGGATTAGACCGTGTACCGGAACGTTATATCGAGAGTCGGTTTCATGTAAAAACTTACTAGAATAGATTCTTGAAGTGGCTAATGGCATAAATTTTATGGAAGAGCCTGCGATTATGCGAACATATGTCTATAAAAAACATTATTTCGACTGCTTTCGGTAAGGTATTGGTTACCATGTTAGATGTGAAATAGGAAGGATTCAAGCTTATTCGCAGCCCTGTTGGAATCCTCACCATGCATGGTCTATTCCTTCTGCAAAATTGATTTAAAAATGTTAAAAAATTAATTATATTTTGGCTCTATATGTGTTCGCGGGACCCCAAAAATTTTACCTTGGTTCCCCTGTTGATTTTTAAAAAAAAAATACTGTAATTTCTTTTCTAAAAATACTTTATTTTCTCTTTAAACATGCACCTTTTATCAACTTAACCAGCCATGTCATCAATGATATGGTTAAATTTGAGAGTCTTTTTGGGCTTGCGCTTAGGCACAATGTAGACCTAAGTATGTTAGAACGGACCTGAACATGTTCAATTTTTATAAGACTTTCATAAGACTTGCCTTTTGATTTATATATTTCGAAAAAAGAATACGTTTTTAAAAATATAACTTGCGAGACTATGATGATAAACAGATTTTTCAGATATCTCGACAGCAACGTTTGGTAAAAAAAATTTTCATATTTTAGCCAAAGCTCTGCAAAGAAAATTTTAAATTCAACAGATTTTGAAGAAAAAATGCTCATTTTTGGTTTTTTTTCTTTTTTTTACCATAGTTTTTTTCTTGTTTTGACTATTCTCTACTTTATATAAATAAAAAATAATTTTCAGCTAAATAACGGGGTTTATGTTGAAGTGTTGATATCTAAATTAGACTTTTGACCAGTTAAAGTGATGGAAATGCTTGTCTAATTCTCAAAATTCTCTTCCCAAAATTATTTTTCTGTCCCTTCAATCATTGTTGTGGTTTGTCAGCTTTTTTCTTACTTTAGGAGGAATGTAATATAGCATTCGAAAGAAGAGAAAAAGCGCAACAAAACTATCTTTTTGGAATTCGTAATAACGCAACTTTAATTGCTAAAAAAGGCGTTGAGATTTGTTCAAGGACTTATTGAACACCCGTAGCATTGAAAATAAGGCTATATTTGTGTTCACGCGGACGCCGAAAAAATATTCCTTGGTCCCCCTGTGGTTTTTTGTGCAAAATTAAACTTTTGCCTTGGTCCCCCAAGCTTATTTTTTTTAAATTTTTTTTCTTAAATGTCTCAAAACTTATTTAATTGCACTCTTTGTGTCAGGAATATACATTTACGAGACCAACCGAAGATTGCATAGAGACTTATAACGTCCATGGTTTGGCCTCTACGCTACTAAAAGGAGCACACTTTTCACGGCATAACTTGGAGGTTTTACCTAGTAAACTACCGTATTTCTTCTAATAAGCGCGCTGGCGTGCTTATTTTTCAAACCCCTAAAAATATGAAAATTTTCGGATCAATCTCGAAAATGTCAGGTGCTCAACCAGAATCTAAAAAGTGGAATTGGTAGAGCTCGTGGGATTTAAGAAAATGCATCAAACACCTTTGCAGAAAAATTTCTCTGAGCTGAGATATAGGACCTCAGGTGCGCGCTTATTAGAGCATGCGCGCTTATTAGAGGAAAAACGGTATATAATTCAAGCATCAGAACTAATTCAGTGACAAATTAATAATTTTCGAGGCCATTAAAAAAATTGTGTAGAGAAAATAACAACAGGGGGACCAAGGCATATTTTTTTCGGGTACAGAGCCGAAAATAACATATCCCAAATATAACGGCACTTCCAGCTGGTTTCTAACTGGTGACCATAAAGTTCGGAATGGACTTTTGAACTAATTTTTAGCAATAAAATTTATTCCCCAAAAATATTCCAAACATAGGGTTTGTAGGCCTTTCCTTCCTCTTTCGATTGGTATATTACACTTAGATTGATTATTTCGGATAAGTCACCATTTGGCTCCAAACACTTGGCAGGTCACTTTTAGAAGTTTACCAGCGTTTTCATCACTTTCAGTTATCAAATTTTTATTGAATTTTGAGCGTAACGGCAACATCTTATCACCATGTTGTAGCGCAACTCAAGAGCTATAAAATCCATGTCGCAGAATGATTTTTTGAAAACTGCATGTTGAGATATGCCTTTTTGGAAAAAATCAATTTCCTTAAAAAATGACAAAATCCAACTTTTTCAAATTTTTCGAATTTTTGTCATTTTTTAAGGAAATTGATTTTTTCCAAAAGGCATATCTCAACATGCAGTTTTCAAAAAATCATTCTGCGACATGGATTTTATAGCTCTTGAGTTGCGCTACAACATGGTGATAAGATGTTGCCGTTACGCTCAAAATTCAATAAAAAATTTGATAACTGAAAGTGATGAAAACGCTGGTAAACTTCTAAAAGTGACCTGCCAAGTGTTTGGAGCCAAATGGTGACTTATCCGAAATAATCAATCTAAGTGTAATATACCAATCGAAAGAGGAAGGAAAGGCCTACAAAACCCTATGTTTGGAATATTTTTGGGGAATAAATTTTATTGCTAAAAATTAGTTCAAAAGTCCATTCCGAACTTTATGGTCACCAGTTAGTAGTGCTTGTTCCGACTGTATAAATATCTTTTTTTATTCAAGAATGCAAACAAAAGCTAAGAGACTACTTGCTACTTTTAAATTGAAAATCTAATACAGTCGGACCTCGCTATAGTGCGACCCCACTATAGTGCGACTTCCACTATAGTGCGAGTTCAGGACCAGTTTGGTTGGTTTTGCCCAAATAAGGCTGACTAGACCTCCAATATAGTGCGACCCCACTATAGTGCGACTTCCACTATAGTGCGAACCTGACGCGGTCCCGACAAATAAAACGACCCTCGATATAGTGCGATTCATAAAAATTTATGTTAAAAATCACAGGATTTTGAATTCCCGCCGAAAAATCAATTATTGGTACAGTCGCAAACAACTACTAAGATACTCATTCTTCTTTTAGGGCTAGGGAAGATTGCTAAAAACGAAAATTGCCAAACGTATGTTTTGCCAAAACGAAGATTGCCAAAACGAAAATTGCCAAAACGAAGATTGCCAAAACGAAAATTGCCAAAACGAAAATTGCCAAAACGAAAATTGCCAAAAACGAAAATTGCCAAAACGAAAATTGCCAAAACGACATTTGTCTTGACTCTGAGGTGTCACTATATTGTAGGAGTCACTATATCTAGGTTTGACTTAAGTCATTTTTAGAGGGTGCACTACGTTTCACCGTCACTGTTTTCACCGTTCACTATTTTCACCGTCACTATTTTCACCGTCACTATTTTCACCGTCACTATTTTCACCGTCACCTATTTTCACCGTCACTATTTTCACCGTCGCCTATTTTCACCGTCACTATTTTCACCGTCACCTATTTTCACCGTCACTATTTTCACCGTCACCTAAATTCACCGTCAGCATTTTAGGACCACTTTTTAGGTCTAAATTTTTCGAAATTTTTTAAATTTTTGGTACCAAATTGTAGCCCTGAATGTCAGCTACATTTTGGTACTACAATTTCTAAAAAAAAACGAAAATTTTAGTTCTTTTTAGACGAATAGATAAATGAAGGGTACGTTATGTGGAACTGAGTGGTATATGTTCGTATTCACTAAGCTTTCATTTGTCATGGCAATTTTCGTTTTTGGCAATTTTCGTTTGGCAATCTTCGTTTTGGCAATTTTCGTTTTCGCAATCGTCGTTTTGGCAATTTTCGTTTTGGCAATCATCGTTTTGGCAATTTTCGTTTTTGGCAATCTTCCCCTAGCCTCTTTTAGTCTCTGACGTGTAACGCCATCGTAATTTTCATTATTTTAGTTATTTTGCAATGAGCACTCCTAACAAAAGTCGCGCTTCTTCACAGTCCTTTGATTGTTTATTGTTCATTTTGTTAATTTGTTCTTGTTATGGTTGTTTTACGAATGAAACTTTGATTTAATGCAGCGTTTTGAATGATAAGCTCGATATACAGTGGAATCTCCCATTAAAATACCCCCCAATTAACATAAATCTCTCATTAACATAACGCTAGTGTCGGTCCCTTTCAATTGATCTTCTATATAATTTACCCTCCCATTAACATAAACTTCCCATTAACATGATGTTTTTGCCGGTCCCTTGGCGTTATGTTGATGGGAGATTTGACTGTAGTGCGAACATTGTTTTCAAATGGTTTGGAGACCCTCGATATAGTGCGACTCCCACTATAGTGCGAGTTTGGGCTGACCCCAAGGGGTCGCACTATAGCGAGGTTCGACTGTAAAGTATAAAAAATTTACATTTGTTTATTACTGCTTAGTCTATATGTAGCACCAATAAAAGTCTTGTCTAGTTCAGTATAACAATCTGAAAAAAATTGAAGCATTACAAGGTAAATTTATGACAGAAAATAAATTCTACCGACGATACTGTACTCAACACCAACATTTTTATTCTTGGAAGCTTTTGGCCATGAAATTTGCTACAAAAATTAATTTTTATAAAAAGATTAAAAAAATATTAACTTACGCGAAAGTCTAGGACAAATCCGGCTACAGTAGAAAATATTCCATATAGGGTTAAAATTTTATAAAGTGAGGCAGCTTGCATTTCTACTTTTTGGCTTTGAACTGAAAGAAAAAATATATATTGGCAGAAAAATTTTTTCTGGGCCAGAATTTCTAATGAGACTGCTCAAAATAGTACATTTGGCTACATAAAATACCAGAAAGGGTGTAGTTTATAATTAAGATAACTAAGACTAATCGGCTTTTTGGAAAGCTCAATCTACTGTCACTACAAAAAGTGAAGAGCCGAGCTCAAAACTACCTACTTAACGTGATAATAGTTGTGAAACAATAATTTTCGAATTGCGTCATTTATTAATTACTTAAAAAATAGGCACTTAATAAATTAATCTTTGCTAAATACGAGGATCGACGTAAAAATATTATCGTCTCCAGAAATATCTATGATTTTTCACCTCATAAAAACCAAAGTTGTTTTCAGAAGCAGATTCTGGTGAATCATTAAGCAAATAATCGGCTTTTTAATAGAAAAAGCTGCAAAAGAGTGAAATAATCGTAGGACATAGTCTTGAAGGGTGCGGTAAAAAATTTGCGACGAAAAAAGGGTTGTTTTTCTCACATTTTAGCGCCTTTTGTCTTAGCAAACCATATATTACTATATCTGCTGCGTTTTATTTAATTTATAATAATAATTTAATTTAATTTTTTTTTCAGACAAATGTCATTTAGAGAAGCAGCAATCAAAATCAGTTATTTAAAAAATCAGATAATGGAAAAGCTTGCCAATTAACAATGGACGAATTGACATTTTGACGCTTTTTGTCGAAAATCTGGCGTCATTATTTCGTAAAAGGGCAGTTTTTCGTTTTTTAAAAACCCTGATATTTTTTTGGCATGCTCGAAATTTGAATTGGCGGGCACAGTTTTCTTTCGTCCCCCACTGTACTCTTTGTGATCGTTTGAAACGACTCCGAAGAGTACAGTGATAGTCTACAGAGAACTACCCAATCGCCAACTTAACACCCCTCCCCCTCTTATTCAAATTTCAATGATGACTATTGTGCTTTAACCAAACCTTTCGTAAGAATGGCCTCTTTTGTCGTAAATCTGGCGTTTTGTTTTGGAAATCTAGCACCTTTTGTCGAAAATCTGGCCTCTTTTTTCGAAATCTAGCACCTTTTGTTGTAATGATGGCAATACTTGCGAAATTGTTTTAGATTTCGGGGGTCTGCGACATACATTTGAACACTTTTTAACATGGATATATACATAGAATGGTCACGAAATAAGGGTGGTTTTCTCAAGCATGGACAAACTTTTATTTAGAAGTCAGCCCTAGGGTTGCATTCTCGACGATTACCTCAGCCATCAGTCTCAGCCGGTTGAGGTCTGAAAATTTCATTCAGTTGTCAGCCGCCCCAAACTTTTACCTCAGCCATCAGCCTCAGCCGGCTGAGTTCGCGCTCAGTCGGGTGACTCAAATTTAACAATCAATTAAAAATATTTAATCATTGAATTTTTTCTATTGACTGAAGACTTCAAAATTGTCAGAAAAATATTTAAAAATCAGCAAAAAACGCCGAAAATTTGATACAAAAACTTTTCAAAGCATCAGCTGGTTGAGTTTGAAAATTTTTCTTCAGCCTCAGCCGTCAGATAAGTCCAAAATTCTAATTCAGCTTTCAGCCTCAGCCGACTGAGGACACCACCCAGGTCAGCGATTTGACAACATCTTTTCACCATGTTATAGCGCAGCTCAAGAGCTACAAACCCATGTTACATAATGACTTTTTAAAATCTGAGTGTTGATATATGGCCTTTTGAGAAAAAGTCGATTTCTCTGAACTGCCCAAGCTTAAAACAAGATGTAGCAAAAAATTTGAACCAACAAAAAGGACAAAAGAGACCCTAGGAATTTTTTTAAAAATTGGAGCAAAAATCACAAAAGGGGTCCAAGAATTTTTTTACAAGGAACTGCTATAGAGTAATAAGACCTTGCAGCTCTTGAGCTTCGCCACAACATGGTGAAAAGATATTGTTATAGCGCTAAACTTTAAATCAAACTCTGTTCATGCTTGAAAAAACGCCTTTAATTTTGAAGCCAGTCTATAAATTAATTTTTGGGTTCGATGTTTGATGCTAGGGATTGTTTTTTAATAGGTAGCTTAACATGTTAAAAATTTTTTCACAAATAAATTAATTCACAGATGATTAAACAATCCAAAACAAGACAAAACTCGAAAAAATTAGTAGAGACATAGAAGTACAAAAATTAACTCAAGTTATAGAATCAACATCAAAGCTGTTTTACTGTCATAGTCTGTTGTGAGTAAAGTACTCAAAATTAAAACAAATATATAGCTTAGTCATTCATAGACATAAATTTGATTAGCGGCATGAGGTTACTTTTTTAAAGGATGAGGGTGGAGCGTTGTCTGGGCAATAATGTTGACTCGCTATATTTAATTGGTTTAATTATTATTACACTAATGCCAGCTAGAACTATTGTTCGCAGCTGCCACCCACATCCAAAGAAAAAAATAGCATTTCGGTTCTGAACAATTAGTTTATATTGAAAGTTACACACATAAAAAGATGCACTCCTGCAAAATGTAAAGAGGGCTTGAGTATAGAATCCCCCACGCAGAGTGCTCGGATGGAGCAGATAACTTCATATTCATGTTTCTCCACTTTGATTTCATGAGAAACAGGCTGTTTTTTTTATTATGAATTTTTTTCGAACCACAGGGAACCAATTCGAACCAATTTCGAAAATTTGAATTTAAAGGAGAATGAGGGTTGTATTGGCATCTCAACTCCAAGCCTCCAAGCTCCCTGCGCTCTCGAAGAAGCTTGAGAGTTGGAGATGCGCGCACTCACTCCCTTTAGACATGATTCCGAGCAAGACTCTCAATCCAAAAATGCATATAGAGTCTTTTTTGCCACGGCCCAGTTGAAAAACATGGTGAGGCAGTCGAAGAATACAAACATTTAATTATTATATTATTATATAATTATTATAATTATTATAATTATTATTATATAATTATTTTTCTCAGAATTAAAAAAACAGCCGGCTTTCTCATGAAATCAGAAACGAGAAACACGAATATGAAGTTATCTCCTCCATCCGAGCACTCTGCGTGGAGGAGGATTCTATACTGCAACCGTAAAGAGTGCAAAATAATTAAAATTTTGAATATTAAAAAAAGGCTGTACCTGAAAAACACCCGTCAAAAATATTAAATCTCCCGTCAAAATCAATGAATCTCCCCTCAAATTTTTAAAACTTCTCGTTCTAGGTGTATACTTTTCATATTTTTTATTTTTTGCATAAGCATGTAGCCCTGAATCTCTAGTTTCTGAAAAGCTATTTACTAGCTTGATACAATTTCGAAAAACGGGAGAAAAATTGAGTTTTTCAACTACACCTTTTTTTAAATAAATTGTTCTCCCTTTTTTCAAAGTTTTATCGACCTAGTTGATGGCTTATCAGAAACTAGAGATTCAGGGCTACATGCTAATGCAAAAAAATGAAAAATATGAAAAGTATACACCTAGATCGAGAAGTTTTAAAAATTTGACGGAAGATTTAATGATTTTGACGGGTGTTCTCGATTTGAGCCTTAAAAAATGTTATGTTTCAAATCACCTAACAGTGAATCGAAATTTCAAAACAAGGTGAATTGTCACCTAATATCACTTTAAATTATATTTTAACTTTAAATATCAGGTACAGTCGACGCTCGATATAACGTCTCTCAGGGACGGCCAAAACGGGACGTTATAACGAGCGGAGGTTACATCGAGCGTCGTTTTATCGAGAATGGACTATAGTCTGGCCAAAATAAGAATTTTCTTCGGGACCTTATATCGAGCGAAAAGTTATATGGAGCGTCGTTATATTGAGCGTTCCTTTTATTTGGATCATAGTGTTATTATTATTATTATTATTATTATTATTGAATTATAGTATATTAGTATATAAACACCCCATCCCTATATTTCAAATTTTTTGGCGCCAAGTATACAAATTACACTTTTAATCGTATGCTCAAAATTGAGAGCATCTTAAACGCATTTTTAAGGCTTGAAGACTACGAAAAACATGTTTTCAGGTGTGAAAGTACCTTACGAGAAAAAAAATTGTTAGACCCATGAGGGGTATCATGGTTTTTTTAGTTGGCTGTAGAGGAAAACACCCCTTAAGTTATGCGTTTACCCCTCAAATTTTAAAACTCTTTTTTTCGGTGTTCACGTTTCCCTATTGTTTTATTTTCTGCGTTAGCATGTAGTACTGGATCTCTAGTTTTTAACAAGATATGCACTGCCTCAATGTGCTAATGAAAAAGTTGATAAAAATTTATTTTTATGAAACTACGTCTTTTTTCAAAACCATTTGTTCTTCTCTTTTTCTAATTGCATAAAGCCAGTTCATAGCTTGTTAGAAAATAAAGATTCTGAGCTACATGCTTATGCAAATAATAAAAAAATTTAAAAGTAAACACCGAGAACAATGAGTTTTAAAAATTTGAGGGGGTAAACACATAACTTCAGGGGTGTTTTCAATTTGAGTAATTTTAATCGAATTTTTTTAAATTGGCGCCAAAAGATTTTTAAAGGGAACAAGGGCTGTATTGGGAGGGAAAGGGAAAAAAAGAGGACATTTTTATGGCCAAACCTATTAGCAACGATTATCAGCGTAAGTACGCTTGATCATCTAGCCTTGATTTAAGCCTTGATGATTAGCCTTGATCATCTAGCCTCGATCTAGCCTTGATTTAATCTAGCCTTGATTTTATCATCTAGCCTTGATTCCAAGATTTACCGTATTTCCTCTAATAAGCGCCCTCCCCAAAATCCGCTATTTCTTAAATTCATTCTCCTCCTTTTATACCGGGTTTTTGTTTTCGAACGCCACATTTGTTATATACCAAAATGTAGCGCAGATTCCCAGCTACATTTTGGTATATAACAAATGTGGCGTTCGAAAACAAAAACCCGGTATAAAAAAGGAGAATCAATTTAAGAAATACCGAATTTCGGGGAGGGCGCTTATTAGAGGAAATACGGTAAAAAAATAAGTTTATTCATATTGGCCTTGAAATAATTTTCGAGGATTTCATAGATAAAGTCAGAAAAAATAAATGTTACAGTTGAAACTCGATTTGACGAAATTCAAGCGACCAACCAAGTTACCGCGTTCGAAACCTTTTTCGCACCCATTTTTTCAAGCTTTTGCCAGTTCTATTTTGACAGTCTGGTCCCAGATATTACAAGGATTCCGATTTTGCCGATAATTTTTTGGAAATCCAAATCGTTTTCTTTTAAAAAATCAAAAATTCGGTGAAAAAACAGGTTTTTTGTTTACTCGAAATTCGTTAAATCGCGTTTTTGCTTATTTAGTAAGAAAAATTTCTATTTCCGAAAAATGATCTGCAAAATCAGAATCCTTGCAATATTTAGGACAAGACTATCAAAACAGAACTGGCGAATTTTGGAAAAAATGAAGGTAAAAGGGTAAAGGGACGTTTTGCCCCCTTTTGGACAAATGTCCAAATGGGGCGAACTTCTAATTTTGCCTTGGTCCCCCTGTTAATTTTTTTGAAATTTTTTTCAGTCTAATTGCGTAAGAAACCGTATTATAAGACGTTTCCCCCATTTTTCAACGGAAAGACAAATTCTATATCAAAACTTCGTACCGTTCTGGTCATTTTTCCAAAAAATGGCGATTTATTGCCTATGGCAGGTGTAGCATTTATACGAAATTCTTGTAGTTGTTTTCTTGTGCCATCAGTAGAGATGAAAATGACCTCCACCGAGCTGGACTGCTTTCATAGATCCCCAAATTTACCCCAAACATCCCCCAACAATCCCCAAACATCAGCATGGGGCTGGGTGAGTTACAAAACGGTACGAAGTTTTGATATACAATTTGTCTTTCCGTTAAAAATGAGGGGAAACGTCTTATAACACGGCTTCTTACGCAATTAGACTGAAAAAAAATTGCAAAAAAAATCAACAGGGGGGACCAAGGCAAATTAGCAGTTCGCCCCTTTTGGACAAATGTCCAAAAGGGGGCGAAACGTTTCTCTCCCATTTGGACATTTGTCCAAAGGGGGCGAAACGTCTATGCACCGTAAAAAGAGTGTCCCTAGGTGGGAACGAACTTGCGACCTCAAATATTAGTTGTATCGAGTTTCGTTAAATCGAGTTTTGACTGTATAAGTTTACGTTTAATAGGATATTTTTGATAAGTTCCAGCCCACAGAATAAGACTCTATATACAAAATATTTGTTCACAGTTAATACGAAAAGTGATTTTAGATCTGCACTTCAGTAAAAATTCATGGAATACATCAGACTTATAGACGCACTTTAAAATTTTAGCTGTCTACTTTTTCATTTATTTATCAACAACTACGCAATTAAGCATTAGATATAGCAAATAATTTCTAAAGCTTTTCGCTGGGCTAATTTTAAACTTGATTTTAAACGTTTTATTATTATTATTCTGCAGTTTTGTATATGTGCATACATATTATTTTTCAGCTGCTTATATAAAGTTTTTTAATCCTATTATATCACAATTTGACTCTCAGCTTGAGCTGTTACAAAATATTGTAACTTTTACTGATGTTCTATAAATTTTTTAGTATTATTGTAAACAATGTGGTCATTTTCAAAGGATAAATCTTATTTATGTTCTATTTCGGCTAAAAAACGCCTTTTTTGCTCAAGAGTGGCTTCCTTTGTTGAAAAAATTCCTTCTTTTTTTGTTCTCATGGTCTTCTTAGATGATCAGGAAAGAGTGCATATTTAAGCTACATATACCGTATTTTCTCTAAAAAGGCCCTCTGACTAGAGCCTAGAAAATCAGGGGTTTTAATAAAAAAAAGCCCAGGCGGCCTTTTCAGAGGAAATACTGTAAATTTATGGAGCACTTAAAGTATACCCTTTTCACTCAATTAAAGTTGACTGCTTCCAGTAAATCAGCTTGTAGGACCGAGGCAAAAAAAAATTCAAATCTCAAAACAAGTCTTGTAAAGCAGAAAAATTACCTTTTTAGTATAGTATAACCACCTTTTGTAATAATTTTTATGCAAAAAATAATTGGTATTAAAAAAAATTGCTTTGGTCCTCCAAGCTGATTCACTGGAGGGGTCAACTTTAATTGAGTGGAGGGTATATTCTAACTTAGCCAAATTCATTAAAGCCGAAAAGCTAAGTTAGACAAAAATGTTCACTCAAGCCGAAAAATGCATTTTTTAAATGCTCAATTGATATTGAAATTTGAAATTAATTTTGTGTACCCTAAACCTTCAAACAAATCATAGGCTTATCATTTCACGCTATTCGATGATTAAAATATTTTTTTCGCTAAAAATATATACAGTCGACTCTCGATAAACCGCCACCCCAAAAGTTCGTTCCCGCCTTGGGTCCGACACTTTTTTTACCTCGATTTTTGAAATATTTTGCCAAACCTGATTCGTCAGTCTAATCCGAAAAATCGTACAGATTCTGATTCAGACCCTTTTCTGAAAACAGCGTGGCGGTTTATCGAGAGGCGCGGGTCTCTTCGGCAAAAGTGTTACTATTCCGAAAAACGACCGGTAAAATCAGAATCTGTACGATTTTTAGGATTAGACTGACGAATCAGGTTTGGCAAAATATTTGAAAAATCGAGGTAAAAAAAGTGTCGGACCCAAGGCGGGAACGAACTTTTGGGGTGGCGGTTTATCGAGAGTCGACTGTAAAACAACATCAATTTCAAATTTTTAATATATATCTAAAATATATATTAGCTAAAATATATTTATATTTAGGAGTATGTCTCCAAATGCAACACTTTCTTTTTTTATTCTCTACCTTCAGTTTGCATTTGTTGTCAAAATAATAGGTAAACTCGTAAAACAGTTTTTATAAAACTAAAATTTACTTATTCAATACGCCATAATTCGTTTTTAGATTCATGTGAAAAAGTCACCACAACCGTAAACACATGTGGCTGCCACATGGGCGGTGTAGAAGTTGGGTCAATATCTTTTGAAATTGAAGACGAAGTAACTCCTGCCCCTACGACACCCACGACACCTACTACACCCACCAGCCCAACCACTCCTACTACACCCACAACACCAACAACCAAAACTACTTCCACCCCAGCCACAACACTTACAAGTCACACTACTACACCTGCATCCTCTACAACTCCATCCACACCCACTACCCCGACTACTCCTACAACTCCAACTACTCCATCAAATAAAAAATGCACAAAATGCTCCGTTCAAATCACCGCAATGACGATGAGTGTTTCAATAGAAAAGCGTGATTTTTGCATCAAAACTCTTATGGACAAATTTTTGAGCCACTGCGAAGATGATCTAAAAATAACAAAAGTAACAGCATCAATAGAAAAAGCTACTGAAGAGACCAAAGAACTGTTGTCAATGTTCGGGTTTCAAGAAACGGCATGTAGTATGATGAAAAAAGTTCTGAACCCAGAGCGCACAGAGAAAAAGCCACATTGTGATTGTCTAGACAAGGTGTCAAGTTTTTTGTCCAAAGCCAAATCTAAGTTGATTTCGAAGATAATGGCACCTTGTACTACAACTGCTGCACCCACTACACCTACAACTCCTACGACGCCGACTACCCCGACTACACCAAGTACACCAACCACCCCAACTCTTCCCAGCACACCTTCAACACCAACCACTCCATCCACACCTACCACTCCAACCACCCCTACCACTCCAACCACCCCTACCACTCCAACCACCCTACTACACCTAGTACACCCACCACGCCTAGCCCAGGATCATGTGAAGAGTATTCATTTTCCAAAAAAGAATGCAAGTGCAAGCGTGGAGGTGTGGAAGTTTGCGCCATTGCTTTTGAAATGTCTTCGACATCCATACAAATCACTTCCATATCAGTGGATATTTCGATAACTAAGCAAAGGGAAATCATAATAGACACCATGGAACAGTTTTTAACATACTGTGAAGACTCATTGCAAATGACTAAAATTCAGGTGTCTATAGTGGAATCCACTAAAGAGACTATTAAACTGTTGAAAATGTTTGGTTTTAAAAAGAAGGAGTGTAAAGTGATGGAAAAGGTATTTGAGCCAGCTCGAAAACAAAAGCATCCTCATTGTGGTTGCGAAGACTTGCCGACCGATTTTTTAGCTAAACCAGAACCTAAGTTGATATCAAGCAAAATGGTGCCCTGTACTACGACTGCTGCACCTACTACACCTACTACACCCACAACTCCGACTACACCTAGTACACCGTCTACCCCAAGCACACCAACCACCCAACTACTCCGAGTACACCTACGACGCCCAGTACACCCACAACTCCGACTACACCTAGTACACCGTCTACCCCAAGCACACCAACCACCCCAACTACTCCGACTACTCCTACAACACCCACCACCCAAGTACACCTACGACACCGACGACTCCAAAACCAGGTAAAAAATTACTATTTTTACTTGCCTTTACACAAACACGATTAGACTGAAAAAAAAATAATCCTTCTTTTGTCTTGCATATTTTTCGCTATTTTTTAATGATCACTAAAAAAATCGACCATTTTTTGCATTTGACCAAAAATCTTCTAATAAGTTAGTTATGACAAATTAAATTTATTATTATCGAAAGCATAATTTTGAATAATTATAGTAATAATAATAATTTTGTAAATTTGTGTAAATCGTGTTTAAACGACTCCTAAGTAATTTTTATGTGCTTAAACGATGAAAAAGCTATTTTCTAACACTTTTCCACATGAAAACCGATTTTTTTGAACAAAAAATGGTCAATATTTGACTTTTTGCCTTGGGGGACCAAGACAAATCAAGTTTCTGGTCAAATTTTGGTCAAAACGTTTTTTCCAAAAAAATGCTTTTTATGTGGGAAAGTGTTAGAAAACCGCTTTTTTATCGTTTTAAGCACATAACAATTATTTAGGAGTCGTTAAAACACGATTTACAAAATTTAGAAAATGCGCGCCATATGCAGAGCCAAAATGCGATATTTAAAAAAAACTGTCAAAAGTGTTCGAATATCGAGATGAGAGTAAGTGTCTCAGACCCTAGGCGGAAACGATCTTTTCGGAGTGTCGTGAAATCGAGCGGCAACAGTATTTATTTCGGCAAGACAAGATTAACTGTAGAAACTTTGTGTAACTTTTATATACCTTTTTAAAATTTACATGACAATAAAAAAAGTCTACCAGCAATAAGATTAGTTAAAAATCATGACCTATTTTTCTAGACGTGTGTGACGAATACTTGTTCACTGACGACAAATGCAGCTGTCATCGGATCAGCAAAGAAGTCGGCTTCATCTCTTTCAAAATGAAAGTAGATTTAGAAGAAACCAAAAAAACATCTTCCTCTGAAGAAGGCAAGAAAAAGTCTTCAGTCGAATTTACTAAAATGAAAGTTGACATATCAATAGAAAAGCGGAGTGAAGTCATAATTTCTTTGATGGAAAAATGTCTTGAATATACAGAAGAGACCTTGAAAGTCACCAAAGTGGATATCAAGTTTGAAGCTAAAAAGAAGAGGCCAAAAAGCTGTTATCCTTCTGTGGCTTTACAGAAGTGGCTGATCTCAAGATGGAAAAACCTATGTGTGGCTGTGAAAGACTACCTAAGAAAATACACTGCGATAAAGCAGCATTTTTGAAAGCAGCTCTAGATTTTGCTACCGATGTCATTATTTCTGCAGTAGAGGAGTTGGTGTGTGACATACTAGAAGGACTTGACATGTTCTCCTGTGAAAGCTACTGTACATGTGCCTTGAAGAATGAATGCACTAAATGGATCACACAATCTAAAGAATTGATGTTCATAAGCACTCAGTGTATAAACGAATGCTCATGGTATAAAAAGTGCAAAATGACAAGTACCACAACTCCATCACCGTGCAGAGATTCATCTTCTAAGTAGGGATAGTTACTTAAAAGTCAATATATTAAAGATAAATTTTAATCAGAAAATTTAAAATTTCTTGCTAAAAATATTTTTAATATGACAGAACCCCAAGTGCACCACCCCCCCCCCCCTTCAATTTTTACGTTTAATATTTATTAAAAGGGGCATGCCCGGCACCGATAGGACTATTTTGAAAAGCGGTTGCAGTCAAACCCGGTTTAGTGCGACCCCTGGGGACCGGAAAAAAGTTGCACTAAATAGGGGTCGCTAGGGGGTCTATAATAGGGGTCTCGAAAATTTTCCGAAATCCGAATTCCGAAAAAAGGCCAAGTTCCGAAATCCGATACTTTTTGAGTTCCGAATTCCGAAATCCGACTTCCGAAAAAAGTCAAGTTCCGAAATCCGAATTCCGATTCCAAAAATTCTGGAGTTCCGATTCCAAATTCCGTTCCGATTTTTTTTCCGATTCCGACGCAGCCCTGCTGTATGCCATTATATTGTCGGCAAAAAAATCAATTGAGGAAAGCAAAACTTTCGAAAATAGCTCTACAAAAGAAGTCGCGGCCATTTTAAAAAGCTAAATTTCGTGGTACATCCTGTGCTTATAGAGAATAAGTGACTCTATATATGATAATGGGGAGAGGGGATTGCTTTGAACCTCCTGTCGTTTTTATAAGACTTTTTGACCCTGCTGAGTACACCCTCCCCCCCCCCCTTCACTCGAAAGTGACTCTGGGTTCATAAAAAATATGTATGCATACCAGAGTACCAGAGTTTATACCAGAGTTTACCAGAGTTTATACCAGAGTTTTATACCAGAGTTACCAGAGTACCAGAGTTTACCAGAGTTTACCAGAGTTACCAGAGTTACCAGAGTTTACCAGAGTTTATTCAGAGTATATATCCAGAGTTTATACCAGAGTTTATTCATGCAGTAGGCCCCAGTCAACAAACCATGTTCAACATCTTCCTTTTTACACTGAATTGGCCCATTTTTGGTCTCTTCCACCACAATACAGGCCTAAATCTTTTTTAAAATGGTCAAAAGGGTAGTTTTAGTTGGCTCAAAAACTCAACTCTTTATTGACCAGAACTCAAAAATAATGTCTTTTTTGAACTCCCAAGGCGATTTAGGTCAATATATGGTGTTTGGTCAACCCTCTAAAAAAATTTCATTGAGGGGGTGTATACTCCGGTAGTGCCGACTTTTTAGTCATTAGGCTTAGGCAAGGGTAGGCCAGCGTATTTTAGGACAGACTCAAAGGTATTTTAGACTCATGTTTGAGCTCGTCCTAACATACGCTGGCCTACCCTTGCCTAACTCCAATGACTAAAAAGTCTTGTAAAAACAACAGGGGGACCAAGTCAACCCCCCCCCATTATCATATAGTGCCGAATAAGCTAAAGGTCCTAAGCCTAAGTTGAAATTATTGAGAAGGGAGGTATGACACTGGCAACGTTAATTTTTCATGATCTAAAAAAGCCTGCTCGAAAATAGTGCCTCTATAATTTTTCCTTCATTAGTTTTGCGTTCTATAAATATATTCTATGTATCCATTTTGTTGAAGATTTGCTGCAACTAATTTACAATTCATAGGTGTGCAGACTTTGTAAATCCATTTTGTGAACCAGCTGGCGATCCTATGTGCAACAGATTCTGCACCACTTCTTTTGTTCCATCTGAAATGAAAAAAGAGAAATGTGGAGCCACTTGCAAATTATGTTAAAAAGAGGATTTTATTAAAATTTTTTGCAAATAAAAGATTATACTTTTTGAAATTGTAAGCCAAAATCTCAAAATTTTGCAACCGATATTTTTAAACTTTTTGCATTGAGTTTTTACATTTGTATTTGCATGTAATATATCATTTTGTAGCTTAGTGCCACAGCTACGAATTGAGATGTCGATCTTGATTTTCCTCGCAATGATGAAATATTTAAGCGTGAAAAAAACAATTCAAAAGCATTTTCAAAAAAGGAAATTTGGTTAATTTTTAACCCTCGCCGAAAAATACAAAGTTGATACACCACTTTGTTCAGTCACTCAATCACTCACTCACATTCAGATCTCCAAGTGTTATTATGCCAGCCACGTAATCTTTACTTGCCGGACATCGCCTCATCGGACCACCACCTCTTTTGCTCTCTTCAACACTTCCTGCGAGACAGAGAGTACACGACTGTGAATAAGACAGACTTGAAGCTCTATTTCATCTCAAGACCGACTGGATTCTTGTGGGCCTTTGCTAGAGATGGGAGAATGTTGTTAAGAGAAATTTGGCAAAATGTCAAACGTATGTTTTGTCGAAACGAATATTGCCAAATCGCATTTCACCAAAACGAAATTTTCCTGGTTGAAATTTGCCGAAAGTAGATTTTGCTAAAAAAAATAGGGTGGCAATTTAGTGTTGAGCAAAGTTTTTCAGGTGAAACTGACATTTGGCAAATTTCGTATTGGCAAATTTCAATTTGGTAAATTTTGTTATGGCGGATTTCGATTTGGCGGTTTTCATTTTAGCAATATTTGTTTCGACAATTTTCGTATTTGGCGAATTTCTTTTTTGTCATTTTGTCGATTGTTCGAAATCGTATAAAAAAGGTTTTTTTCATCCTACCTCCTTTCATTTCACGGCAAATAATTATGATCGACCGCTCATTTTGTAGCTATGGAACTGGGCTACAAAATAGTAACTAAAATATGAAAAACTTAATGCAAAAATTTTAAAAATATCGGCCACAAAACTTTTGAGACAACCTTGATGACTTGAATCTGAGTTTTCAAACTATAAATTGCAAGAAAACAAGATCATAACGAATTAAAGCATGGGGGAAAGCCATTCAGGTTTGAAATAGTTGCCTCGGTGGTGCAGTGGTTAAGTGTTTGTGTTTTTTGGCCCAAATGGTGTGCAGGTTCGATCCCACGTGGTGGCACGCCATATTTTTTTAGCTTGTTTGGCCAGTTTTAGATGCAATTAGACTTTTTTGATGCTAAATTCAGAATCAGCGACCCCAATCACCCCTAGAACTGATCAAACAAGCCAAAAAAAAAGTTAAGTGCAGGCATGCAGGATCGAACTTGCACACCTTTTTATGATCATCAAAGACAGACGCTACGCACTGCGCCACCGAATTTTTTTCGCCACCGAATTCTCCACTTTTTCAAACCTAGATGGCTTTTCCTACTCCTTTAAAGAGGGGTATAAAATTATTGTAATGTAAATTATTCAACTGACTGCGGATTTGACTAGTTATTTGATGATTAGTCCACCCGTATTTCAATTTTTATTTTCTTATCTTTACTTTTTTTGCTTCAGTGATTCCTGTAGATTTTCCAGCGCAAGCTTAGACGCAAGGTGAAAAATGTGATGTGCTGTGACAGAATCAAGCATATTTCCCGCACTACAAAAAATGGAGAAAAACAATTTCGAGTGCATCCAAAGCAAATAGTCCACTAACACAAGCTAAAAAATAACAACAGGCAAAGCTAAAATAAAGAAAGACGAAAAAGAAGAAGCTCGCTCGTAAAAACTGCAGCATTTTGAAAAAAATTTGTTTAGTCAAACCCTCGCCTGGTTGATTTCTGGTTGCAAAGGCTTACCCTACCCTGGAAAAATCATCAAAATTGTTGGCTTTTTGAAAATAATGATGAGAAAACTGATCTCGCAGATGTGTTGCTGCTCCACATTTTCTGCTGCATTGCCGGAAAAACCCGATAGCTTAAAAAGCTCTTTGATACCTTCAAATTTTTTGCTGATTTGCTGTAATTGAACCACTGCAAGGTGCAAACCATTCATGTCGATTTTAGGTACAGGGTGCTTTTTTAATTAAAATTGTTTTAATCTGTAAAATATTTTCGCTAAGACCCTTTTGAAAAACTTCATGGTTCGAAACCAATTACCTTACCGTCGAATATGTACATTTTGGTTTTTGAGAAACAAATTTCTTGTGAAAAAATCATTTTTGGGAATTCGAATATTTTTGACAAGGAGACAGCTATTATGATTCAACTTTCGATGTATCACTGAGCACTGCAGGATTATTTTGCTCTATATTGGAGTGCAGCTCATAAGCTTCATAAATTACTTAACAATTTTTTTTTTGAAAATTTGAATATTGAGATATGGCTTTTTCAAAAAGCATTTCTGAAAAAGATCAGAAATTTTTGAAAAAACGAAGAAAAACTGAATTTTAGTCATTTTCTGTTTTTATTATTATCTCAAAACTCTCAGATTTTATTTTTGTCTGTAAAAAAATTTGTAGCTCTTGAGCTGAGCTACAACATAGCACAAAAATATTTTAATTCAATTTACATTACATCGAAATTTCAACCGATTAAAGTGATGAGAATGACTCTCAACATGTCGAAAATATTCGAATTCTGAAAAATGATTTTTTCGCAAGGAATTTTTTTTCTCAAGAAACCAAAATGAACGTTTTCAATAGTTAGGGGAGAGCTTTAAAACAAGCATAATTTTTTTTTAAAAAATGTCTATAAAAAAAATTCACAGACAAAAAATTTTAATTTGAAAAAAAAAACACCCTGTATTTCATAAAAATGGTAAATGAATGTTTTCACAATTTTCAGTTCCAACATTTTTAGGTAAATGTTTGATAAAAAAAATTTTGACATTACTTAGAAACCCAAATTAGAGCTATTAAAGGAAAAATTATTTAAATCTCTTGAATATATGTTAGGTTTTACACAAGTAGTTTTTCCTTTTAATGCTAATTGTTAGTCTAAATTTCATGTTTGTCAGTGTTAAAACAAATGTTTTCCATAATTGGCACTTGGGCTTTATGTCTCAAGTTGAAGAAAAATTTCAATTTCAGCATATTTTGTTTCAAATTTTGAGAACTGTTCAACTTGTCATTTGTTAAAACATGTAGCCGACAAAATTTATAGTTATTTTTTTGAGCTATGCTTTTTTCAATTTTTTTTCGAAACAAAATTAATGCTTTTGCGATTTCCTTATTATTTTGGCTTAAATAATTGGCGGAATTAGTTTCTAGTCGGCAACTTCAAATTATTTCGCTCAAATAATTTTGGATCATTTGTAGGTGGGGATTTGAACTAAAGATTGTTCAAAATATTTTTAAGAAGTTAAGTAGTGATAAGTACAAATTTTAATTAGTTTCAAGAGGGTGGAGCAATGTTCAACGTTTTTTTCTGAGCTCACAGCTTTTGTTCATGGAATACTTTATCTATTTTATTTCGGTATCTGTATATAAATAATGATGAACATCAAGTTTTTTCTTTGCTAACTGCTCACTTCTAAAATACATACCTCCGATTTTGTGGCATTCAACAGGCTTAAACAATTTGAATGTACTGTAGTTTCTTGAGTTTGATTTGTCTCGCTTTCATATACTAGCAATCATTTCTCACACTTGTGTTCAAAAAAATAGACCCTAGTAGCGAATACCCCTTTCCAGCCCCCACCGTAGTACTGGCACCTATTGCGAAATGGGTAACAGCTGTTCTTGACCTATATTGCGAAATATTTAGTAGTGCCCCATAGGTGTGAGGCAAAAAGGGGCAGAGCTTAACACCCTCCTATACCTATGGGCTTATTTTTGAAGTGCTCCATAGGTATGGGGCACAAAGGCGGCATGCTTTGGTGAATAAAACTTGGTGCCAGTACTACTACCCCCCCCCCCCCCATCAAGCGAAAAACTTTTCCTTTAAAAACTTAAGTAAAGAGCACCCAAATATATGTCCTATACCCTGGATAAAGTGCGTAAACTTTTTATTAGTCACAAGTTCCGTACGCTGGCCCATCCCCGAGCCTAAGGGCTAAACCTAAACTTGTTATTCCAAAGGGTAGTTACAGCGATTTTTTGAAGGTCAGGTTTGGAGTGGGGGCTATTCGCTTCTAGCGCCAAAAATGACTCAAGTTAAAAATTTTTCCTTCAATTTTTTCCCATCCAGCCACCGCCCCTCCCAAAAAACTTCTTGGTTTATAAAACTTAACTTATAAACTTTTATTTTTATAGATTTTCAGACAAAAAAATGTTCAGTGCGTTCATGCCTCTTTGAACAGCCACCCTCGAAACTTCCCCTGTAATCAATTTCTTCAGTCAGTTTGACGACATTTACATTAAAAACGACGATTATTTAAGACCTGGACCTTTAGGTTTGTTTTTATCTCTTGAACTGCGTGTTGTTTAACCACAAAACCTGGATTAGACTATTGACTAGTTGAAGTGATGAAAACACTGGTCAAATTCTTGAAAACTATTTGATTTAGTAAGAACAACACAAGTTCTCGCACTGGTTATTTTATTGGTGCACCATGGCAAGCCGGTGGAACCAGCAACCACAGTCTGGTTACCACAATACATGGACAAGACTGGTACAATAGATTCTGGAGATTCTTCCACTTCTTTGGCAACCACAGCATTGGAGCAGAACTTGTCAGCAGGACGGGTGGAGATACGCGATCGGACATCACCACCAAGAACTGAAGATTGAAGGACCACTGGCTTGACTGAGGCTGGCAAGAGAGAGGAAGGCTGGTCGTTCATCCACTGGATCCAGACAGGAGCGGCATTCTGGTCATCAGCATGGATAGAGATACGCGTTTGGACATCCCCATCAAGCACCGAAGAGCATTGGACCATTGGCTGACTAGACACTGGGAGAACTTGCTGAAAGGCAGAAGACTGGTCGCTGAATTCCTTAGCTGGCTTGACCACGGCAGGCACCACCCGAGGAGACTTGCTTGATTCACCGGCACAGCGGGAGCGCGAGCTTGAGGCGATGGACGTCATGGAGCGGCTGGCCTTGGAACTGGTATGCCCAGTTCTGATTTGATCACCAGAACCGGTAGGAAGAGTGCCAAAGGCACCACTGGTCAAATACGTAGCTGGTTCATCAAAGTCATTGATCAACTTAAATGAGACTACGTCTGGTTTATAATTCTGGACAAATGATTCCTTAAACTTGGAAATCATATCTGGTTGAATGCCAGCGCTGAGCAATAGCTTCAAAGCTTTCTGGACTTTACTGGATTGAGCCTGGTATGAATACTGGTCTGCGCCATGACTATGACTAGTTACACTAGAGTCACGACTAAAAACACTACTAACCTTCTCAGAGGAGTGGAAACTCGAGCAGCTTAACATCAACTAAACCAGAAATAAATATGATCCAGTTTTGTCAAGACTGCTTCTGGTGCAATTAATTCTGGTTAAGACCAAAGCAAGTTTGAATTCAAATATAATACTGGTTAATTGTCCCTATATTGTGTTCTCTATGAACACTAATTCTGGTTAGGACAAAAGCTGGTTGTTAACGTTCGAGTGAGTCCTTACAATTTGCTTATTTGACTATTTGCTATTTGGAGCCAAATGATGACTTTTGCGCTTTAAATACCTAATAACAAACTGACGGCGGCTGATTTTCAAGGTCTTTGTATCTTTAAAATTATAGGTACTTATCCGTCGGCTTTTTTGTGGATTGCATGACTACAGTGGTGGGTCAGACGATGGCGATAAGAGAGGTCTTGAATAAATTATCATTCAAAAAATGACCATTTTCGCATTGGGGGTTATCAAGGCTTTTCGACACAAATGATACCCCTATTGACCATATCTTAAATATTTTTACTTTTGAAGACCCCGAGACAAGCGTAGTTCTAGGTCAGTTTCACTGCAAAATGCACGTGCCCCCCCTCCCGTCAGATTTTTTCCTTATCGATGCCCCCCCCCGTCAGATTTTTTTCAAAACGGTGTAGGTAAAATGACCTCGAAATTTTGAAAAACGGTGTAGGTAATATGGGCTAAAAATGGCCTGGTGCCCCCCCCCTGTCAGAAATTCCTGCGTACGCCACTGCGTACTTGTGTAAGAATTTCACGCGCAACAAACCAGCGTTAGTAGTTTTCTGCATAACTGAGAAAAACTACCGGCAGAGAAGCTTTTGAAAGAAGATTCTTTTCGAGGAGTTGAAAAATGGCGACTTTTTTCTAAATTTGACTAGCTATGGTCTTTTTTAGATTTTTGAAAAAATTTGAATTTTCGACACTTTTTGAAAATGACTATATCTAAACATTCTTCACGTTAAAATTATTCTTTAAAGTGAGTTTTGTAGTTCTTTGTCTGTGCTACAATTGAGCATTCAACATTTAATTGGATTTTTCAAATGATGTATATACCTGTCAATTTTTAAAAATTTACCTGACAAGTGTTTATAGTTAACACTCACTACATAAAACTAATAAAAAGCGTCTGTATTAAGAACTTCAAAGTGAAAAAAGCTACAAAACCCACTTTACAAAATAATTTTCATTTTGAAGAATGTCTAGATATAGTCATTTTCAAAAAGTGTCGAAAATTTTAAATTTTTAAAAATTTTTCAAATTTTCAAACCCGAACAAGACAAGGTTTCCAGGTAACCTGTCCAGCTGGTTTGCCGGCACTTGTGCACTTGAGGGGCCCCTTTTTTGGTTAACTGTAAATATGGTTCAAACATCCCCTAAGTAATTTTTATACGCCAGAAACGATAAGAAAGTTGTTTCCTAACAATTTTTGCACTAAAAAGTAAAGTTCTCAAAAAAAGTTAGTTAGCTAACTTAGGTTAGCTAGGCTAACCTAACTAACCTAACTAAGGCTAACTTAGGTAAAAGTTAGCTAAAAGTTAAAAAAAAAAAGTTAGTTAACAAAGATTGACCAACTGCCTTGGTCCCCAAGGTAATTAAACCAAAAAGGGTACCTATACATATTTAAAAAACCAAAAAAGATGGAATTTGAACATAGTTTTGTTAGCTGGGCCTACCGCATAAAAAAAACTCTGGTATGCATACATTTTATGCATCCTGAGTTACTCCGAGTGATTGGTGTCTAAGGTACGTGGGTGTGCGCATCTCAACCCCAAGCAACCAAGCCCCCTGCGCCCCTTCGGGGCGCAAAGGGCTTGGTTGGTTAGAGATGCGCGCACTCACTTACCTTAGACATGATTCCGAGAGAGACTCTTGATCATACATGCATTAAAGACTCTTTTTGCCCAGCTCCAGTGACCAAAACGTGGTAGGATACCTTAATATACGATATTTTACCGTGGGGACCAAGGCAGTTGGTCAATCTTTGGTAGCCAACTTTTTTTGAGAAATTCACTTTTTAGTGCGGAAATTGTTAGGAAACAACTTTCTTATCGTTTCTGGCGTATAAAAATTACTTAGGAGACGTTTAAACCATATATACAATCAACCAAAAAGGGGCCCCCAAGTGCACAAGTAACGGTTTGCCTTGGTCTACCAAGAAAAAAAGTCGAAATTTCCGAAAAAAAAATTTTTGTGCAAATGTCTTTCCGCGCCTTGAAATCTCTAAAACCGCTCTTTTGGTAAGTTGGTATAATGGAGTCCAGCCAAGAGTAGATGTAGGGCTCCATGAATGCGTATATGGAATTTTCATTTGTGATAAATTTATTTTCCAACCAGACGCTAAAAAAGTTCAAGACCACTTTTTATATAAATAGTAAATCGACAGAACGTCAAGCACCTCTAAATTTAATGTCAAAATTAATAGATCTTACCACATAATTATTTTTTCCTCAGTGCTAACTTTTCAAAAACGCAATAATAACATTTTTAGCCCAGTAATTTTTTCAAAGTCAGCAGTTAAGAGCACCAAATTGTAAGCTACTGATAACATTTTTGGTTGGAGTGTGCGCATGTCAGTGTTTAATTGTCATAATTATATGTGTAAACTAGTATAAAAGTTTTAATATTTCTTCTTCCAAATTTTTTTTCATTATATTTACGCTGTTATTTTTCAAAAATTTAACTCAATCTCCTACAATTTTGTATATACGTAAAAATAAGGCAACTCTAAAATTTCTTAGAAACGGACTACAGAAAAAATATTAGAAAAATTAGTTAGTACTTTTATAGCACCACTCTGTTACGTTTTTTTTAATTTTTGAAGTAATTTGTTGGAAGAAAAACCGCTTCGGACTATAATCTTAGCTTTTGAAAAACAAATTTTCAATAATTAAATGAGTAGTGGTTTAGTAAAGGCTTTGTTTACATCTAATTTATTAAAAAAAGTATAAAAGTGATAGACTTTTCTAGCAGGGCTTCTCTTTTATAAAGTCTTTTTTCAAGCTTTTCCTTCCTGGAGATTAAACTGTTTGTGCTCTTGCTAAATAACACTTGATTTATGTTTTCGGTTGGTTTGTTCTGCTTTACGAGAAGCCAAATAAATGGTCGTGTTCTGCAATTTTTAACATTAATAACCAATTAATGCATTATTTTTTAATAAGGGCTGAATGCCAATTAGGGATTTTATAATTATATAAACTTTTTAAGTAATTTTTGATTTTAGGATTAATATCTGCATCTTTAGTCTAGCTGAGTTGTATTTAAGGAGGTCAAAAACAAGTCTCCAGACCATTTAATATGCTAGCCAACTGTATGCTTTTTATAGTATTTTGCTTTGAGTTTTTCTGCTGCCTACCAACGGCGGCTAATAGTCTTATTCGATCCTTGCCAGCCAAAAGTATGTCTCATTCCAGTCAAGTACCTTCGGAAATATCGTCAGAAAGCGGATCGGATGAGCAGCAATTGGTCAACAACCAAACTACTAATTATTTCCAACCCAAAACGTACACAGTCAATGATTTTCATAAGTTGGTAGAGGGAATAAATACTCAAATCAAAATGGATCACCATCAGATTATGCAAAGAAGTAGGTTGAACAATATGTTAATTTTTTGGCTCTGTATGCGTTCGCGCTTCTTGAAAATAATATGTCTTGGTCCCTGAAGCTGATTTTTTTTCAAGAATTTTTTTAGGCGCCATTTGGTTTTGATCAACCCTCAGCTCCGCTCTCACCGCCCACACCCCTAAAGTATGCTCGTAAACAGGGGACCAGCAGTGCTTTTTTCTCTCAAAAATGTTTTATAGCAGTTTGTCTAAAGTTTTCGGTCTCACTTGAGAAAATTTATTTAAATCAAAGGCGTTAATGTAATATAAACGCCCTGCTGAACAGCCTATGTTGAAAAACTTGATACAGTCAAACTTGGATAAACAGACACCCATCGGGGCCGACGAAAGGTTTCCACTAATCAGGGGTATCTTTTCCAATGAATATCGTTCACTTGACCAAATCGGGTGACTATAGGGTGTCCGCTTATCGGGGTGTCCGTTTATCCAGGTTCGACTGTAATCCTAAATATACAAGGTTCTAGCCCTGCATCTCTTTTTTCAAATAACATAATTAACTTATCTTCATTTTTTCGGATAAGTCACCAGTCATCTCCAAACATTTGCGAGGTTATTTTAGGAAGTTGACAAGCGTTTTCATCACTTTCAGTGATCAACTTTTGTATTAAATTTGAAGAGTCACAGAAACATCTTGTTGTCATGTTGTAGTGCAGCTTAAGAGCTACTGAACCAAGGCTACCGAATAATTTTTAAAAATCAAAGTGTTGAGATATGGCTTTGTGGAAAAAATCAATTGCTTGAAAAATGGCCAAATCCGTAAAAATTGGGAAAACTTTGATTATGGCCATTTTTCAAAAAATTGATTTTTTTTCAAAAAGCCATATCTTAATACTCTAATTTTAAAAAATCATCCAGTAACATTGGTTTTGTAGCTCTTGAGTTGCGTTGCAACATGATTATAAAATGTTTTCATGACGCTTCGAATTCAATATAAATTGATGACTAAAAGTGATTAAAACGCTTGTCAACTTCTCAAAATGAACTCATTAGTGTTTGAAGCTGAATGGTGACTTATCCAGACGGATGAAGCTAAGTTCAATATGCCAATTTTAAAGAGGAGATGAAGGGATACAACGCTTTATATTTGGAATTTTCGATGTGCGATATTTGTATTTTTAAAAGTGAGCTCAAAGTTTGTCCCGGAACTTTTTTTACACCAGTTAGCAGTTGGCATACATACATACTCACCTGGTGTACCTACTAACTCCACTGGCATACTTATTCATATCACGTAATAGATGGCACCTATCAATTTGGTAAGATGACATGAAGAAAAAATTTATGTTACCACCAGGATTCGAACCTTCAAACTTTTAAAATAATTTACCTTGGTCCCCAAGGCAATTTAAAATTCACAAAAAATGCCTTGGTCCCCACGTGGTTTTTGCAACCTACAATTGAAAGTTTTCACTATTTTCAATTGAAAACAGCGCTCTGTTACGCTCCTTGTTTTAGCCATAGCTGTTAATTGGGAAAATATCTTGGAAAAATAATAATCCTGGGCTGAGTTATAAAAATAGAAAAACTTGACGTCACCCACATACTATATAAAGATGATATAGAGATTATTAGATGACGTATATCTCAGCCAATAAAAAATATTTAGCAACTAAGTTTTTATGTCTTATGAAGTCCCACAAGTACTACCGTCTATTTTGGTTACAATCTCAAGACGGACGTTATTTTTTTCTGTTACTTTGGTGTTTATCGAAAAATACATATTACAGTCGAACCTTGATAAACAGGCACCCTCAAAAGTTCATTCCCCTGCTGGGTCCGACAATTTTTTTAGCTCGATTTTCGAGGCTTAGGCTTGTTTTGACAGTCCGGTCCTAAATATCGCATGGATTTCGATTTTACTGATGGTATTTCAGAATTCAAAAAGAGTTTTCTCTAAAAAAGCAAAACCTCAATAAAAGGGTACAGTCGACACTCGGTATAAGGACAGAAGTTCGTCCCCGCCTCGGGTCAGACACTTTTTTAGCCCGATTTTCGAAAATTTTCACCGGTTTTGTTTTGTCAGTCTGGTTCCAAATATCGCAAGGATTCCGATTTTGCCGATCGTTTTTCAGAAATCCAGATTTTTTTCTTCTAAAAAAGCAAAAACTCGGTATAAGGACAGGGATTTTTGAAAAAGCCTGTGTTTAAATCGAGTTTTTGCTTTTTTATAGGAAAAAAAATCTGGATTTCTGAAAAACAATCGGCAAAATCGGAATCCTTGCGATATTTGGAACCAAACTGTCAAAACAAAACCGGTGAAAATTTTCGAAAATCGGGCTAAAAAAAGTGTCGGACCCAAGGCGTGAACGAACTTTTGCCGGTCCCCTGAGTGTCCTTATATCGAGAGTCGACTGTACCCATTTCAGAAATAGGGTGTCCGTTTATCGAGCTTTTGTTTTTTAGAGAAAAAGGTTTTTGGATTCTGAGAAACGATTAGCAAAATCGGAATCCTTGCGATATTTGGGACTGGACTGTCAAAACAAGCCTAAGCCTTGAAAAGCGAGCTAAAAAAAGTGTCGCACCCAGTGGGGCAACGAGCTTTCAGGGGTGCCCGTTCATCGAGGGTCGACTGTATTTAAAATACCTAATTTTTTTATAAAATTTCGGTCTCAAACCTAAAAATTTTAGTCAGTGTGTTGGAAAAGAAACAAGGACCTGAAAAACTATCTTCTTCTGTTCTACTAGATAATTATTGTGCATTTTGTGGATGGACAAGTAGATCCACTGAAAAAACCACCGTAACCTGGATATGCTGGATGGCAAGTTTGATTGGAGTGGTTGTATTTTTTGTGGCCATCATTATTGCAATAATGTATTTGGGCAGATGTTGTTGGAAGTGTGCTGGCTGGGGTGCATCAAAACACGGACACTGCACTCTTAAAAGTCAGCAGCAAGAGTTATTGTATGCTTAAAAACAGTTTTTGGAGCCAATGTAGTATTTATTATTGTTTTTTTACTGCGCTAATTAGCTTGCCAATCCATGTTCAGTGCTTGTTATATTTTAGAAACAATTTTTTCGTTATTTCTGTTCCACTTGTATAAATTAAAAAGCTTCTTAATGTCATAAATATAAACTTGCTAATGCCAAATTTTTTTTCTAAAAGTACACTGTCCAAATAGTGGTTACTTACTGGGAAACGCTTTTTTAATATTCTTGTTATTTTGCGATATGTATATAAGTGTTTTTTTCAACTTAATAAGTGCTTACAAAGTAAATAACAAATACTTTTTCATAGTAAATTTTTAGGTTTATCAACTTATAATTTAAAAAATTAAATTTTTAAAAATTGTGTGTTTGTGTTTGTTTTTTTAAAGTGAATAAGTGCTTAAAAACAAGCCGACAAATGATTTTAAAAAAACAAGCACAGAAAAAAATTCATCTTAAAAATTTATTTTACACAAATATATAAAACACAATATTAAAATAAATTTTCAATTTCACAGCATTTTGAATAAAAAATCATAAAAATTATTAAAACTTATAAAAATAGAATAAAAGAGGCTACCCTGGGTCAATTATTTTTGAACCTATGAAAAAATTTCAAGGTTGGTTTTTATTTTCAGGTGCTCAACCATAATCTAAATTTTTGGTGATAAAGAAAACGCAAAAAACAGATACACAAAATAATTTTTTTCGAAATAAAATATACATTGGGTATTAACCAGTGCTGTAAATTTTGGAATTTCGGCACCGGCACCGCACAGGGCACCGACCTCTGAAATTTCGGCACCGGGCACCGCACCGGGCACCGACCTCCAAAATTTCGGCAACAGGCACCGCTCCGGGCACCGACCTCCAAAACTTCGGCACTAGGCACCGCACCGGGCGCCGACCTTCAAATTTTCGGCACCGGGCACCGCACCAGGCACCAGCCTTCAAATTTTCGGCACCGGGCACCGCACCGGGCACCGGCGGTGCCGGTGGCGGAGCCGGTGCTGCCGGTGCCGGTGTCGCACCGGACATTTTTTTATATATGTTAAAAAAATTATCAATTTAATTTTGAATTTCTCCAGCTAAATTGCAAATATGAACAATGTTATCGACATTATTGTGTTGTTTCGAGGCGAATTATAACTTAGTTAGCTGTTGCCGGGTATAATACATACCATGTTGTGGCGATGTGATCTTTGAATGGTATTTTGTCCTGCCACGATATATGGTGCAGTTGACTTGTCTGTTGTGTCTAGTTAGTTATCGTATAGTTAAGTGATCGTATAGTTATCGTGTTGTAATTGTTGTTGTGTTATATAAAGTTATACTGTTTACTTTGTGTTCCGCGTCTGCCATTATCATACAACGATACAACATATTTGGCGCAGTCAGCAAAATTTAAAATGGAACCTGCAGACATAAAACAGCTTCTTGAGCAAAATGCTCTTTTGATGAAAGCTCAAAGTGAGCAAAACGCTGTTATCCTAAAATTACTGTCGGAACGCGATAAATTGGCCGGGGAAGCCGGTGTTAATTCAAATTTAGGTAGCAAAGAAATGCTCATGTCTTCGCTTGGATCTAGGATGGAAGCTTTCCGCTACATGCCTGAGGATGATCTAACGTTCGAAGATTGGTGGCTACGATATGGCTCAGTCATTGAAAAGGATGGTGCCGCTCTGCCTGAGGATGCAAAAGTCCGACTTCTGATCGGCAAGTTACAGGCTAGTGAGTTTAGTAGATTTTGTGATGCGGTAAAACCTAAAGGCCCCTACGAAAGCACTTTGCTAGAATGCCTCTCTACGTTGAAAACTCTATTTTCGTGCACAAAGTCCCTTTTCATGAAACGTTACGAATGTTTCCAACTCAAACAAAAAGTAGATCAAGACATTTTACAGTATGGAGCTATAGTCAATGGGAGTTGTGAGTCAGCCAAACCTCCAATAAATGGGAATGCACTCAAGTGCTTAGTTTTTCTGTCCGGCTTGCACTCAGACTTCCATGAACTACGCATAAAGTGCTTGCAAAAATTGGAGACCGCTGAGAGCGAGAACAGAGACCTAAAGTTAGAAGAGTTATTAGAAGAGTGTAAGAAGCATTTAGCATTGAAAGAAAATGTTCGTAGTTTAAAAAGCAGTTCAACACTCTGTTTACAAACGCTGTCGGTAACTCCAATGCTCGCAAGTATGTTCCCAGAAATCCCATAAAGCCCGCTGGATCTAAAAATAGGCGTATCAACCAAACGTTCAGGAATTCTCATCCTGTTTTGCCTCGTGGTGTTTGCTATAGGTGTGGTGATAAAGACCACTATGGAAATACTTGCCGATATAAAAATTCTACTTGCAATAAATGTGGCAGAATGGGTCACGCCGGCTTGGTATGTCAAAATAGACCAAATCGGGGAGTTTTTCCGTAATTCGACAAACATGATCCATACTGAGTTTTCTAATGTTCCTTCCACGGACATAAATATGGACATTTCGAATATTTCTCTGCAAACAGCTTCCTCTAATTTCGCAGACCCGTGGTACATTTTTCTCCAAATACAGGTTCGCCTGTTAAATTGTTCGTTGATTCTGTTTCATCAGCCACTCTCATTACAGAAAGTACGTGGCGTAAAGTAGGAAAACCCTTTCTTGAACCGATTAAAGTGTTGGGCAAATCTTTTACAGGCCACACTTTCCATGCTAAAGGCAAGTGTTCTCTTCACATTCAGTATCTCAACGAACCAGTTCAAAATCTTGAGTGTTACGTGGTTGACAATAATTATTTTGATCTTATGGGCCGTCCTTGGTTACTTGCATTGGGCTTGGTCAATCGACTTTCTGACATCTGTTGTCTCAATAATGTCACCACACATCAGAGCAAGATTTTGGACCCAAGTTCGGGTGGAGACTTTGATAAAACAAACCTAGTTCAAAATTTCCAAAGCTTTTCAACGAGAATATTCTAGGCCATTGTACTAAAGTCAGAGCGCGTCTGTACGTGAAATCTGAGGCTAAGCCTGTGTTCATGCCTAAAAGACCAGTCCCTCTAGGAGCTGAAGGTGACATTAATCGAGAGCTAGACCGTTTACTACAGTTAAAAGTCATTCATCTTATTGATTTTAGTGAGTGGGCAGCTCCGATTGTAGTGGTCAAAAAGAAAAATGGTCAAGTTCGAGTTTGCGCAGACTTTTCTACGGGGCTTAACAATGTTCTCGAATTGAATAAGCACCCTTTACCTCTGCCCAGTGAAATTTTCTCAAAACTCAATAATTCTAAGTTCTTTTCTTGCTTAGACCTTTCCGATGCTTACTTCCAAATCGAGCTGGACACATACTCCAAGAAGTTGTGTACCATTAATACGCATCGAGGACTTTTTCAATACGAGCGTTTACCTTTTGGTATAAAATCTGCTCCTTCAATTTTTCAAGAGGTCATGGATCAAATGCTCGTTGATCTCAAATTTGCTTTCGCTTACTTGGATGATATAATAGTTGCTAGTCCACAAAGAGCAACATGCGAAAGATCTAAATTCTGTTCTTCAAAAAGTCGAATCCTTTGGTTTTGTTCTAAAACTCGAAAAGTGTAAATTCTTTCTCGAACAAATCAGTTACTTGGGACAAATAGTTGATTCGGCCGGGATCAAACCAAACCCAAACAAGTTTGCAGCCATTAGGAACATGCCGATACCTCAAAATGTTTCACAGGTGAGGGCTTTTCTTGGAGCCGTTAATTTTTACGGAAAATACATCAAAGACATGAAGTCTCTACGAGCTCCTTTAGATAAACTTCTCCAGAAAGATGTACCTTTTGTTTGGTCGAAAAAATGTCAAAATTCATTTGATAAAGCAAAAGATGTTATCACTTCTGATCTTCTTCTAGCTCATTTCGACCCTCTTAAACCTATCATTGTATCGGCTGATGCTTCTAAAGATGATATTGGGGCAACGATTTCTCATAAATTTCCGGACGGATAGATTAAGGTCGTAGAGCATGCATCTAGGACTCTAAACTCTTCCCAAGTCAACTATAGTCAAATTGAAAAGGAAGGTTTAGCACTCATCTACGCTGTTAAAAAATTCCATCGATATCTCTTTGGACATAAATTCCTCTTACAGACAGATCATAAGCCCCTACTCGCTATTTTCGGTTCTAAAAAAGGTGTACCTATTTACGCTGCCAGTAGACTCCAAAGATGGGCATTGATTTTGAGTGCTTATAATTTTGAAATTCAATATATTCATACTGCTAATTTCGGACAAGTGGATGTCCTTTCTAGACTCGTAGCTGAGTACCCACGTGACGATGAGGAATTTGTCATTTCACAATTGGAATTAGTAGAAGGCAGTATTGAACAATTTTTGATCCATCAGTTAGAAACTATTCCCGTCACTAGTCAAGAGATAGCTGAAGCCACATCTTCTGATTTGTTACTGTCAGATATTCTGAAATACATTTAAAGTGGTTGGCCTAAACATACTCAGCCGGGTCCCATTGCCTCATTTTATGCAAAAAGGAACTCTCTTTACGCAATCAAAGGTTGCTTACTCTTCGATGATAAAGTAATCATTCCTACTTCTTTGAGATCTCGAATCCTTAAAACTCTACATCTGGGCCATCCTGGCATTACGCGCATGAAAGCGCTCGCTAGAAATTATGTTTACTGGCCAGGTCTAGATTCTGACATTGAAACCACAGTAAAAGATTGTGTCAATTGCTCAAATTTTGCGAAAAATCCCATTAAAAATTCTCTTCATCCATGGCCAAAGTCAGGAAATCCTTGGGATAGAATCCATGTCGATTTCGCTGGACCTTTTGTAGGAGAGCACTTTTTGTGCATAGTTGATTCTTTCTCCAAATGGCCTGAAGTTTGTCGCATGCAAAATATCACTTCTAATTGCCTTATTCGGGTATTAGATTCTTTATTTGCAAGATATGGTTATCCCAAAGTCTTAGTATCGGATAACGGTTCCCAATTCACTTCATATGAATTTAAATCTTTTTGCAAAAACAAGGGAATTCAAGTTATTCATTCTCCGCTTTACCATCCACAGAGTAACGGACAAGCTTAAAGGTTTGTGGATACTTTCAAGCGGACTATTTCAAAAATTCGATCTTCAAATTCTATTAGTTTGGCTATTGTGGAGTATCTACGAACGTACCGTTCGACTCCAAATAGAACGATTCAGGGTAAAACACCTGCTGAATTATTCTTGGCAGAACTCTTCGAACAGAAATTTCTCTAGTAAAACCTACCGAGGCGTATCATCCCATTGAGGCTGATAAGTACAACTTATCTATGGAGCAAAATTTTAATAGGCATCATAACGCCCGCCCTCGGGTTTTCTTTAATTCAGATAAAGTCTACTTTCGGAAGTACCAAGGGCTGAAGTCATCCTGGGAAAATGGTGAAATCAACGAAAAGCTAGACCATACTCTCTACAAGGTTCTCTCTGATGCTGGTGTTCCTCATGTTCGACATGCAAACCAGCTCCTTCCTCGCCTCTCGTTGGTGGATCCTCTCTTCAGCAATGGTGGTTGTGCTCAAATGAAGAATGCTCCTCCAGAAGTCAAAGAAGATCGTCAAAGAAACAATTCTCCGGTAGTTACTTTTTCTCCATTAGCCAACAGAACCCACTTAGAACTTCTAATAGAATTCGCCAGCCTCCTGAAAGGTTTATTTTTGACCCTACGAAGAAGCAGTACGCTACTCGTAGGCAGGCGCAGTAATAAGGGAGGGTGTGAGAGTTAGTGGTTCTTTCATTTCATTTTATTCATTCATGGCCCTGTCTCTGTACACTTCTTGCGGGAGGTTTGATAGGGAGGTTCTTCTTAGCGGGGTGTTCTCTCCGGATTCCTAGTAGCCCTGCGAACGGTTTCCGCAGTCCTTTGAAATGAATATGTGTTTTGTATTTTGACTACTCTCTCTGCGCTCTTCTCTATTTCTCTAAAATATAAATTCTCCTTGTGTCTCTTATCTAAGTGTGGGGGTGTTGTGGCGATGTGATCTTTGAATGGTATTTTGTCCTGCCACGATATATGGTGCAGTTGACTTGTCTGTTGTGTCTAGTTAGTTATCGTATAGTTAAGTGATCGTATAGTTATCGTGTTGTAATTGTTGTTGTGTTATATAAAGTTATACTGTTTACTTCGTGTTCCGCGTCTGCCATTATCATACAACGATACAACATACCACTTGCTGTAATGGCACCGGTTCGGCACCGACCTCTAAAATGATGGCACCGGGCACCGCACCGGGCACCGACCTCGGCAATTTCGGCACCGGGCACCGACCTCGGCACTGGGCACCGCACCGGGCACCGACCTCTGAAATTTCGGCACCGGGCACCGCACCGGGCACAGACCTCGGCAATTTCGGCACCGGGCACCGACCTCGGCACTGGGCACCGCACCGGGCACCGACCTCTGAAATTTCGGCACCGGGCACCGCACCGGGCACAGACCTCCGAAATTTCGCCACCGGGCACCGCACCGGGCACCAACTTTCAAATTTTCGGCACCGGTGCTCTTTACAGCACTGGTATTAACATAAGTTCCAGAAACGCTCAAGTGACCTTTTTGGCGAAACTTTCAGAATATCTTTATGTCTAATAATATTTTGTTTATAAATTAATGTTTCCCACTATGATAATGAAGAAAATCGAGAGAAATTTTTTTGCACTGTTTTGTCTTGATCGATCCCCTTGTGGCCATTTTCTACCCATACAAATTAAATTTCCATTATTGAATCAGAAGCAGCAATTCCAGAATTCTGACACAAGATTCAGCGCACATCAGCGTGCCTGATTTTTTTCATAAAACTAGTCATAATTGTCTGTCATATTTTAAATTCCGTTCAAGACAAAAAAACCACGTATTACTTTTTTTTATAGGACCACAAGGGGGAACATGGCGAAAAGTTGCAATTTTTTATTGATTTTCTACATTCTGACAATGGGAAACATGTATTTATAAACAAAATATTATAAGACATAAAGACAAGATTGTGAAATTTTCGTCCGAAAAAGGCCACACAAGCGTTCTGGAGCTTATGTTAATACCTCATAAGATAGCTATTAGAAAAAGGGCGATCAATATGGAAAATACTTTATGTTTTGGGAACAATACAGTCAAACAAGCTGCGTTAAAAAAAATACGAATGTTTTTTTTCACAAAAACTAAGCTTTCGGGTATTAATTTCGCCGGTGGTTGCTCCCCTTCTTTTAGTGATAGTTCGTCAATTTAAAAAAAAAATATGCCCTGTTTTTACTGCTAAAACATGGTCGTATGCCTTGAAGCAAACTTGGGTAAAATGTTATATTTTAAACTGCAAAAATATAATTCTGTAACCGAATGTTGCTTTCGATAAGAACAGTGTTGCTTTAAAAAGATCTGGTACTTTCAAAGCAAATGAAAATGATTTCTTAAAATTTGAATATTCAAATTTTGGTTTTTATTATTTTAAGAGTTTATCGGTTTTCAACGAAGTTCTAATTTCACAGTGACTGATTCAGGGTTCAAAACACTGCCTCCTACCATCTTCAATTCTTTTTCAGTCTGATCACAAGCCAAAATGTTGTATTTTCGGAGAATGTAGACTAGTGCCTGCTTTTCTTCTAAATAAGCTAGTCGAAGTCCAATGCATAATCTAGGTCCTCCTCCGAATGCAAACCACTGTGGAACTGCTGGATTCGACGTATTTTCCAGCCATCTAGAATTTTTTTTTGAAGAATGTTTTTGTCAAAACAGTGCATACCTTTCTGGTTTAAATTTATCAGGTTCCTCCCACAAAGTCTTGTCATAATGAACACTTAGCACGTCAGCCTGCACAACAGTCCCTAAAGCATACAAGTTAGCAATTCCAGGTAGTACTGGTGCAGAACATGGACTTCAAATTTTGGATAGCTAATCTGCTCAGCAGTCACAAAAATGTATTGTGTATCCAGATAATTTAAACAAAATGTTTTAGACAGATATAATTAGTAGTAGTGGGTATGAGCTTAGACGTGCCCAGAATTTTCTGACGGGGGGGGGGGCTAAATAGACTAAAAATCCTGACAGAGGAGCTAAAAAGGCTAAAAAGCTGAATAAGGCTAAAAAACTTGAAAAAGGCTAAAAAAATTCTGACAGGGTAATTCTGTAGGTCTAGGTCATCTTGTGGTTTCGATTCCCCACGTAATATTGTGGACAACACATCCGACTTTACTAAAAAATTTAAAAAAATATGTACCATAATGTAGCCCTGGATATTCATGACACTCGCTATAACACTTACGTGTGGGTTTTAGCCAATTAGGGTAGGTGTAACAGGTATGTGTCAGACCCGTGTACTCATTTAATGGTGATCGATCATATATATGTAATAATCACTAACATTTTAAAGTTCTTTTGGATGATTTTTAGGCGTTTGAATTTCTGATTTAATATTGGCTAAAATACATTTGTGCCCTCAAAATGCTCATTTACGCCCTCAAATTTGTCAGTTACACCCTCGAATTTTGTATTGCCGCTTTTCTTCCAATTTTTGTCACAATTTTATGAACATTTTTACACCAGTGTGTAGCTCTGAGTCTCAGCTCTCTAATGAGCTATCCACTGGAATTCTGATACGCCCAATCGAATTTTCGCAAAAAGTTCCACCCCCCCCCCCCCGTTAGTAAACCCCAAAAAAACCAAATTTCAAGGGCTTCTGGCCATTCCAGGGTGGGGTTCTGAGCAATCTAAGTCATTTTATAAAACATTTGCTGCAAAATTACTAGAATTAGCTGCAAAATTCCGTTTTACCCTTTTAAATCACCTTTAGCCTTTTATATTTTGAACCAGCTCTTTATGAAAAAAAAATTCTATGGTAAACAACTATCTGGGAATATCATTCTTGCAATAAAATTATCCCAAATATCTTTTGTTGTGGTGAATTTCGTGGTCTAACTAAATTATGAAGTTTAAAAACGAAATATAGTTTACCAGCTTCTATAGTGTAATCCCCCAGCGTAGTTGTTTCCATACAAGTCCTTGCGGAAGCACTAGAAAGGAAATTTATTTATGTATTAATATGCTGAACATTAGAATGCTTACAAGGCAGCAATAGGGTAAAGCCTTAAAGCTTCTTTCATTACAGCATCTGCGTATTTTAGCTGGTTTAAGTGTTCGTAGGTAGGAAACTGAAAATATTAAATAATTAAAATTAATATCTTCAGTACTTCGCAATTCATATTGAAGTTTAGACAGCCCAATATTTTTTTCTAAATTAACAACAAAAAATCATGCAAATGGTACGAAGTAACTACTAATTTGCAACAAAAATTAGCTTTTTACATAATTTGGCCATTTTTTCATTACGCTGTGAAAAAATTGTAGGTGGAATGGCCTGGGTGGCGGTAATTAGAGAGTGGCGAAAATGTTTTTGTTAGTGGCCTATAATTTGGCTGATAATTAGAGCGGACATGGTTGTCTTAAACAATTTGGCGAGTAACATACCGTATAACCTCCATTAGACGGCATGCCCGTTTAATTTTCAACTCCCTCTCGGGGGTGCCCGTTTATTAGAGGGTGTCCATTTATTGGAGGGTGCCCGATTATTTTTCAGCTTGAAATTTTTGTATCTTGTTAATCTTTTTGTGCATCTGGCTGAATGGATTCGTGAGAAGAGGAGAACAAGCAGCCGGTGTCGCGTCGCATCATACGCAACAAGGCAGAAGAAACATTTTGTGGAACCGACTTGAAGGTAAATTATTATTATTTTTTGGCTCAATAACTTTCTTATTTCAGATTTCTAACGGATGGCTGGAGAAGTTCCTTAAGCGCAACTCGTTCATTCTTGGTCGAGTCACAACAACGCACAGAAACCGCCGGAGAATTATGCAGAAGCAGTGGCCAAGTTCATCGTCCACCTGGAAGAAAGGAGAACAGCCATCAAGTTCAGTTCAATCTACGCCATGGATGAAACTGCTGTCTGGTTCGACTGTCCTGCCAACACTTGCATCGAGACCAAAGGAGCCAAAGACGTAATGAATTTTTTTATAACCATGTTTTTAAGTATTTTAAATTATTAATTTAAATGTTTTCAGGTGACAGTTGTGACAACCGGACATGAAAACATGAGGATCACCGTCTGTCTGGTAACCGTGTTTCTCATATTATACTAAAATCCCCCTCTACTAATGGAGACATGTGTGTGTGTGTGTGTGTCTGTCCGCACTGTTTAAACGTTCATTTCTTTTCGAGACCAAACATTTCTTTTCTTAGTCATTCTGGGTATATAACCAAATTTTTCAGTCATTTCATTCATTCTTATGTTTTATGGTGTGACGGGCGGTCGTTTCTGCTCTCTCCACTCCAAGCTCAATGGTCAGTGGCTTGGAGTGGACAGGGCAGGCATCGGGCCTATATTTTTAAAATCTTTGAGTCATTTCAAATTATTTTTGACTTTTTTTCAAATTTTTCAGATCGATTCAAAATTTGTAAACTATCATGGTCAAATATATCTCAACGGGCTGAGTGGATACGATTCAACTGGCTTGATTGCTCAATTCATCCATTTGAATCGATTCAACTGGCTTGATTGCTCAATTCATCCATTTGAATCGATTCAACTGGCTTGATTGCTCAATTCATCCATTTGAATCGATTCAACGGGCTGTATTGGTCAATCTATCCATTGGATTCGATTCAACTGGCTTGATTGCTCAATTCATCCATTTGAATCGATTCAACTGGCTGGATTTGTAAATCTATCGATTTGAATCAATTCAACTGGCGATCCAATTGTATCGATCAACAGGCTGTATCGATCTAACTGGCGTATCGATCAACTTATCGGTTTGTATCAATTGAGCAAGTTGTATCGATTCAACTGGCTGGATCGATTTATCGGTTTGTATCAATAAACTGGTTGTATCGATTCAACTGGCTGGATCGATTCAACTGTCTGAATCGATTCAACTGGCTGGATCAATCAATCACCGTCTGGTATATTTTCAAGGGAAGAGGGTTAGGTCATCTTCGCGCCTTGCAACATCTAACATGGATAACATTAATCGAACCTCCAATCATTAACAGGCTTATATCCTGTCCTTCAATCATCATCAGGCTAAGCAATGCAGAATCATCTTCAACTCTTCACACTCCGACCTCCAATCAATTACACGTTTTCGCATGTATATCCTTCATCCTCTTATTGCTTTCTGTTTCAGAAACCTTCATTTAATTATCATACATTCTGGCTGTTATTCAGGCCTATTTTTCGTGTCTCACATTTCATGCCTAAAGCCTCATGGACCATGTCTTACATCTCATGATTTAGAACATTTTCAGGCAATTATTATCTGACAGCTAAGGTGCGCGGAGCGCACCGCTAAAGAAGAATCAAAGACACTCAGAATGTTGGAAAAGTTGATTGAGAAAAGAGGAATTTGAATTGACGGGCTGGCCCGCGGATGCGGGGCCCGAAGACTAGTCCCCCTACTAAAGGAGACATGTGTGTGTGTCTGTTCGCTTTCGTTTAAACGTTCTTTCTGTTCGAGACCAAACATTTCTTTTCTCAGTCATTCTGGCTATATAAGCAAAACTTTGAGTCATTTCATTCATTCTTATGTTTTATGGTGTGACGGGCGGTCGTGTCTGCTCTCTCCTCTCCAAGCTCAATGGTCAGTGGCTTGGAGTGGACAGGGCAGGCATCGGGCATACATTCCAAAACATTTCGAGTCTTTTCAAAATATTTTTAACTATTTTTTCGAATTTTTTAATTTTTTTTGAATCGATTCAAAATTTCTCATGTATCATGGTTGAATCTTTTCAATGGGCTGAGTTAATATGATTAATTCATTTGAATGGCTGGATTGATCAATCCATTCATTCTATTTCATTCAACCGGCTTGAATAGTCTATTCATCCATTTGAATTCATTCAACTGGCTGGATTGGTCGATCCATCCATTTCAATCTATTCAACTGGCTTGATTGGCCAATTCATCCGTTTTAATCGATTCAGCTGGCTGGATTGATCAATTCATCCATTTGAATCGATTCAACCGGCTGCATTGGTCAATTCATCCATTCGAATCGATTCAGCTGGCTGGATTGATCAATTCATCCATTTGAATTGATTCAACCGGCTGCATTGGTCAATTCATCCATTTGAATCGATTCAACCGGCTGGATTGGTCAATCTATTCATTTGAATTGATTCAACTGGCTGGATAGGTCAATCCATCCATTTGAATCGGTTTGACTGGCTTTAATGGTCAATTCATCCATTTGAATCGATTCAACTGACTTGATTGGTCAATACATCATTTTGAATCGGTTCAACTGGCTTCAATGGTCAATCCATCTATTTGAATCGGTTCAACTGGCTTCAATGGTCAATCCATCTATTTGAATCGATTCAACTGGCTGAATCATTTCATCTGGCTGGATCGACCCATCTTGCTGAATCTATTCATTTGGCTGATCGATCCAAAGGGGCTGTATTCATTCAACTGGCTGAACATACCCATCTGGCTGGATCGATCATTCACAGGCCTACAACCTTCTACAATCCAACATTTCAACATGTTAAAATGCTAAGTTAAGGGATATAATACATCATCCTGGTGTCTTCATTATCCTATACTCATTTGGGTTTATCCACTCCTAATTTCCACGACATTCATTTCTTTACCATGCACTCTCCAATCAATGCCGTCACGTTCCTACCTTCAAGCCCTTCGGTTTTCACAGTCTGATATAATTATCAATGACATTTTCAACAGGAATATAACATCCCTCAAGTTTTTTAATACAGCTCATAAATCCTCAGTTCTTGAAGTCTGACAACAAATCATTTTATGGGTTTTAATTCCTATCCTCTATCATCCTTTACAATACATTTTACAGTCATGCACAGGCCTTCATAATTGAACTTTCAAACGTCCTCAGGCTTTACTGTCCAACTTCAAATTTGACTATTCTATTCGACAAATTTTCTTCAGCAAAACAATTGAGGTGCGTGGAGCGTTCAAACACTGATTAAAATAGACGCTTGAAGTGCCGCGAAATTTTTGATGAAAAGGTGGACTTGAAAAAAAGTACGGCCCCGCGGTAGCGGGCCAAAAGACTAGTTATATTTTACTAAAGTAGCTAGCACTGTAAGCAATCTTTTTTGAATAAAGTTGGAATCTGGTTGACCAAGCATAAATTACCATACATGAATTTGGTACTCCTAAACTTACTTCCTCTACGCAAACTTCATCGATTTCTACTTGCAGCCTAGCTTGTGCATCAGGGTTTTAGCCAAGAAATAGCATGTATTAGACAAGGCATTAGCTGTTGTGTCGTAGCCGGCTAGCAAAAATACCAAACACTGGGCTACAATTTCATCAATCGTCAGTTTTTTAGAACCTGTAAATACTTTTTCATTTTTTATCTCTCAAAAAGTTTACAAAATAACCTTGGAGGAAGCCTTGTCGAAAGCTTTATTTTGCTCTTCATTGACCACCTCAGTGACTCTGCGTCAAAAAAAGGTCAATAAAGTCAACAGTCTCCTTTGACGTATGATCTCCTGACTCCTAAAAAAGGTTTGTGACTGGAGAACGTGAGTTTTTTAAGCTACAAACCCTAAGTTTCTTTCTGGCAGTCACCTCTTTTGCAATAGTATCAAAAAAAGCACGGAATGGTTCTTTTCTCCACCTTGCCGTTGCCATTGCTACTTTTCTAATCCAAGGTGCCAAAGCAGGAAAAAAAGAAAGAGTAGTATGCCAACCAGCTTTTTCCTATAGCTCCAAACAGATCTTGAGCCATTTTGACATTTGGATTCGAAAATTGGAGACTGCCTTTCTGTCCCATAGCGATTCTTGAGATGACGTCCATGGTTAGCTCGTGAAAGTATCTGAAATATATAGTGCTGATTTTATTCCAACGCGAAGTCATGCTTACGGATGGATGTTGAAGGGTTTTCCTGCCTCATAAGCTTTGTCTAAGAACTTCAGAGTCACTTTCATTGAGTCATCCATAATAGGCAAAATTTTCTTCAAGTTGCTGACTGAGAATACGGGATTTGCAATAGCTCTGAGACGCTTCCATCTGGCTCCTCTAGCATTGAACATGTGCACTCTGGGCTCCAAATCTACATTGCCAATTATTGGGGCGATCTTTAAATAGTAATATTATGAGATACACACTGTGTTCCATTCAACGAAGTAGATTTACCTTTCTTCCGTGGAAAAACTCAAACTTTTTAACGAAAAGTTGATAAAGCATATCCACATCACTGACTACCAAAATATTGGTATGCCCTTCTTGTATGCCGTATACTTTGCCATAAGTCTTCGTCCAATCTCTAAATTAGACCTTTTTACAATATTTCTTCAAGTTGCTGATTGAAAATACGGGATTGGCGTATACCTTGTTTTCTCAATCGATTAGCTTGGGCTAATTATTTCTTATCGGTAAGAAAAGCTTTAAAGTTTTACCGTATTTCCTAAAATAGTGGGACAGAGCCTTTAAATTTCACTCATGCCCTAGGGGCCTACTATTAGAGAGGGTTTTTTAATGGAGGGAAGCCTTGTGGTTTTCAAACTTTCGGTGCACATGAAAATTCAGCCAAAAACAGTTTTTTCACACTTTTTGCACAAGATGTAGGTAAAACAGTCCTCTCTGGACTCTTGAGTTAAGAAGGGCCGTTTATTATAAGAAATACGGTGAGTCAATCTTAAAATTTTTGTGTGTATTAAAAAAATCGAAAAGGCGGAGTCTAAGCTCGTGCAAGTTAAGAAAATACAAAAACAGCTTTGAAAAATATTCTTTTTAGAGCTGAGATATGGGTTCTTTATAAAAAAAAGTGTGGCGTACTTAAGAAATAGACTAAACCACCTTAAGCAATAATTAATCGGCTTTCCATACCAATCAAGTATATTCCCGCTGAAGGGCTTAGGCTTAGGGCCATCTATTCCACGTCTTTTCCAATAGCTCGTATGGTAAACTGCACTTCTGAAAACGTTTCTGTGCTTACAATTTCAAAATAGCTAAAAATGAAGTTTACGCATAGAGGAGTATTAATGCTGGAATACAAACCAGACAAATTAATAGGAGCATATCTTAAATCAGTAAGCTCGTTACCAAAAAAATTAAAGCCAAATCTCTATATACCGGCATCCCCTGAAAAGCACCTTAAAAGAGGGGAAAAGCTACTTAGGTTTGAAAATTCGGCCTCGGCGGTGCAGTGAGTATGCGTTTGTTTTTTTGCAAAAATCGTGTGCAGGTTCGATCCCACGTGGTGGCACGCTACTTATTTTGGCTTGTTCGACGAATTTGCATAGGTAATTCACCTTTTTTAGCGCCAGTTTTGGAATCGGCCACCCCAATTTCCCCTAGACATTGGTCAAACAAGCCAAAATAAATAGCGTGTCACTACGTGGGATCGAACCTGCGCACGATTTTGTGCCGAAAAAACAAACGCCTGCTCACCGCACCCCCGAGGCCGAATTTTAACGCCTTTTCTCCCTGCTTTAAGGTGGTTCCCAGGGGTCTCCGTTACAACGAGGTCTGACTGTGAAACCTTTAACATTACTAAAAAATTACACTCAGCTATCGAAAAATGTTTTTTATTATTACGATAATCGTAAATATTGATAGCTGTGTTTAGTTACAAATTGGAAATACAAAAAAACATTGATTAAATAGCAAATTTGTTGTCATTCGTTATCTTCAAAGAACTCTCTATTTATGTCATTAACAGTTTCAGTCTTATAACAGTTTGTTGTAGTCTGTTTGTATTTTGTTCTGATTTGAAAAAAGTAAAAGAGGAGAAAAAATAAAAGACAAGTTCTATTAAGTTTGTGTTTTGTAGTATGTGTAAAAAATCGTATGGTCTAATAACTGGTGTAACGAAAATTTCCAGACAGATTTTGAACTAATTTTTTGGAGAAAATTTCATTTTAATATAAAAATAGGCATTAACGTAAAACATTTGTTTCTCTTATAAATAGGGGTTTTCTTTTCATTCGGGCCTCTCATTATGAGTAGTACAGGGGTCAGATTGTACGCATCAAAAATGTCACACTTTGGACAAAACCCTACGCCCACCCTCATATATGGGTCTTTTTCTATTAAAAAACCTATAAGTATGCGCGGAGGGACACGGACGTTTCCCGCCCAGGATATTTCCCGCCGGAGCCGTTTCCGCCCGGCCGTTTCCCGCCCGACCGTTTCCCGCCCGACCGTTTCCCGCCCGGCCGTTTCCGCCCTGGACGTTTCCCGACCTGAGTATAAATTTTGAATCGGTTCAAAATAAAACAGTTTTTGCGATGCAATCAAAAAAGGCATTAGTTTTGAGTTCTGGTCAATAAAAAGTTAAGTTTTGGCACTACCCAAAATTACCCATTTTGACCACTTTAAGAGGATTTAGGCGTGTTTGGTGGTGATAAAAAGGCCAATTAGAGTCCTATTTTGTTTAAAAAGGAAGATGTTGAACATAGTTTTGAAAACTGGGGCCTACCGCATAAATAAACTCTGGTATGTTTTATGCATCCAGTGATTTGTGTCTAAGGTATGTGGGTGTGCGCATCTCAACACCAAGCAACCAAGCCCCCTGCGCCCCCGAAGAGGGCGCAGGAGGCTTAATTCGTTAGAGATGCACGCATTCACTTACCTTAGACATAATTCCGAGCAAGACTCTTGATCAGAAATGTACTTAGAGGTACTTTTTGCCAAGTCCCATGTTGAAAAAAAGGGTAAGACAGTCATATGGTCGAGATTTCAAAATGCTCAAAACTCAATTTTTTATTGACCAGAACTCAGAAATTATGCCTTTGTTGAACTCCTGAGACGATTTTGAGTCGATATAGGGTGTTTGGAAACACTTTCAAAAAAAATCCATTTGAAGGGGAGGGGGGTATGGTATATCCAAGTAGGGTCGAAAAGTACATGACAAATTGTATGAAGAAACATCCCTGAGGACGAAAAGTTGCGCGCATTATTGTTTTTCGGTAATAAACGGTCATTGAGGTTGAAAATAATCTAGGGCGGGAAAAGCTCCAGATCGGGAAACGGTCGGGCGGGAAACGGCCGGGCGGGAAACGGTCGGGCGGGGAACAGTCGGGCGGGAAACGGCCCGGGCGGGAAACGGCCCGGGCGGGAAACGTCACGTACCCATGCGCGGATGTTATCAAAGTTTTATACTCAACGATTACCTCAGCCGTCGGTATCGACCTCAACCGGCTGATTTGGGAAAATTTTCTACATCTTCGGTTGTCAGCCGGGTCCAAAATTTCGGGGACTGGCCAGTTAGCGAGACGGTCAGTTAGCGATAACCAGTTAGCGATGGTTTTTTTTTAAATTTTTGATATTTTTTGCCATAAAAGTACTCTTTTTGCGGAAAACAGTTTTTCTGAGGCCACTAAGTAACTGAAATTTCCTCAGGAATCCGAATCAAAAAACAGAATTTCAAAATAACGCGTGGTCGCTGAGATATGACCTAAAGTTGGGTGCTTGTCATTTTCAAATGATGACCATCCAACTTTAGGTCATATCTCAGCGACCACGCGTTATTTTAAAATTCTGTTTTTCGATTCGGATTCCTGAGAAAATTTCAGCTACTGGGTGGCCCAGAAAAACTGTTTTCCACAAAAAGAGTACTTTTATGGCAAAAAATATCAAAAATTTTGAAAAAAACCATCGCTAACTGACCGTCTCGCTAACTGGCCGTACACCCAAAATTTCACCTCTACGGTCAGCCATCAGCTGGCTGAGGATACCAACCTGGATGTTATGTTCCGCCTATTTTTACGCCATGCCTTTCGAACCTTTTAACTGCCAGCTTCACACCATCCTATACATGTAGGCTTTTCGGGCTGAGTGTTGTGTACTTCTTTAAGTGGTCATATCTTCAGTCCTATCAATCGAAGGTTTACAGTAAGACTAGGGCTTCTAGCTCAACTTTTGAAAAATCAGACAAATCTTTGAAAAAATCAGATTTTGGGACTAAAAATCAGATTTTCAGACAATTCTTAGTGTCTAAAATCAAAAATCTAGAAAAAGAAAGTGAGTAAGACCCAAAACTCGATTTCAGAGGTAAAATTCTATCGACAAGTTTTCACTTTTATTTTTTTTTTGTAAATTTGACTAAAAAGGTGTTACAGTACTTTTGTTATACCAGCTTTTTAAAAATGCGCAAAATTTTTCGGGTAGATTAAAAAAAAAGCAGTAGCTATCCTGGGACAGCCTGTGGCCTGGTAAAAAGCTTTACTAAAGTTAGTCATGCACTTGTCTTATTTTTCAAAATCTCTTAGGATTGATCAATAAAAGTTCTGGCAGGTGCTTTTAATACCGTTAAACCATTTTTACGTTTCTAAGAAAGAAGCTGAATTATGAGACAACTAAATTTTACTGCAAGTCAAAAGAATAAAATAACGAACAGGAACTAAACTAATAATTATTTCTCACTCACTTATTAAGCTAACCTTATTTTCTGTAAGCAACCTAGTTTAAGCAGAATGTAAGCATTTAGTGTTGGTTAGAATGTCAACCGTTGATGTGCCAGTTCATGAAGGCATTGTTTTTAAAGAAGATATAATAGTTGGCCTAATTGTTATTTTGTTATCTTTCTTCATTTTGATACTAAATCTCTTGATTATTCGAGTAAGTTTTCAACAAATATTGTTATATCTAAGCAAAAAGTTCATTATAAGCAGAAGCGTAGCCAGAAATTCCTGATGATAGGGGGGGGGGCGAGGAGAGGCACCAGACCATTGTTCGGTCATTTTACCTACAAAGTTTTTAAATAAATCTCACGGGAGGCACCAATGAGTAAAACATCTGACGGGAGCACGTGACCCCTGCCGTCTGGCTACGCCACTGATTACAAATAAGTGAAAAATAAAATTTAGCGGTGATTTTAGATTATTCTGAGCATATACAGACTGTTTACTTTAAAAATGTTTAAAATGATGAAAATAGTTATTTAATAATATTTCAGATAATTTATCGTGATAAAGAGCTGTACAACCTGAACTCCTACAAATTTATGGCGGTAAATTTTTGAATTGATGGATTACCAGGAAACTGGTTGAACCGTGCTATTAAATTCAAAAATTTTGACAACGCCATTTTGTTTCTTAAGTTATCTTATCCAGATTTTCTTGTCTGTTTGCAAACAAATATTGAAATTCCATACAAAAAATCGGCTACAAGATAGCGTAGTCAGAACTTTCTAATTTATCCGTACAAATTGATTTTTTTCCTTGTCAGTATTATAAAAAATAGTGGTAAGCAGGGTGGAACTCGATAGCCCTCTCGCCATCCGCCATTTTTTCACTCTTAGGCCCCAAATCATATATTTTTATTGACTAACTTTTAATACATATATATATATATTATATATGTTTAAAGAACACGGCTTTAGCGCGCCGCGTCATGTGCAATATTTGAATTGGCGGGGACATTATCTTTCGTCTCGCACTGTACTCTTTGGAGTCGTTTGAAATAATGAGTCATTAGAGTATAGTGAGAGACGAATGAGAAGTGTCACCCGCCAATTCGAATCTTGCACATGCCACTGCGCGCAAAATCCATGATCGTTTAAAAAAACTTTAAAACGAGCCCTTGGCAAAATTGGATCTTCAAAGTCAAAAAATAATTTTTGAAGCTATATCGAATGGTGCACCGTATTCACCTAACTCTCTGATAACCTCCCACTACTCGTTGTTTTGACTATGATTTTAGAGTAAAAGCCGTCTTTTATTAACAATTCCAAGATTTTTTAAGGGTTGAAAAATAACTCTTCGTGGGAGATAATAGGATATAGAGTGAATACGGTATAGGATTTTCCCATAGTTTTTTCCACTAAAAGTTCCTTTTTAGGTAATCAGGCTAATTAAGAGATCTCATTATTGACATAAAAATTCTGCAGAAAAGTCGAAAAATTAAAAACAATGCTGCTGTTGGCTGCTTTTCGCACATATCATTACTAAAAAACTATGCTTATCATATAATAATAAATTTAAAGGGATATGTATTTTTTTATGGTGCGAAAAAATTTATTTTTAGTGCAAATTAGCTTTTTTTGGTGCAACAAAGTTTTGGTGCAAATTGAATCTTCTTTGGTGCAAATTTGATTTTTTACTGCAAATCGGACCTTTTCGCGCCAAAATAGAGCCGATTTGCACCAAAAAAGATCAAATTTGCACCAAAAATGGCCGATTTGCACCAAAAAGAAATGTTTTTTGCACCAGAAAAAATGCATATAGAATTTAAAGGGGCATGCTCACCGTCGATGGGAGTATTTTGAAAGGCGGGTACAAGCAAAATTCAAACTAGAATTAATTTGACGCAAGCTTGGAAAAGTCGAGGAAAAACTACACACCCAGTGGGAATCGAACCGATGACTTACCTTCGCAGTCTGCCGCCGCTTACCACTAAGCCACCACTAAGCCAACATTATTACACGAACGAAGTGTTTTTAATTACTTGATACACGCAGAGTAATCAACTAAAATTTATTTCAAAATAATTCTTTTTTGAATCGACCTGGTACCCGCCTTTTGAAATATTCCCATCGGCGACGAGCATGCCCCTTTAAAGAGTTCATTTTTAAAACAGGGTCTGGCCTGTTCTGACTCCATTCAATGTGTCGTGCACGTCGTCACAGGTCTTTTCACGTGTTTCCAAACCACCTGGCATCCTCTTTTTGCAAAAGTAATATATTCGCTTGTTATTTTTTTAAACAACATAATTTTTTAGTTTCTTGGCATGTTTCCATGCTATATATTCTACGCAGTGCTCACAATAGTGCTATCTTTGAATCGTTTAATTGCAATAGCATCACCTAACACTGATCAATGGCTTTTTTCTCGGTTTGCTGTGAAGGTTCAGAATTCAATTTAGAATAAAAAATAATTAGTTAAAACCAAGATTCAGATGTGGTTTTTAGTGTCTTTTGTTATAGCCATGTTTTTTGCGGTTGCAAATGGAATTCCTTTGTTGTGTCTCCTTTCTCTTAGTCCCTTCCCAGGAATTTGTCCAGAGGTGGAGGCGTAGTGTATTGGCAGCACGTTGGCCCGGTAATCCAAAAGAGCTGGTTCAATTCCAGCCACCACCATTTTCCTCTGGACAATCAATTCCATAACATGGCGATCTTGGCTAACCAGCTATGTAGACAGCTGTCCCAGCCTGCGAGGTATCTCGCAGCAGAAGAAGAGAGGGAGAAAGAGGGGCAGCTGATCTCTGGCTGGAACGAACCTAAGGGGGAGGGAAATTTATAGCCTAGAAGCTAGGCTCATTAGAGGAAGGGAGTGTTGTGTCTCCTTTCTCTTAGTCCCTTCCCAGGAATTTGTCCAGAGGTGGAGGCGTAGTGTATTGGCAGCACGTTGGCCCGGTAATCCAAAAGAGCTGGTTCAATTCCAGCCACCACCATTTTCCTCTGGACAATCAATTCCATAACATCCTTGGTCCACTATGAGGTACTATCCTGAAAGATGGTCTTGGTGGTAAATTTTTTTTTACTTTAAAAAACATCTTGACATCATCATGATTTATGCAGTCAAACCTCGATAAACGATTTGATCAAGTAATGGGCGCTGGTGGAGAATCGGGTGCAAATTTTGCCTTGGTCACCCCTGTTTTTTTGGTAAAAAAAACTTTGGTCCCTTTTGTTGTTTTTTAATCTTATTTTTATGTGATTATGGCGATTAAAGTGTGCATGCTAACCATAATCATATTAATCACCACAATCTCCTCAATCACCATGATAAAATCAAAAAAAACAACAGGATGGGACCAAGGATTAATATGGCAAAAATCATCAGGTAGGACCAAGACAAAATTTGCACCCGATTCTGCACTAGCGCCAGTAAGCGACATTCATTGGAAAACGCACCCCTGATAAACGATTACTTTTCGTCGGTCCCGAGGGGTGTTCGTTATCCAGGTTTGACTGTACCTTATTTTCTCTTAAAAGATACCTGGCTGAAACTGGCAAAATGCACTTTGGGCAGTGGAATTTTTTTTCAAGCAACCCGCAAGTTGGTCCAAATCCAACGCTAATCCATCCAATATCGTCGTCTACACAAACGTTAGCATTAAAAAAATGTTTGCTTGTGTTTAACAAGCACTGCTAGATCTAAATTTTGAAAAAAAGGTTGTCAAATTTTTTTTACCAAGTCTATAATAATTCAGGTATGACAATGATCTGCCTCTTAGTGATACCGTTTCAAAAATGGCCATGTTCTTGGAAATAGGCGGCATGATATTGTGCGCAATAATTTACACACTAATATTTTTAGTTATTCTTCATAAAGTAAAGATGTATTTATTCAAATCACTTGTTACTACCTATTTTTTCCAGAGAAACAAAGGAGAAGTCAAGAAAAAAAACAGCCTGACTGACCTAAAAATCTTAATTCAAGCCTTTACAATTACTGCATATTCCATCATTTCTAATATTTGTTGGTATGAATACCAGGTAAGCAAGCATCAGGTTGTTAGAGAGGCATGCTCGCCGCCAATGGGAATATTTTTCGAGGCGGGTACAAGCTTAATTCAAAAAAGAATTATTTGGAAATGCAAATTTGTTGAGCGCTATTTTGTGATACCTAACAAAAAAAAATTTTTAGCTTGCTATTGCTATTTTAAATAAGACAATATTTTTTTCACCTAATTTTCATTAATTTTTCTTTATTTTTGCCCTTAGATATTGAAATTTTAAGCAATTTCGAATAGCGGAAAATTTAACCAGAAAATGCATTGTCCTTTTGCAATAAAGCAGGTTTTTCTGGGAAAGAATAAATTGAAAAAAAAAACATTTTTGCTTAAGTTTTTGGAGCACTTGAAACTGAGCCCCTCCAGTCAAAACAGCTTGGGAGATCAAGGCATTTTTTTTGAAAATTGTGGACTGCACTATTTTTTTACTTAAAGGCACTTTTTCAGTTCCTCAAGTCTTGACAAACATTTTTTAATTGTTTGCACAAAAAAACTTTTGGTATAAAATTTTTTCAAAAAACTGCCTTGGTCCTCTTTCGACTCAGGTTTAAATTAGGTCAAAAGCTACTTAGGTTTGAAAAAATGACTGCGGTGTGGACACGCTATGCACGCTATGCACGCTATTTATTTTAGCTTGTTTGATAAGTTCCAGGGCTAATTGGACTTTTTTCGGAATCAGAGACTCAAATTGCTTCTATAACTGGTAAAACAGGCCAAAATAAATAGCGTGCCATCAGGTGGAATCAAACTTGCCACCATTTCGGGCCAAAAAAAAAACGCAAACGCTTACGCACTGCGCCACCGCAGCCATTTTTTCAAACCTAAGTAGCTTTTGACCCATTCGAGACCTGAGTCAAAAGAGGCCAAGGCAGTTTTTTTTTGAAAAAAAAAAATTATACCAATAATTCTTTTGTGTAAACAATTAAAAAATGTTTGTCGAGACTTAGGGAACTGAAGAAATGCCTTTAAGTGAAAAAAAAATAGTGCCCCTTTTAAGTGAGTGGAAGGCGGCTCAGGTAGAATTTAGCCGGATTTTTCGAGTCATAAAAATCACAATTTTGAATGTTTTAGGAAAACTCACCATTTGCTAAAAACTTCAATAAAACAGCCGATAACAATAGGGCAATGTGTTGGTTTCAAGTTTGGCAAAATGAAAAAACTTTTCTTATGAGTTATAACCCTACCTCTTTGTTTTTTTGTTATTTAGTTTAAGCTAAAAGTAAATTTTTTAAGATATTTTTGCCGGACACGAAATATGCTTACATGGTACTAAATCTGCTCAATATTTTTAGTTCTGCTGTTAACCCAATCATGTATTTCACCGTTAATGCGTAAGCTTTATATATTTTATGGCAATCGATTTTATGTCAACTATATGTATAATATACTTTTAGCGCGATCCGACACAATATTGGAGCAGTCTTCAGCAACCACAGAAACGATCATTGGTTTTCACGGTCGACGGCCTCAAAAAGCAAGGAAAACAACAGTGCTATAAATCTTTCAACTTTCAATAAAAATTCCAGAATTACGTAGATTGTTTGCGTCGTTCAAGATTTTTTTTTGACTATATAAAACTTTAATAAAAAGTTTGTGAGAAATATAAGCTTTTGGTTACTAAAGAACAAATTTGGGCACATAATGAACTTTGCAATGCTGGATGTAAACTTATAAGAAACGAATCTCAAGAAAAGAAAGAAGTTCAAGGTAAAAAGATTTTTGCAGCAAAACACCATACAACACCCATATACATCCATAAAATAGTTGAAGCACAGAATTCTCCCGCGCCCGAAATTGAAACTTCAGTGTCACTTTTGTGTCGGTCACTTGGCTTTTGGCTAAGAAAACCGACTGAAGTGTCACTCCAATATCGTGACACCCCAGAGCCAGTCCCGAGGGGTGTCACTATTATACGACATTGTGTCTAAGAGTGCTTAGAAGGCTCCGAAGGCTCTTGAGAAACTGCTCTTCGGATCGAAAAGTCACTTTCAAATTTCAAATTCTTTTCAAGACAAAAAAGATTGAAATTTGAAAAAAATTCGTTTGAGCAATTTTTGTCTTAAACGAAATTTGTAATTTGACAGTGAGTAAAAGAACCAAAGGGCAGTTTCTTGAGTAAATTGACCATGCTGGACACGAACCCGGTGTCAGAAATTCACGTTTCATCAGCCAACTCAAACTTTTAGGTCAAGATGCTTTCTAGAACATACTTTTGAACGTTCGCTTAACACTCTCGAATACTTGGTTTGGACTATTTCAAAGCACTATCTGGTGCAGTTTTTCTTGCTCTGCCGAATGGATTTAACTTTCAACTGATAAAACTGCGTTTTCTTACTTTTCGTGCATCTTTTTGTATGAACAACATTTTATAAAAAGAAAACAGTGATTTCTTCAAGGTAAAATTTTTTCATTCCATGGTCGTAAATACCTCAACAATATGTCATTCGAAAGCTCGCAATCTGCGCTTGCTTTTGCCCATAAAAATAGTTTGATCTGTAACAAAAAATTTTGCATGATCTACCTCTTTAAAGTTGCATAGACAAAATCGTGACTTGGTCGGTTCAAAGAGGCATTTGACCAGCATATAGTGACTGTTTGCAATTGTTTGTATGCACTATCGTGTTCAGCGTGAAATTCTGCACAATATAACTTTTCATTACGTAAAGTGACAAAAACCGTCTGACAACATCTCAAAATGATCTCTTATGTGTTTAGACCCAAATTCTGACTTTTCTAAAATATTTAAAAAGCTTTATATTAAAAAATTTCTAATTAATAAAGCTAAGAAAACAGACTCTCGAAATAATCACCCTATCGAGCCCACATGATGAAAAATGTTTTTCTCTTCCTATCTAAAAGCTGCGGCTTTTTTAGAGCATTGAAAATCGATTCAGCTGCATACCCATGCGCAGCATTGACAGATGTCACAAATAAACGTAAATTTTCAATTTATTATTATTTTTATGAAACAGTCAGGCCATAGGCGCTAGGCGCCACCAAGTCACATATTTTATCGTGTCATTCATTAACCATATATTGTTTCTATTGTTTCTACTCAGCTTTCAAAAAAGCTCAGTTCATTAAAAACAGCTCAGGGCAAAAACTGATCTCGAAGTCGAATAAGGATCTTTAAAGACCTAACGAATGGTATAATCAAAAGCTCGCTGACCTATATGAGATTCCCTTGCTAGACAAAAATCGTCCCTATCCAACAAAGGGGGTGTTTCCTTGGTCCCTCTGTTGTTTTTTTGTTACATTTTAGGATTTAGCCTTGGGCAAAGGTAGGCCAGCGTATGTTAGAACGGACTCAAACGTATTTAAGACTTATCTTTCAGTTTGTCCTAACGTATACAGTCCACTCTCGATATAGTGCCACCCCAAAAGTTCGTTCCAGCCTTGGGTCCGACACTTTTTTTACCTCGATTTTTGAAGATTTTTGTAAGTTCTGTTTTTACAGTCAGGTCCCAAATATCGTCAGGATTCCGTTTTTGCCGATCATTTTTCTGAGAACTAAAATTTTTTTAATAAAAAAAAGCAAAACCTCGATATAGTGCCACCCCTTTTTCAAAAAGATTTTAGTTTTCAGAAAAACGATCGTCAAAATAGGAATCCTGGCGATATTTGGGACCAGACTGTAAAAACAGAACTGGAAAACGCTTTCGAAAATTGGGTGAAAAAAAGTGTCGGACCCAATGCTGGAACGAACTTTTGGAGGTGGCTCCATATCGATAGTCGACTGTACTGGCCTATCTTTGCAGGGGCCTAAGCCTAAACTATTACGGAAAAATTCGACAGGGGACCAAGGCAAAAAACTCCCCCTTTGTTGGATAGGGCCCAGAAATCAATCGAAAGTGACTCTGAAAGAATAAAAATGCATGTATACCAGAGTTCGTAAATTTTTGGTAGAAGCGATTGAAGAAATAGACGTTAGCAGCCTTCGTTTGAAGGACCTTTTTAAATTTTCATCTACTGATGCAATCTCTTTTCTGGCAAAGCAGGGTTTCTGCGTAATACAATGAGGTTGAAATGAATATTGTCAAGCGAAGTGTGAAATATATAAAAATATATGAGAAAAGCAACAGGGGGGGGGGACCAAGGCAGAAAATCAGAAAAAAACAACAATGGGGATCAAGGCAAAATATGGGACCTCAAATAGTATATGGCCGAAACTACGATCACGAAGCTAACTAATATTGTTATCATTTCGAAAAATTGCGTATACATTCACGTATATCAAATTTTTTTGCAAGTATTTTTTCAGTAGGCCACACTTGAAAATGCTTTGCAGCAGTTTGCTCAGATTTATATTTTTTTTTCAGTTTCTCGAACATGCAGAATATTATATTTCAAATACCTGTAAAAAATGCTATCAAAATTTGCCTGGTTTGTGGACGAAAAACACATTGCTTGCACTATGGAATTTTGAGCTGCAAAAGTAGGTTGTTGTCTTGTTATCTGCTTATAAATTTAGTGATTTGAGGCTGCAAATCTTCATTTCGGCGCATAATTTTGTCTGAAAAGAGATTTGCGTGTTCTAAACCATCTTTGGACAGCATCAGCCATGGTTATTTACTTTTATTTTTAAATAGGGTTTTTGGAATCAGACATTTGTCTTTATCAACTGAAAAATCTGACTATATTTGATGGGTTTAAATAGGCTCAAAATTAAAGGACCATGAAACTTGATAAGCACAGCAATTTGGAAATTTTGAATTTGCGCAAGACCACCCTACTTTTGTCAATAATGTTTTCGAATTGTTTTTGTTTGCGTGTAAAATTTTTTCAAAATATAGAACCATTTACTAGTCGAGCCCAACGTTGCTCGACATTGACAGATCGGACGACATGTTCTACTTTCACTGCAACATTATACTTTTAAGACTAAGTGTTAAAATTCACCCATAAATGGAGATCAAATTTTCAATGCACACAAAAAAATTAATTCAAAACATTATGGACAAAATCAGGGTGGTCTTGCGCGAATTCGGATTCCGCAAATTGCTGTGCTTATCAAGTTTCATGGTCCTTCAATAAACAAAATTGGCTATTCAAGCATACTGCCCCATTATTATTGCAGACCCATCTAGTCTCCTGCTCACCACTCTCCGAGCACGCTTAGCCACTCTTCTGGCTCGGGCCCGCCTACCGGCGGACACCCTCGTCTCTGTCAAGGCACAAATAATCCTTCGCATCATCCTTCGCTTTGGCCTTAGGTATCTTCTCTGTTTTGTTCCTTTTTTTCAGCTCTCGGTTTAACTATCTTGCTGAGCCGGTTGATCTACTTCATGAGGCGCAGCGATATAGCTGTTCGCCTTGACACTGCGCTTAGACTTCGGAGACTGGTCTGTACCAGAAACTACACCAAGCCCGCCATTGTATGAATATAAATGAACCTCCATGCCCTTAACTTCCGATTCGATAGCTACGAACTAATTCTTTATCAATAAGGTAGTGGTAAATTCGTCTCACATTAAAAACACCTTATTTTATCTATAAATTACCCCGCTCCAATATTTACCCTGCTCTGATAGTTACCCCCCCCATAGGAGCCTTATAACTCAGCTCAAACAAAATTTTTTTGCATTTAATTTATTGCGTTTGCTTATTCACCACAATCATAGTTGATTCCACTTTTCAGATTTTGACTGAGCACCGGAAAATATCAAAATCGAAATATTTTTTTCGATTTTTAGGGGTTGAAACACTAAATACGGTATACACCTTGTGCCGCCGGGTTTCGATGGGAATCCAAGAATCACCCTCACCCTACAATTTCAGTAACTTAAAAAAATGATTTTTAGTGCTTACATGTAAAGCGTGTCGATTCGATCGTAGTTTACTGTTAGGAATGAATCCCCAAGCTCTTAAAGTACCAGATCATATAGACAGAGATGCCATTGTAGCTGAATTTATTGAAAGAAAACATTTTTTACTTGAGAAATACAAGAAGGAAAACATGCCAAAGGTAATTTTAAAGCTTTTTTAAAATACATATTTTTCGCCATGGCCAGGCACGTATCCAGGAGAGGGGGAGGGGGGGCGCTTACCGGGCTTCCCCCCCCCCTCCTGAAAATTTTTATTTCCTTCTAAAAACACCATAAAAGTCGAAAAAGGTGTAGGTAAAATGACGTTTTGGGGCTTTAGCAACATGGGGCTTGGGGTTGAGATGCGCACACCCACATACCTTAGACATGATTCCGAGCAAGAATCATGATCAAAAATTCATAAAGAGCTCTTTCTGACCAGCTACAGTGACCAAAACGGTGTAGAATACCCTTATATAAGGCGGTTTACCCTGGCCCTCAAGGCAAAAAGTCATATTTTGGTCAAACTTTTTTTTTCGAATTAATCTTCTGCCACCTAAAAACATGTTTTCTAAACGTTTCAGGTGCTAAAACACTCGAAAAAGTAGTCAAAAGCCCTTTTTCGAGAACTACATATACTGGTCCAAAAAGCTGCAAGGATTCTGATTTTGTCAATTATTTTTCCAGATTACGCTATATGAGCGGAAATTTAAGGTCCATAAGCTTACTGAAACATGTCTATTTTCATAAAACCACTAGGTTAATTTGAAAATCGACATCAAATTGAACAATTAAAAACACCAAAAAAAAGCTGATGAAAAATGCTACATTTGAGTCAGCAAGAAAATTTTTTATCACGAAATTTTGGAGAAAAAGCCATATGAAGTTGGGGTTCGGCTCTGACCGACATTATTTGAAACTTTTTTTTTCAAACTTTTTGAATTTTTAATGCAATTCGGAAAGGTTTTTTTCAATCGATAGAGCGACTCCTGGCCAATCCAGTGATGTTAAAATTTCTGACATATGACGCACATAAACATAGGCGGTAAGCAAAAATACAAAGTTGAGAAAATATAGGGAAAAGCCAGTGTTTCCAAAAAGCCGAAGCGGATTGCCACAATCAGAAGCAGTAATTCTGTTTCTGATTCCTGTTTTCCAAACGTTCCGTTTCTGCTTTTGCTTTCACAACCAGTGTTTTCAAAAATGACAAGGACATTCGCGATGACCTGACTTTCTAGGTGACTTTTAAAATGACTTGACACTGACAATGACTTTTTTAGCAGAATGACAATGACCTGACATGTCATTGTCATTTTGCAAAAAAGTCATTGTCATTCTGACAAAAAAGTCATTGTCATTCTGCGAAAAAGTCATTGTCATTCTGACAAGAGAAGTCGTCGATTGAGAGAAGTCGTCGATTCTGATTGTGACATCGCTGGAGAAACCTGAAGGAAATAAATTACTTGTGATAGATGGCTCTGGCTTCGACGGAATCACGATGACAAGTCAAAATGACTTTTTTGTCAGAATGACAATGACTTTTTAGCAGAATGACAATGACTTTTTTGTCAGAATGACAATGACTCTTTTAGCAGAATGACAATGACCTGACATGTCATTGTCATTCTGCTAAAAAGTCATTGTCAGTGTCATTGTCAGGTCATAATGTCATGTCATTGTGGCGATGTCAGTGTCATTTTTGGAAACACTGTTCACAATCTTCCCTTTTTGCTTCTGTTTTTTTTTGGCTTATCCAAAAAGTCCAAAAATTTAATTGTTTTCGAATTTTTTGTCTTGACAGGAAAGCGCCAATTTTGCCTTTCGATGTGTTTGACACCCCGTTGTCTAGGGTTCAACCCTTTTTCATCTTAATTTCATAAGTCTACTGCCAGAAATCTCCAAAGTCGGTCCGTAAATGTCCTGTCGCTAATATAGCTCTGCAAATATTGTGGCGCAATAGTCATTCAGCTAATTTTCGCTAAAGTCGTTCTGCAGAAGTCTCGGCGCAAATGTTGGTCCGAATACCGTATTTCCTCTAATAAGCGCGCATGCTCTAATAAGCGGGCACCCCTACTTTGAGGGCCTATATCTCAGCTCAGAGAATTTTTATTCCAAAGCTGTTTGATGCGTTTTCTTAACTCCCACGAGCTCTACCGATTCCACTTTTTAGATTTTAGTTGAGCACCCAAAAATCTCGAAATCGAATTCCAAATTTTCCGATTTTTGGGGTTTGAATAATAAGCGCGCCGGCGCGCTTATTAGAGGAAATACGGTAAGTTGTATCCGCAAATATTTTTCGCAATACTAACGGTGTTTAGCAGTAGACTGACAAATAATATTCGGCAAAAGACTTTTAAAATTGTAATAAAAAAAGTGTCAAACCCTAGGACCTGAGGCAGTGACACGGGTTTCCGAGAGTCGACTGTAATGGTACAATATTCGGTACAATATTGGAGATTTTGACCGAGAATTCGAACAGTCAAATTCACTTCTCTAGTAAAGTTCGCTCAAGAGACGCGTTATAAATTACAATCATTGTGCACATCTTAGGCATACCTTGTCCTAGAAGAAGCTTCAGAAGTAAAGCAATTGAATTCTCTTTTGCTCACAGAATCCAGAATAAAAAAAGTGAGAGAATCCGATGTTTGTTTAGCTGCAATGATGAATAACTGGACTATTGAGGAGTTAATTTTGGAGCCCTACAATATTTTAGCAGATGCAGAAAATCACACAGTAAAATTTTATGCGTTTTAGACAAACCTTTTTTGTCGTTTATATTTTTTTTGAGAAAACCGTGTAAAACGGTAAAAAAACATAGTATGTCTAAAAGAACACAGCTCGATAAATACAGTCGACGCTCGATAAAGCGAACCCCTAAAAAGTTCGTTCCCGCCTAGGGTCCGACACTTTTTTACCTGGATTTTTTAAACCTTTTGCCAGATATCTTTGGTTAGTCTAGTGCAAAATGTCGCAAATATTCAGATTTTACCGCTCTTTTTTGTAAATGGCAACTGTTTTGGCGAAAATGCCCACGCCGCTCGATATAACGAACCTTCTTTTTAAAAATAGGGGTTCATTATATCGAGCGGCGCGGGTCTTTTTGACAAAAGTGTTGCCATTTACAAAAATGACCGGTAAAATCCGAATTTTCGCGATATTTTGCACTAGACTAACCAAAGATATCTGGCAAAAGATTTAAAAAATCCAGGTAAAAAAAGTGTCGGACCCTAGGCGGGAACGAACTTTTGGGGGTTCGTTATATCGAGCGTCGACTGTATTCGAAATCCAACGCCAAGAATTTTAGTAAGAGGGTTGTTAGAAAAGAATGCCCGTCTCCAGCAATTAGAATTTCACACGTTTGAATGCCCACGGGATACTATTTTTATTACGAAAATATTCGGAATTTTTCAATAACCTAATAATCTAATCATCAAGAAGCCAGTCAAGCCGTCAAAGCCAGCACTGGGAATCGAACCCGCTAACAATTTGAGAACAGACCAGTTGCCACGCTTTTTCCACTAATTGAATTGCTATATTTTTCTTTTTCACAAACATTATCATGCTTTTTTTAAATGTTTCAGTAAAAAGTACCCGAATATTAGTACCAGACCACGGAAAAAATGCGTAAGACAATTTTTAGTCCCGGCTAACGGCCTACCCTGCCTAAGCCTAAGGACAAAAGAGCAGTTACAGCGTATTTAGAGGGAGGGTCAACTTCTTTATTGCAATTTTTCGATGGTATACTATTAGGTTTTGTCGTAAGTTCATTCATTTTTGCATTGGTCGCCCTGTTGTTTGGCACAATTTTGAAATTTATACTAGTCATTTCATGATTCTGTCGTTGATTTTTTGTAGCTTTTGCGTTATTTGCTATACTGTTCATTATTTTTAGATGAACATCAATCATATTAGTAACAAGTGGGCTTTTTTCGGTCATGTTGGTGCATGGACCATCTAGCAGAACTGCTAATGGTTTAAAGAAAACATATTTAGGATAATCAGGATACTTTTCAAACTAAAATACAGCAGTTCAATGAGTGAAAAAAAGCGTGGCGAACTGGCAATGGCGAACTGGCCAAATCGAAAAACGTGGCGAACTGGGCAAGTAGCGACCTTGCCGCACACCTAACATTTCATCTGTCTAACCCTTAGGTACGAGCAGGCCGCACACTCAATTACCCATTTTTCGAGGGATCCCACCAAACGACTCTAGCAAAGAATGCGTATCCATTTTTCGCCATGGTCCCCCATGTTTTTTTGCAAAAAACAACTTGGTCCTCCTGTTCATTATGGGACAAAGCTTTTTTTTGCTGCAAAAAAAGACTTTTTGCATCAACTAATTTTTTGCAGCAAAAAAAAGTCTTTTTGCAGCAAAAAAGCTTTGTCTTTCATTATGATTATTGTAGCATTGTGATTATGGTGAGCATGGTTATTATGGTTAAATTAAATTAAATTATGGTTAACATAATCACCTTAAAAAAAGGGGGACCAAGGCAAAAAATGGAAACGCATTCTTCACTAGATCCAGACCAAACTATAAATTCACATAACTTCTCTTTTAAGACTTAAGAGTACTGATACTTTATTTTCTCTACAATTTCGAACTTGTAAATTTTACAGAAGCCGAGTAATTGGCCTTTGACAAACATGGAAGACATTGATGAACAAATGAATTTAAACAAAAATCCTAACTATTTCAATCTTTGCATCTTGATTAATATTGAAATGGCTAAAACATTTCCTGTGTTCCATCAGCTAACATTGAAATCACAAGTAGGTTCTTTTAACAAAATTAAAAGTTAATTAAAAGCATCTATAAAATCTGAGAACGTTCAAAAGCGTTTTTTTTTAATTTCGGACCAGGTACAAGGAAATTTCGTGTTTTCACCAGTCGCTTGCTTCCCCAAAAATTTGGGTCACTGTACCAGAAAACCTATTTCTTCGTCAGATTTACTTAAATGAGTCAAAAAAGGGGTTAAACAAAAAGTTACGGCCAAAAAAATTCACCCTTCACCATTTCCTCAAATAAAATTTTGACGTAAAACTTTTTCTTTTTACTAAGCAAACCTGAGATCCTGATTTGTGTTCAGTATAGTCGATTTGCATGTGAAGCTGCTCTTGGAATTTAAAAGGGCAAAACTTTTTTTGTCACAGATTCACTTCTTTTTGTCACAGATTCACTTTTTTCTGTCACAGATTTGATTTGTCACAGATTCACTTTTTTCTGTCACAGATTCACTTTTTTTGTCACAGATTCACTTTTTTTGTCACAGATTTCCTCATTTCTGTCCCAGATTTAGCTCAAACCACAGGGGGACCAAGCACTTACAAATTGGTCAAAAAAATTTTCTCTCATAACAGCCTGAAAGTTTTTCTATAACGTTTCTATCATGTTTTAAGCATTTTCGCCAAAAATTATTTTTTCCGCAAAAATTTTTGCCTTGGGGGACCAAGGTCCCATTTCAGGCTCCTGAAAACTTTGGACTACCTTGGTCCCCAAGGCAAAAATTTTTGCGGAAAAAATAATTTTTGGCGAAAATGCTTAAAACATGATAGAAACGTTATAGAAAAACTTTCAGGCTGTTATGAGAGAAAATTTTTTTGACCAATTTTGTAAGTGCTTGGTCCCCCCTGTGGTTTGAGCTAAATCTGGGACAGAAATGAGGAAATCTGTGACAAAAAAAAGTGAATCTGTGACAAAAAAAGTGAATCTGTGACAGAAAAAAGTGAATCTGTGACAAATCAAATCTGTGACAGAAAAAAGTGAATCTGTGACAAAAAGAAGTGAATCTGTGACAAAAAAAGTATTGCCCAATTTAAAAGCACTTGTGAATCTTCAAATCCACTCGAGAATAACAATCATTTGAATGACAAATTTTTTGAACATTTTTTTAATGTTTGGAAATAATTTTTTTCAGAAATCTTTATTGCAACACGTGACTTTAATGTGTAGTGTTTTAATGGATGGATTTTACTGTTACGAACAAAAAGCAGACACACTTGTTTTTCCAAATGGATGGGTTCCAATAAGAATGAAATTAAATTTCATCTCAGATGCAGCCGAAAATGTAAAGTGAGTACCGTATTTTCTTTATTAACGGTAAATATTGCGCGTTTGGTAACCCTTCATATTATTCTTTTTTGAAACGAAAAATCTACTACCTTGGCCCCTGTTGTTTTTTGAAAATTATTTTTCTTTTTTATCCTAAAAACTATTTATTTTCACAGTCGACGCTTGATTTAACGACGCTCAGAGGACCGCTTAAAAAAGCTGTCATTAAATCGAGCGAAAATGTTCAACCTTATAATAAGTCCCTTGTTGCGTCTTCGACGCAAAGAATTTACCAGAGCTGTCCCTATCCCCCTGCTAGCCGCAAATTCCTTTTCATTGGCCTGCAGGGGAAGATCAAAACATATTTATTTGTAGTATGTACAGCCTGAGTGTCTGCATCTCTGGTCTACAGTCTCTGGCTCTAGACCAGAGAGGCAGCTGCCTAGAGCTAAAAGCAATCAGTTGTGTTAAAAAGTGTTGGGCGAAAAGCCTTAGAAAGAAAGCTATTTGTTGTAAAAAGAAAAGAAAGTAGAAAAAATAAAGCTATTCGACCGCATTTATTTGCTATTGATTTATTTAAAGTAAAATGGCTAGGCCAAACGGCCTTTATAAAAGCCCCCTCCCCTATTCCGACTAGCCCTCAAATCCCTACTACAATGACCGCGTACTTGACCTAAAAATTCTGTGTCTGGCAGCCGAGGATTTAGACCGCCCAAAGGCTGTCGTCACACCCTAGTGCAGAATCGTTGTCCAAAATATGCCTTGGTCCTCCCTGTTGTTTTTTGTGAGAAATAGCTTGGTTCCCTTGCTGTTTTTTATTTTGGTCATGATGATAAAGGTGATCATGTGATCCATAATCATCTTAATCACTGTAATCATTTCAGTTACCATGTCCACACTAAAAAACAACAGGGGGGACCAAGGCATATTTTGGACAACGATTCTGCACTATAAACGTTAGATCAAGCGAAAATGTTTAACCTTATAGTAAGGCGTTGTTGAATCGAAGTGTCGTTATAAAACACGTTTACATCGCGTAAAAATTTCAACATTCGAGATTGACCCGAAATTTTTCAGATTTTTGGGGGTTTGAAAAAAAAGCGCGCCGGCGTGCTCATCAGAGGAAATAAGATAACCTAAAAGTTGGCTGATTTCTCCAGGAAAATTGATGCTCTCGATATAACACTGCTAATGGCTGGTCCCGGGAGCGGTGTTATATCGAGAATAGACTGTATTGTCAGACGTGACTCTTTGCTGCATATATCTCCAAAATACATTTTTTTGATTTTTTTGGGTACAACCAAGTAGGTTCGAAACAGTATATATAAATTCAGATTGAGAACACGAATGCAAAAAGAACTTTTTTCTATTGTTCTAAATCCAATGAAACGCGTAGGACTGAATATAGAAGAATATGTGCTGCTAAAAGCAATAATGTTTTTCAGCTCAGGTTATCCAAAAACATTTTTCAATTTACTTTTTTTAGTTTTAGTGCCAGAAGATTTGGACCCAAAAGATAGAGTGCTTTTAAAACAAGAGTCTCAACGGTACTCTAGAATACTTTTGCACCATTTGCAAACTGAATTAGGAGCTTTAGCGGGAGCTAAAAAGTTCAGTAATGTTCTTCTGTTAGTTTCATGCATTTTAACCTGTGTAAGTTGATCCTTCGTAGTTTTAACATCAATTTGCTTAGTTTCAGAGTAAAAATATGAAAGAACACCAAGCTTATATTCGTTATGTACTGCAAACAGATCAAAACTATGCATCTTATGTGAATGCTGTTATGTTTAATTAAGATGTGCCTAAAACCTCCAAATCATATTTTTTAATTCAAAGTCAAAATACTTGTTGGTATTTTTAGTTAAAATTTTATTTTTTAGCCGTATAAGAGCAATAAGTACTGAATAAAGTATTCTATTTTTGGTGAAATGCCTTAAAGAAAATATCTGGAAGCCCTGATCAAAAGCCTATAAAAAATCTTGGTCGGCATTTTTCTGGAAATGGAGTTTCCAAAAAACTTAGGCGAGATTCATTTGCTTTTTCTATCTTTCGTTAAGCTTAGGCTTTAGGCAGGAGTTTACCAGCCTTATGTTAGAATGGACTTAAGATATGTTTAATTTAATGTTTTTTCAAGATATGTTTAAGCCCATCCTTACTTCTACCTTCAGCCCAAGCTTAAAAAGTGGACAAAACATCAGGGATACCAAGGCGACAATTTCGTAAAGTGCCAAAAAATGCTGTGGGTTTCTATTTTTATTTCTGCCACTTTCTTGTGCACCCATTCTAAAAACAAATAATAAACACCTGGTGGTGCGAAATTTCGTGGACAATCTTTGAGATCGTTATTGAACGTTAAATTATTTAATATACGAAAATTTTAAAAACGCAGCTTTTGTAGCTCTATTAATCATCTTTCCGATAATATATATAATTTTTATTGGTATATCTTGAAAAAGTTATTTTTTGGGTACAAACACATGTGAGATCATTTTAAGATCTTGACGGACATTTTTTATCAATAAACTGATCAAAATTTTAAACTTTTTTTTATTAAAAGACCTAATTGTGCATTTAAGAAATGGACCGTACCGGAGTATAAGCCGGCACCGAACCACCACCCCCCTTCCCCTAAATGAAATTTTTTCAAAGTGTTCTCAAACACCCTTTATCGACCTAAAATCACTTCAGTAGTTCAAAAAAAGACATTTTTTGAATTCTAGTCAATAAAAAATTGAGTTTTGAGCATTTTGAAATTTCGACCATTTGCCTGTTTTAGCATGTTTTGGTCACTGGAGCTGGGCAAAAAAAGCCTCTAAATGCATTTTTGTTGAAGAGTCTTGCTCGGAATTATGTCTGAGGTAAGTGAGTGCGCGCATCTCTAACCAACCAAGCCCCCTGCGCCCTCTTCGGGGGCTTGGGGTTGAGATGCGCACACCCACATGCCTTTGACGCAAATCACTCGAAAGTGACCATAGATGCATAAAAATGTATGCATACCGGAGTTTCTTTATGCGGTAGGCCCCAGTCAACAAGTCTGTGATCAACATCCTCTTTTTACACTAAATTGGCTTTTTTGGTCCATTCCCAGCCCAATACAGCCCTAAATCCCTTCAAAAACAGTCAAAATAGGTATTTTTTGATGGTCCCAAAACTAAATTTTTTTTATTGACTAGAACTAAAAAAGGGTCTTTTTTGAGCTTCTGAGGCAATTTTGTTTGGAAACACTTTTAAAAAAATTTCATTCGGGGGTGGGAGGTTGGAGGAAGGAGTATACTCCGGTAGCGCCAAATTTTTTCATTAAAATCATTTAGTTCAATAACGAGCTCAAAGTTTGTCTGCGAAATTTTGGACAACCAGGTAGTGTGTCATCGAGTTGTAGAAAGGTCTAAAGATACTATGCAGCAAATACACTGATTGTCTATTTCTTATATTGAATAAGTGAATTTTCTTACACTATGCACCGTCCACTCAAGGTTTCGCCAGTAACATCCTTTTGCCAGTACGAGCTTAACAACACAACATACGACAATGAGATACTAACATAGGTTCTCACCATTCATGCTGAGCCCCAGAGATCGGATTGTCTATTACATGAGCTGCGGGGTCCAGAGAAGCGCTTCAGAAGTACCATCATCTAGCTATGGAACAGCCATCTTCTTGAACGGTCCAACTTAGGTTCCAACATCGGTCTTCATGCAGTCTATTAACTTTACTCTACCTCGGGTCATATTACCGGATCCTATCTCGGTCAACACCACACCCCTTTCGCCTTCGATCATCACTCTCAAATACCCACGCGTAACCGTAACTTGTAACCGGGTTTCATACACACACAGGTTTCATGCCCAGTCACAGACCCAAAGACTCAAAAAGCTCACTAGCCTGGGCTTCGGCCCTCTCTCCTCTCATCCTTGATTACCTCCAGTCTCGAGAATCTTTAGAGTTTCCGGAGGGCCACCCTTACTGTCGATCAAACGCTTCAGTTTGGGGTCTACTTTGAGCATCAGGCCATTTTTTTCGCTTTCCAAAATTGCACAGAAACATAGTCATGGCGAGCTAGATTATTCTTTTAGCTTCTAGAGAACAAAGCTAAAATTATTTGTGAACAACGGCTGAGTTTCTTATGGTTGAAGATCAACCGTCTTTCAAACGGGTCTTTATCACACTTTTTTTTCGTTCTTTAACAGTCGCATGGTAGAAACTACCCTTCTTAAAAATGGCTTTTCCTAAAAATCTTGCAGAAAACTTAGTTAAATTGTCGAGTCCAGATATTGTGGTGCCAAAAATAGTGATCCTAGTTTGGCAAATTTTCAAACTCTTGTGTTGAAAATAGTTTTTTTGGCACTACTATAATATACCCCCACCCCACCAAAAAACCCTCCTGTAATATAACCTACCAACAGCCCCCCCAATAATTTTTAGGCTTAGCCCTTAGGCTTCCGGTCGTAGGCATTAGGCTCAGAGACAACACGTAATAATTTCACCACTTTTCAAAAAAAAGTATGGTTTTGGGGTACCTGAAAAATTATTGGCATGGGGGTATATTACAGTAGCTTTTTGGGGGGGGGGGTGGTTTATATGACAGTAGCGTGCTTTTTTTCTAGTATGTTATTTGTAATCAGGTACTTCAACTAATACAAAAGTAATATTTTTAATGTTCATATTTCGTAAATTGTAATTTTGTCAAATCTATGGCTTTTCACTGATAATAAGAGTCATTTTTAACTGCAAAAAACGAGATTTTTTTCCACAATAACAGCGTTCACATGGCAAATTTATAATATACTAAAAAGCTACTAATCAAACAGATGATGAAAATAAAAAAATATTAACATCAAGCCTAATTAAGTCAATGACAATTTTTTGGCTAACAGCACGAATTTCAGTGCTGAACTATGAATTCACACCAGTTTTTTTAGCAGTCTGAAGGTCTTGTTATCAAATAACAACTATTAGTTCTGAACTTTGTATTTTTTTAGAGGCCCCTATTCTTAAAAATATTTTTTCTTGCCTTTTTTTATCTTTTAAGTTAAGCGAAATTTTTTGTTCAATGTTTTTGATGTTGATGTATATAGCTTAATGTCGCTTGCTCCTACTTTTCTTTTTAAAATTGTATTTGAATACAAAATTGATTGAAAAAAAATTACACAATCACAAATAAAAACAAAAGACATGTTAGTAAAATAAAATAATTCTTTTCTTGGAATACTTAAAATTATTTTGTATGCAATTATAAAAATTTTACTATAGTCTTGCTATGAATTATCATTTGAAAAAATCGAAAATGAAAAAACAACATATTGTAAAGCAGTATGTTGACTAACAATCATGTTTTTTCAGATTCTTAACAGTAACATGAAAAAAAAGAAAATGTTGCTTTTGCTAAAAACATATGGTATATTAATCAGTTTCAGCTGTTCTCGAATCTTTTACGGCTAAATTTTACGTCTATTAACACGTCTGGAGCCATAGTGATGAGCTGGTTTTTTCGGTGCAAAATTTATCAGTGACAATTTTTAAATTATACATGATGCCCGGTAACCATTAATGGTTCTTCAAAATATTAGCTTTCTTATTGGTTACTTTCTTGGCTACTTCTTTAGTTGCCCTCTATACTCGGCTTTTTTTTTAAAGTGACCCAAAATCACTTCCCGTACTTACTTTTTTGCTCGAAACAATAAAAAAATGAACAAATTCAAAATCAAAAAATTGAATTTTGTCAAAAAAAAAAGTTGCCTCACACTCCTTAGTGGTAGATGGTCATTTTAGGGTGTTTTGGGGTGATTTTCGTGGGTTTTTTCACATTTTTCTTGCTGGAACTGGGCGAAAAGACTCTTTAAAGGCGTTTTTTTTCAAGAGTCTTGCTCGGAATTGTGTCGCATGTGAGCATACCTGCACGCTGCGAAAAATCGGCGCCGGCGCCGACCCAGGCGCCGGGTCTACTAAAAATCGGCGCCGGGCGCCGACGCCTAAAAGAAGAAATACGGCGCCAGGCGCCGGCATCAAGCCATTTTTGTAAATAAAATAATAGAATGTAACAAAGACTAATCTAACATTTTATGCTTTTAAATAGAAATTTTTTGTATTAGGAATAGCAACAATTATAAGAAATTAAAAATTTATCATATTGCGGTTATAAACAAGCATTGTTTTGCTTTTTAAAAGTACTGGGCAAGTGGAGCTTTTTCTGCCGGCTGTCAACATAGCTGTTATGCTGAACATACGCTCAGCAGCTGCAGTACTTGCGGGAATAGCTAATAAATCATTGGCTATTTTTGTCAAAGATGGGTATGCCTATAACGAGTCGAGGAAATAGTGGATAACTATGTTCATCAGATAGTGGAGAACATCAAAAAAAAGCAAAAACCGGTGATGAAATCTTGTGATTTACATGTGATAAACATAAAAAATAAAAATTTACTATAAGATGTAAAATAACTTGTCTGCAAAAAAATCTAAGAAAATTTTGAATTTACTAAAACATTGTCAAGACAGCTGAAATCTTAACATTCAGGCGCCGGCGCCGGCGCCGCAGCTAAAGTGGCGCTGGCGCCGGCGCCGGCGCCCGACTGTTAATATTTTTTAGCCAGCGCCGGCGCCCGGCGCCCGGCGCCTGGCGCCCGTCGCCGGCGCCCGTGCAGGTATGCATGGGAGTCTGTGTGCCCAGTCTGAGATTATTGATATAGCTCTTTTGAAATACAGCTGGCTATTTTGAAGAAAGAAGAAAGGAAGTCACTTCCCCTTTATCATTTGATTTTGTAAAACACTTCGTCGACAAATATATTATTTTTGCTAAAGTAAATTCGCCTAAAAGGGATGATGGGCTGTATTGAGAGGGGAAGGGAAAAACAGGGGCCACTTTTTTAGCTGCTTTACCATGTTTTTCAACTCGGGCCGTGGCAAAAATAGACTCTATATAGACTCTATACTTCTCGGAATCATGTCTAAGGTAAGTGAGTGCGCGCATCTCTAACTCTCAAGCCCCCTGCGCCCCCTTTCGGGGATTTTCGGGGACGCAGGGTTCTTGGGGGCTTGGGGGCGCACACCCACATACCTTAGACACAAATCACTCGAAAGTGACTCTAGATGCATAAAAACATATGCACATTAGAGTTTTTATATGCGGTAGGCCTCAGAAAGTGAGAACCTATTCAAAATCAATTATTTTTACCTAGATTTTGCTTCAAAGTGGCTAAAATTGGGTCAAAAATTTCCTTAAAAAGACTATTTATACCTGAGAGGTGGAAGTCCATTTTTTGACGAAATATAATTTTTTTCAGAAAGTGTTTAGAAATGTTTCTTTTATCGTCCTGAGCAGAAAAAATGAGATTGGAAAGTTATTTCGGTTCACTTTTCGAAAAATCCGAGTATGGGGACTAAAGAAGTGCCTTTTGTTGAATTGCGAGGTTCGAGTGATATAGAATTTAGGGTGCTTCCAGCACAAAACTTTTGAGTCATCCAAAATACTTGTAACTTCTAGGGCCTTAGGCTTATTGGTGGGCCAGCGTATGTTAGAATGGTCTAAGAAATGGCTTACGCATTTGTTCCGGGGTCCAGGACCAACATTTGGGTACTTTTTACTTAAGTTTAAAAAGGAAAAATCGAAGTTAGCTAGCTCAATTATCAGTTAATAAAGGACGGTATAAAAACCTTTTAAAAATATTTCTATTACGAAGTCTCTCTAATAGCCAAAATTTTTTAACCGAAGGCTGAAAAAGGATCGAAAAAGAGACGATACCTAAGTCCGGAGTGAAGGATGACATAATCAACAACGAAAGAAGCCAGAATTTTCAAACTGAAGGCTTTTACAATTCTAAAATTTTTGCCGCTTAGTCAGTGGCTCATTTAGTGGCCAAAAGCTCATCTATATGATGTCAGAAGCCACATATGCAACTGAAAACTAAAAACCGCACCAAATGAATAATTTTGGAAAAAAGTAAAAAAAAACGGAGGACCCTGTTTCGGATATTTTTAGTGAGTAGTCTGTTTGAGCATTCACAAACAGCCTCTTTATTGTAAATGCGCCTTTAGATGTGTCTTTAAAAAATAAGATTCCTGAAAGATGTACATTGTTTTAAATTTATTTTTAGCCAAAAATCATCACATAATATGCACATTACTTTAAGGGGGGGGACTTTATATACGCATCGCCTTAGGTCACAGGTTCGACTACCACTGGGTTCAAACCCTGTTTTTTTTTTGCTTTTATTTACAAGTTTAGTGTCAAAATGTAGCCAGAGTTCTGGGCTTTCATTTGAGCTATCATACAGATGGAAAGTTAGTATAAAGTTAGAGCTAAAGTATAAAAAACATTGAACCATGTCCAATTCGATGGAATATTCAATAGGACTATCCCAGTACTTTTCGGTAGTATCCTGGAACTGACGTTTTTTCCCAATTTTAATTTACATACTCATTTGCAACCTTACACTCAAAATGTAGTCCTGCTTCTTGCCGTCATTTTCAAAATATGGTTGTATAAAATAATGTGAATTGAAATCGCAATAAAAGTCAGTTCCTAAATAATACCGAAATCCTCCCCTCAATAGTACTCTATTGTTCCTTGGTCAAACCTTCGCTAGCTATCTTGTTTTTCGGTAGTGATTTTGGTGTGAAAAAATTTCTATCTTGTTCGCCATGAAATTCTGAGTCTAGAAAGACACTAAACGCGTGGACAAATAAATAAAATTGGTGGAGGCTCAGGCTATATAAGTCTAAGTACGCATCGTTTTGGCTGGTTTCCTCGAATTTTGATGGTCATTTGCCAAAAATCCCAAAGTCGAGGCAGTTGATGACAGCAAATCAGTGCTGGAAATGATTGCAATCGATTGCTCGATGATTTTTGGACCTAAAAGTCAAAAAACTTGCTAAAAAAGTAAATTGAAACACCCCCAGAAGGACTTGAACTTTCGACAAAAGGCGATGCGTATATAAAGTCTCTTATCGACGAGCACCCCCTGAGGGAGCTTGGGGAACTTTCTCATAACAAAAATTTTCCAACGTGGGTTTTGTCAAAATAAAACTTGAAAAAAGTTTTTGTAATTTCGTTTTTCTATTAACGACACCTTGGTCCATATTAAGGAAATTAAGTGTTTGGGTACAAACTAAAGTCTATAATGTGTCGAGTTGGCCACCTTTTCGTGGAAATTTGATGAGCGGTGGCCTTCCGAAGTTAGGTATTCAGAAAATCCAGTACATTTCTCAAAACAATAAGTGAGAATGTGATGACGTACACTCATTGAAAAAAAGTATTCGACGCAAAATGAGATGCTCTTTCTAACGAGCATAGAAAATACAAAATCTGTTGTAAACTGTGGAGAAAAAAGTGTGTTTTTTCAATAAACCAGCATTTTTTGTGAGATCGTGATTGAAATTTATAATGGCTCATTTATAAACGTTGTCGTTGTCGTCGTCGTTGTCGTTGGAATATTTTTTTATAAAACCATTTTTTTCGCCAATGACGACGACAACGACAACGTTTATAAATGAGCCATAAGAAAGCCATACAAATTAAAGTTAGTGCTCACATTTTACAAATTAATATTTTGAAAGACCCTGTATCTTCCTTATAATGACAATTTAAAAGGTTTGAATGCGCGCGGCACCCTATAGATTTTGTCAATAATGTTGTTAAATTATTATTTATGTTTGAATTTCAAACTTTAAACGTTAATGTCTGTTCGATATCAATCGCAAAAGTAAAATTTCTGGAGCAGTGGAAATCGGATAATCTGGCATTGTCAAGCAACGTTCGGCTCGGATAGTTAATTGTTATAAACTTTGAACAAATTGAAAAGCTTATTTTCCAAACAATAAATGCAAATAAAAAATGGTCGTGCGCGATAGCATATGAAGTGCACCAAAGGCCTCACCTTCCCTTCAAAGAGTATTTTTCTCTAAGCCAACTTTTTTCACGTTTCCCCTATTTCAAACTTTTTGCGCCGAAATGAGGGTATTTGGCAGCTTCGAGGCCAAAGACCAGCACACTCCGCATTGCAATGGATTGGGGTGAGAAAAATTCAAAGGAACCCAAAATAGTAGGGAGTGGACTGCACGTCAATCTTCACCGTTCCCCGCAGATTCAAAACATTGAAATTGCCTTGATAAGGAAAAAAGGGGTCTTTTAAGCCTTGGTCTAAACTATTTTGTGGTTTGAACTTTTTTTTCAACCAAAACATAAGACTAGCTGTGGCTTCTGCTGCCGTTCGTTTAATTGTACCAAGGTTGATTTGTGATGTATGTTCAAAGGCGCTCCCTAGCATGCATGGTCATGCTCAGAGTTGGCGCTTTCACACGATCGTTTATTTTGCTTGATGTTTGGCTATGTTGGCTTGATCTTGTATGTTCAGCGCTTCGCATCACTTTTCTCGTGTTTGCTTGCCTATTTCATAAAATATTGATATTTGTTGTATTTAACCATCGAAAAAGTAGTATTTTAAGTCATTGTGATAAACTAACAAAATCTCTCATTTATTTATTTACTTTTCACAATGGGTAGTTTCGAATTTTGAAAAAAGCAAAAATTATTTGAATATTTTCAAAAATTTTTGTGGAGTGCATAAACATCGAGATAACTTTTTGTACTGTTTTCAAGTTTCACGCCAAATACAATTACATTTGTTATCTTTAGTCTTGTTTCACTTTTTGATCCCTAAAAGACTACAAAAATTACCTTTTAGTTCAAGCTAAATATGTATGTTTTACATTTAAACAAATTGAATAAAAATTGTTTTATTAAAAATGGATAATTTTCTGTTTTATTAAATGTTTGTTTTTATTGTTTGCAATATTTTTTTATTAGTTTCAGCCCAAAAAAAAATTTAGGGGGGGGGGGCTATTCGCTACTAGCACCGAAAATTGTTTTAAGAAGCACGAGTGACGTTTACTTTTCTGTCGTTCATGTCCCGTGCTCATTTTTTTGGCTGTACTTTTTTCTGTATCGAGAAAAAAATCTCAGATCCAAGTCTCAAAAATGAGCTATTGACAATGAACATTTGAATGCAAAATTTTGGATAAAAATGCCCAGTCTGGCACTAAAGAGAGAATTGGACATGTTTCCGCCGAAATTGGAGACTCAGTGTAAACCATATTCGGTCAAAAAATGTGAAAAATATGCCTTGGTCCCCCTTGTTGTTTTTTAGCAAAAAATTTTTATTTCCATAGAAACTTATTTTCCCGTTTTTTAAATACTTTCGAGAGGAAAAAATTTTCGGTTAAAATTTTTGTTGCCTTGGTCCCCCAAGCTAAGAAACAAAATGCCACATAACCTGGAGTCGTACTCGAGACCTAACTCTCAAGCACTGAACCAGCAACTGAATCATGATAATCTAGCCTCGCATAAGCCAAATCATAAAATTACAGGTCATAGATGTGTGAGAACACAAATTTACGAGTTCCATGTTTTTCAAAACTCATTTTCGCGGGCTCCATGTTTCCGAAACTCATTTTTTCGAGTTCCATGATTTTCGAGTCTCATTTTTACGAGTTATAATTTCTCGAGTCTCATTTTTACGAGTTTGAGTTTTACGAGTTCAGATACAGCCGTGTCAGACCTTGCCTTTTTTATTCAAAATTTGTATTCAGATGTTGATTGTCAATAGCTTATTTTGAAGCGCTAAATCCGAGCTACTAAAATGCACTAACAGAATTTTTTTTCGTTCAATGCAGTCAACTGTCGATTGAACGACTCCCTCAGTCGATCCCCAGGGGTATCGTTAAATCGAGGGTTTACTTTACAAAAAAAAAGTACAGCCAAAAAGTGGCCACGGAAAAATGATGACGGCAAAATGAACGTCACCCAAAGGAACTTTTATAAAAAAAACCAGTACTTTTTGAACCAAAACATTACTAAGAAGTGCAAAGCCTTGTTTTCCGTTAAGTAATAATATTATAGCCAAAAAATTTCACTTTCTTTTAATTATTACATCAGAGCCACTCTAACTTTTGTGATCAACACCAAAGTTTTTGTTTTCTGTTTACCTTCTAATCACTTCGCACTTATTTGCTAATAAAGAGGAAGTGAATATATTTAGCGGTCATATAGTTATGCATGTTTTGCCAACTACCTTTGCCCACTTCTGCCACCACAGCCCTTCTCTATTCCATCCATATAGGGAGAGAAAGAAAAAAAATCTATCTTTTTTTGACTGCTCTCTACATCGCCATTCGCCAGCTAAGATCATTGATATCTGATGATACAGGAGGGAGCGGGTCTTACACATCAGCACCACTGCACCATAACAAAGAGAAAGGGCAGAGAGGCAGGGTGCTAGGCAGCGAGCAAAAGTTGTTGCTGATGTATCTCTTTTAGAGAGTGTAGAGTGCCCCCTTTGCACACATCAACACCAATTCCGTGTGTTTTGCTCGACTCCCTTTCCCACAGAGCCAGCTTCAAAACACACTCCTCCACTATTTGTTTGTCACCAAGTTGTGGGGCAACTCTGATGTGGGTGATGCACCACCTCTCCCACTGTTCAAGACCATATTTGCCACAAAAAAATTTATCACTATTTTTCCTAATTTAGTAGGCAATGCAAATTATCAACAAAAAAAATTCAGATTTTATGCTATACCACCCTTTTTCAGCTGGTAAAAATAGAAATTTCAATTTTTCTATTGACAATCATGTGTCCTTTTATTTTTTTGTGTTCTGCTCTTGTGCACTTGTCCTTTTGCTGGGTGTGTCCCTCACTCTCTCTACTTTGCTCGACGAAAAATCCCATTTCAATTTTTTCCCTTCTGCTGTTTACGCTATTTTCGAGTAATTTTTTTTTGGTTGACGTGAAATAATTTTTCGAAATTTTTAAAGTTACTTTTCAAAGATAAAAAAAAGAATTTCTGTGTAAAGAATGTTTTTTTGCAATTTTGCGCAAATTTCAGTTTTTATTAAAAAAAAAGCAGTTTTGAAATATAAGAAAAATTTTTTTGCAGTATATTTTGTATTTTGCTGTTTTGCCTTGTAGTTGAGTTGTCTGTTTCTGGTTATGCAGCAGAATAATATGCTTGTTGTTCTTATACACTATTCCCTTTCTATTTAATCGACAAGATAATTTTTAGTGGTGCTGATGTTAGGTGTAGACGAGTGCATACACCACAAAGAATTAGACTTGATGTTTGTATCCCTTCGTCTACAATACTCTAATTTAATACATCAGGCGAATTAATTCGATGTTAGCTATGTATCTTGAAATGCAGATTTAGTCAAAATTATACCATTACTTTTTTTGCTTTTAACTACTTGTCTTCGAATTGCGTTTGTGGCCTATTACTGATGTTGAAGTTATTTTGACACAATTTATAAATGTTAGGAAAGAATTATGCAGAAATTTCTGAACTTTGTTTGATTTTGTTTTGTTTTGTTTTCACCAAAGTAGTATAATTTACAATCAGAATTGTGAACGAGCCATAATAAAATTCTATTTCATAGACAAACAATTCGAAAAATTGTCGATTTTTTTAAGTATTTTTTCAGATTTGCTATGAATTTTAATAAAAAAGTAATTTTTTTACGAACTGATTCGAAATAATTGCGATATCTTTTGTCAAAAAAGATGAACTAATATGTACCCTAAAGTGTACATTTTATAAACCATTGGCAGGAGTGCCAGATTTTCGGTTTTCCAAAAATTAGGTTTAATTCATTGTTCACATGTTTTAGCTTTTAAGACATACGAAAAAAGTGTTTTAGGCTCCAGAAGAGCAATTAAAATTAACGGGAGCTGAGCGAAAAAAAGGCTTTTCCGTATAACCTCTAATGATCCCCCAACCCCATTTTTTGACTAGGATTTTAGAGTTAACGCCATTTTTGGATTACAATTTCGAAATTTTTCATGGGTTAAAAATTAATCCTTTACGGGGGATTGGTAGACGTCATACGGTATATGCATTTTTAATAGAAAGAGTCTTGCTCGAAATTATGTCAAAGGTAAGTGAGTGCGCGCATCTCCAACCAACCAAGCCTCCCTGCGACCCGAAAGGGGGCTTATAGCTTTGATCAAGAAATGATCAAGCGAAAAGAGCTTACTTGGAGTATTGATCAATCTCCTTTGCACATGATTCATGCCGATGCTGGTGGTGATGTCGGATGGGATCTTAAGCGTGCTTGGCCACAGATCACATACGATGTTCACAACACAAAGGCACCTTATATCATCTCTATAATATCTCACATATATATACATATATCTTACTTGAATTCATGTGTATGCGAGAAATCCCTTATTTGCTCAGCTAATTTTAATGTCATTCACGTATTGATACGGTTACAATAACTAAGTAAAATCTTTTCTCAAGAAAAGCAAAAACCTTTTTTAGTATTTTAAATTGTCAAAAATCTCTGAATTTTACTATTTCATGTTCTTTTGAATATTTTGCTAGTGATCATTTTGAGTATAGCTCAGCAAAGGGCAATTTCTTACTTTAATCGCACATGTTGCTGAGTCAGCTCCTGTTGTTGTGCTACTGTAGCGCTGAGAATAACAATTAAGCTGGAGTTCCCCCTCTCTTTTCTCTGTTGTTTTGGTGCTGCTAAAAGGGCGTGTCAGAGGCATTTGTGTTTTGATGCCTGGCTCAAGTGTGAGAACTAGGCGTGTGTGCAAAGTGCATACATCTCTCAAAGTAGAATAAACCCTCTGATGCAGTACCAAAACAACGCGTGGCCATAACTACTGATATAGAAGTGTTTAAGCCCTTTAAGTATGCCCCCTCCTGCTTTTCGGTATTATAATACTTAACGGAACTAAAAAACAGTGATAATCTAAAGCCCTTAACTAAACACAAAACAGATTTCTTTTAAAAAGTTCGAAAACATTATTTTGACTGATTCTATTTTTTGGCTAAACATTTCTGTTTATTTCAAACAATAAAAGTTTATAAAGGGTGGTTTCCAGAGAAAAATATTTACTTTAATCTTATTTTGAGTAAAACATTATTAGTAAAATATTATTTTACTAATAATTACTGCAAATTACTAAAATGCTTAACAAAAAAGCGATTTTCGACAGAATTTTTCAGTATTACTGCTTTTTTGGTGCAATTCGAAAACGTGATAGCCATAATTCACTCTTAAAAGGGTTGTCGAGGCCTCGATTTTTCGAGGCCTTGACTCGACATAGAAAACTCGAAAATTTTGAGTTTGCGAGTCCAAAACTCGAAGTCGAGCCTCGAAACTCAAAAGAATGACTAGAAATTTTTAATCGAAGCCTCGAAAAAGGAGAGAAGAAAATTCGAAATTTTTTATCGAGGCCTCGAGACTCGAAAAAAGATTCGAAACTCGAAAATTTTCGAGTCCAAAACTCGAAATCGAAACCTCGACTCGATATCCCTACTCTTAAAGATAGCAGAACACGGAAACTTTCTGAACGAAATTCGGAAAAAGCCGAAAAAAATTGTACGACTTTGCTTACAGCTTTTTCATATTATTTAGTCGGTGGTGGTATATTTTTCTATGTCAACATCTCGTTAGCCTGCCTAGGGTTGAGATGATCAAGCAAAATGGGCTTGCTTGATGTATTGATCGATCTGTCAGCCCCTCCCCTGTTTGTGGTTGGTCCTCGCCGAGCGTGGGGCAGCCGAATGTGATCATTTAGACGTGATGTTGAGAGCGCTGGATCACACATCGCATACGATGTTAGTAAATTAGAGGCACCACATATCCTTCCTACTCATATATATGCGGATAGGTGGCTAAGTTGCTCATTGTTTTTTATTGGATCTACCTTTCAAAATAGCTTTTAATATTCTAAATTTGCTTTAATTACTTAGCTTATACTTCAAAATTTGTTTTATTTTTAACTTTGTGTTTTATATTTTATTTTTATAAATATCAAATTTTTTCAATATTTTTTTTTGCAGAATAATGAACAGCAGTAGCACTAACTTCATGCTAACTAATCCATATACCTGCTTGAACGCAACCAGATTACAAAACTATTACTACTCTCTGCTATCTAATTTCAATCCAGGATTACCAGTAGGCCTATTACCACCTCCACCCTCAGCCCTCGCCCTTCAAAGTCAGAACAAACAATGGTTGGGTCAAGCATCACTGACCCTGCCCACCATCAGTTCTTCCACTCTGGCTTCCGGAATGGACTGGACCGCAGCTTTGTTGCCCTCCAAAACGGGCCAATCAGCATTTGAGCCTGTTCTACCTGCCAGTCTTTTTACCCCTGAGAAAAATAGCCTGACACCCTGCTGGACCAACGAAAGCAACTCTTTTGGCTCGATCAAGGCTGAGAAGGCGGAGTCTTCGGCAGGAGTGTCCCCTCTGTCATCGTGTAGCCCCTCCCACAATTGCTTATCTCCCAACGGTTGTTCCTCCTGCTCACCTCCGACCACTTCAAACCCACAGCAGCTTTTGCAGCAATCTGGCTGTAACGAAGTAGTTGACTTCAAACCCAAGTACACCTTCAAACAAAGGAAGGTCTAGCAAAAACTGAGAAAGTAGGCAACCGAGGAGAGGCTCCAAGTCAGTGCATGGTTTGCGGTGAAGGCACGACCTGTTGCCACTACGATATTCCTTCTTGCAACGGGTGTAAAACCTTCTTCGCAGATCCATTCTTGCATCCAAACCATATGCCTGTAAATACAAGGGACAATGTGACATTACAACTCGTAAGTTCCAAATCTGACAGAAAGTTTCTCTTGCACAAATTTTGAAGGGAATTTTTTGCAAGAAAAACTTTTGGCCAGTAAAATAAAACCATCAAATCCACTAACTAATTTTTGCTTTTCAGAGCGATGCCGAGCTTGTCGCCTAGCCACATGCTTAAAAGTAGGCATGAACCCCAGAGCCATGCACTACACTGATCCAATCAAAGTGGAAAAGTTTATTGGAGAACTCAATCAAAAAATAAAGAAACAAGAAGAAGAAAGAAAGAAAAAGACTCAGTTGCACAAACATCTACAGTTGGAGATGCCGATTCTGATGGCCTGCTTCTAAAAATGCTGATGTGTGCTGAGCTTTGCTGTTCCCACTACAAGAAAGCTCTGAAAATTCAGAAGAGCCTTCTATGAAGTTGGATTCTGCCATGCTCACCCCAATGTGGTACCTGCAAATGGCCAAGACACTGCCAGTATTCCATGAGCTGGAGTTTGCTGACCAGCAACATCTATTAAAAATATCGGAGTGAGCAGCCAAGTGTTGATGCAAGCTTATCAATCCAGTAAACGGGTCAATGGAGCCACCACTTTGACCATGCCACTTACAAGAACACAAGTGCAAATGTCAGTGCAGGAGTTTGTGCTCCTGAAAGCCATAATCTACACAGATCCGACTTTAGTAGAGCCATCCACCCCATTGGCACAATCTTCCCTGCAAAGCCAACGCGAAAGATTCTCCAAGCTGCTCTTCAAGCACATGCAATCACAAAGAGGGGCAGCTTCAGCAGCTAGAACATATGCTCAGCTGATCTTATCCGCCAATTCCGCTGTTGCGGAGATCAATCGGTAAGATTTTTTGCATTTTTTTGAATTAAATTTTTAATAATTTTTTTTCTTTTTTCAGAAAAAGATGTAAAGACAGCATTGTCACTGGCTTAGGATCCATTATTTGAATGATGTTGTTGCAAACACTTGATTAGCCATTAGTTTTCAAAATAATATAGTTGAATGTTTGTAAAGATTTATTTGTACATTTAAAAGTTATTTATGCATAATTTATTGCATTCCAAATAATAAAATTTTTGTTTTATTAAAATTGCAGTGAAATAACGTTTATTTTTATCAAGGAAATTCACAAATAATTTTAAACAAAGCAAAAATTTTTTTGAGCAACAAATAAAACATTGATTCTTATATTTGCTTTATGTGTTTTCACAAATCAAGTCTCTCAATTGCTTTTGCAATAAAGTTCTCAAGCCAACTTTAGTTTGAACGTATCCCGCAAAATTCATGAAAGTAGCTTTGATCGGCTAGTACTTCTAAGATTTACCCATTCAATTCTTCCTCCAAAAAACAGTTTGTCAAGCTGTATCACCAAAATCAGCAGCCTGGTCGATCTAAAACTATGTTGTTGCCAATTTCATTTTGTGACTAAAAAATTTTGGTCATACTTACACTCCCAATATGAACGCTTTGCACAGCCGTTTCTGTAATTTCTGCTCTTCGTTCACGGTACCTGGATAATGACTGGGCATCTCTCGATAGCGGCTTAGACTGGGAAACAGGTTTGATAGCTCTCCCCTAACTATTGAAAACGTTCATTTTGGTTTCTTGAGAAAAAAAAATTCCTTGCGAAAAAATCATTTTTCAGAATTCGAATATTTTGTATGTTTTGAGTAATTTTCATCACTTTAATCGGTTGAAATTTCGATGTAATGTAATTTATGTTTTCCAGATTCTTGTGTGTGCTTTGCGAGCTCAAGAGCTACAAATTTTTTACAGACAAAAAATAAAATCTGGAGGACTTGCCAAGACGAATCAATGCCTAAAATCAGATGCCGACGGGAAACATTTCGATCTTTTTCAGATTTGCTTTTTGAAATGCTGTCTAAGTTATTCAATTTTTCAAAAAAAAAATTGTTAAGTAATTTATGAAGCTTATGAGCTGCACTCCAATATAGAGCAAAATAATCCTGCAGTGCTCAGTGATACATCGAAAGTTGAATCATAATAGCTGTCTCCTTGTCAAAAATATTCGAATTCCCAAAAATGATTTTTTCACAAGAAATTTGTTTCTCAAAACCAAAATGTACATATTCGACGGTAAGGTAATTGGTTTCGAACCATGAAGTTTTTTCAAAGGGTCTTAGCGAAAATATTTTACAGATTAAACAATTTTAATTAAAAAGCACCCTGTACCTAAAATCGACATGAATGGTTTGCACCTTGCAGTGGTTCAATTACAGCAAATCAGCAAAAAATTTGAAGGTATCAAAGAGCTTTTTAAGCTATCGGGTTTTTCCGGCAATGCAGCAGAAAATGTGGAGCAGAACACATCTGCGAGATCAGTTTTCTCATCATTATTTTCAAAAAGCCAACAATTTTGATGATTTTTCCAGGGTAGGGTAAGCCTTTGCAACCAGAAATCAACCAGGCGAGGGTTTGACTAAACAAATTTTTTTCAAAATGCTGCAGTTTTTACGAGCGAGCTTCTTCTTTTTCGTCTTTCTTTTATTTTAGCTTTGCCTGTTGTTATTTTTTTAGCTTGTGTTAGTGGACTATTTGCTTTGGGATGCACTCGAAATTGTTTTTCTCCATTTTTTGTAGTGCGGGAAATATGCTTGATTCTGTCACAGCACATCACATTTTTCACCTTGCGTCTAAGCTTGCGCTGGAAAATCTACAGGAATCACTGAAGCAAAAAAAGTAAAGATAAGAAAATAAAATTGAAATACGGGTGGACTAATCATCAAATAACTAGTCAAATCCGCAGTCAGTTGAATAATTTACATTACAATAATTTTATACCCTCTTTAAAGGAGTAGGAAAAGCCATCTAGTTTGAAAAAGTGGAGAATTCGGTGGCGAAAAAAATTCGGTGGCGCAGTGCGTAGCGTCTGTCTTTGATGATCATAAAAAGGTGTGCAAGTTCGATCCTGCATGCCTGCACTTAACTTTTTTTTGGCTTGTTTGATCAGTTCTAGGGGTGATTGGGGTCGCTGATTCTGAATTTAGCATCAAAAAAGTCTAATTGCATCTAAAACTGGCCAAACAAGCTAAAAAAATATGGCGTGCCACCACGTGGGATCGAACCTGCACACCATTTTGGGCCAAAAAACACAAACACTTAACCACTGCACCACCGAGGCAACTATTTCAAACCTGAATGGCTTTCCCCCATGCTTTAATTCGTTATGATCTTGTTTTCTTGCAATTTATAGTTTGAAAACTCAGATTCAAGTCATCAAGGTTGTCTCAAAAGTTTTGTGGCCGATATTTTTAAAATTTTTGCATTAAGTTTTTCATATTTTAGGTTACTATTTTGTAGCCCAGTTCCATAGCTACAAAATGAGCGGTCGATCATAATTATTTGCCGTGAAATGAAAGGAGGTAGGATGAAAAAAACCTTTTTTATACGATTTCGAACAATCGACAAAATGACAAAAAAGAAATTCGCCAAATACGAAAATTGTCGAAACAAATATTGCTAAAATGAAAACCGCCAAATCGAAATCCGCCATAACAAAATTTACCAAATTGAAATTTGCCAATACGAAATTTGCCAAATGTCAGTTTCACCTGAAAAACTTTGCTCAACACTAAATTGCCACCCTATTTTTTTAGCAAAATCTACTTTCGGCAAATTTCAACCAGGAAAATTTCGTTTTGGTGAAATGCGATTTGGCAATATTCGTTTCGACAAAACATACGTTTGACATTTTGCCAAATTTCTCTTAACAACATTCTCCCATCTCTAGCAAAGGCCCACAAGAATCCAGTCGGTCTTGAGATGAAATAGAGCTTCAAGTCTGTCTTATTCACAGTCGTGTACTCTCTGTCTCGCAGGAAGTGTTGAAGAGAGCAAAAGAGGTGGTGGTCCGATGAGGCGATGTCCGGCAAGTAAGATTACGTGGCTGGCATAATAACACTTGGAGATCTGAATGTGAGTGAGTGATTGAGTGACTGAACAAAGTGGTGTATCAACTTTGTATTTTTCGGCGAGGGTTAAAAATTAACCAAATTTCCTTTTTTGAAAATGCTTTTGAATTGTTTTTTCACGCTTAAATATTTCATCATTGCGAGGAAAAATCAAGATCGACATCTCAATTCGTAGCTGTGGCACTAAGCTACAAAATGATATATTACATGCAAATACAAATGTAAAAACTCAATGCAAAAAGTTTAAAAATATCGGTTGCAAAAATTTTGAGATTTTGGCTTACAATTTCAAAAAGTATAATCTTTTTAAATTAAATTATGGTTAACATAATCACCTTAAAAAAAGGGGGACCAAGGCAAAAAATGGAAACGCATTCTTCACTAGATCCAGACCAAACTATAAATTCACATAACTTCTCTTTTAAGACTTAAGAGTACTGATACTTTATTTTCTCTACAATTTCGAACTTGTAAATTTTACAGAAGCCGAGTAATTGGCCTTTGACAAACATGGAAGACATTGATGAACAAATGAATTTAAACAAAAATCCTAACTATTTCAATCTTTGCATCTTGATTAATATTGAAATGGCTAAAACATTTCTGTGTTCCATCAGCTAACATTGAAATCACAAGTAGGTTCTTTTAACAAAATTAAAAGTTAATTAAAAGCATCTATAAAATCTGAGAACGTTCAAAAGCGTTTTTTTTTTAATTTCGGACCAGGTACAAGGAAATTTCGTGTTTTCACCAGTCGCTTGCTTCCCAAAAATTTGGGTCACTGTACCAGAAAACCTATTTCTTCGTCAGATTTACTTAAATGAGTCAAAAAAAGGGTTAAACAAAAAGTTACGGCCAAAAAAATTCACCCTTCACCATTTCCTCAAATAAAATTTTGACGTAAAACTTTTTCTTTTTACTAAGCAAACCTGAGATCCTGATTTGTGTTCAGTATAGTCGATTTGCATGTGAAGCTGCTCTTGGAATTTAAAAGGGCAAAACTTTTTTTGTCACAGATTCACTTCTTTTTGTCACAGATTCACTTTTTTCTGTCACAGATTTGATTTGTCACAGATTCACTTTTTTCTGTCACAGATTCACTTTTTTTTGTCACAGATTCACTTTTTTTGTCACAGATTTCCTCATTTCTGTCCCAGATTTAGCTCAAACCACAGGGGGACCAAGCACTTACAAAATGGTCAAAAAATTTTCTCTCATAACAGCCTGAAAGTTTTTCTATAACGTTTCTATCATGTTTTAAGCATTTTCGCCAAAATTATTTTTTCCGCAAAAATTTTTGCCTTGGGGACCAAGGTCCCATTTCAGGCTCCTGAAAACTTTGGACTACCTTGGTCCCCAAGGCAAAAATTTTTGCGGAAAAAATAATTTTTGGCGAAAATGCTTAAAACATGATAGAAACGTTATAGAAAAACTTTCAGGCTGTTATGAGAGAAAATTTTTTTGACCAATTTTGTAAGTGCTTGGTCCCCCTGTGGTTTGAGCTAAATCTGGGACAGAAATGAGGAAATCTGTGACAAAAAAAAGTGAATCTGTGACAAAAAAAGTGAATCTGTGACAGAAAAAAGTGAATCTGTGACAAATCAAATCTGTGACAGAAAAAAGTGAATCTGTGACAAAAAGAAGTGAATCTGTGACAAAAAAAGTATTGCCCAATTTAAAAGCACTTGTGAATCTTCAAATCCACTCGAGAATAACAATCATTTGAATGACAAATTTTTTGAACATTTTTTTAATGTTTGGAAATAATTTTTTTTCAGAAATCTTTATTGCAACACGTGACTTTAATGTGTAGTGTTTTAATGGATGGATTTTACTGTTACGAACAAAAAGCAGACACACTTGTTTTCCAAATGGATGGGTTCCAATAAGAATGAAATTAAATTTCATCTCAGATGCAGCCGAAAATGTAAAGTGAGTACCGTATTTTCTTTATTAACGGTAAATATTGCGCGTTTGGTAACCCTTCATATTATTCTTTTTTGAAACGAAAAATCTACTACCTTGGCCCCCTGTTTTTTTTTGAAAATTATTTTTCTTTTTTATCCTAAAAACTATTTATTTTCACAGTCGACGCTTGATTTAACGACGCTCAGAGGACCGCTTAAAAAAGCTGTCATTAAATCGAGCGAAAATGTTCAACCTTATAATAAGTCCCTTGTTGCGTCTTCGACGCAAAGAATTTACCAGAGCTGTCCCTATCCCCCTGCTAGCCGCAAATTCCTTTTCATTGGCCTGCAGGGGAAGATCAAAACATATTTATTTGTAGTATGTACAGCCTGAGTGTCTGCATCTCTGGTCTACAGTCTCTGGCTCTAGACCAGAGAGGCAGCTGCCTAGAGCTAAAAGCAATCAGTTGTGTTAAAAAGTGTTGGGCGAAAAGCCTTAGAAAGAAAGCTATTTGTTGTAAAAAGAAAAGAAAGTAGAAAAAATAAAGCTATTCGACCGCATTTATTTGCTATTGATTTATTTAAAGTAAAATGGCTAGGCCTATATTAAAAGCCCCCCTCCCCTATTCCGACTAGCCCTCAAATCCCTACTAAAATGAGCGCGTACTTGACCTAAAAATTCTGTGTCTGGCAGCCGAGGATTTAGACCGCCCAAAGGCTGTCGTCACACCCTAGTGCAGAATCGTTGTCCAAAATATGCCTTGGTCCTCCCTGTTGTTTTTTTGTGAGAAATAGCTTGGTTCCCCTTGCTGTTTGTTATTTGGTCATGGTGATAAAGGTGATCATGTGAACCACAATCATCTTAATCACTGTAATCATTTCAGTTACCATGTCCACACTAAAAAACAACAGGGGGACCAAGACATATTTTGGACAACGATTCTGCACTATAAACGTTAGATCAAGCGAAAATGTTTAACCTTATAGTAAGGCGTTGTTGAATCGAAGTGTCGTTATAAAACACGTTTACATCGCGTAAAATTTCAACATTCGAGATTGACCCGAATTTTTCAGATTTTCGGGGGTTTGAAATAAAAAGCGCGCCGGCGTGCTCATCAGAGGAAATAAGATAACCTAAAAGTTGGCTGATTTCTCCAGGAAAATTGATGCTCTCGATATAACACTGCTAATGGCTGGTCCGGGAGTGTGTTATATCGAGAATAGACTGTATTGTCAGACGTGACTCTTTGCTGCATATATCTCCAAAATACATTTTTTTGATTTTTTTGGGTACAACCAAGTAGGTTCGAAACAGTATATATAAATTCAGATTGAGAACACGAATGCAAAAAGAACTTTTTTCTATTGTTCTAAATCCAATGAAACGCGTAGGACTGAATATAGAAGAATATGTGCTGCTAAAAGCAATAATGTTTTTCAGCTCAGGTTATCCAAAACATTTTTCAATTTACTTTTTTTAGTTTTAGTGCCAGAAGATTTGGACCCAAAAGATAGAGTGCTTTTAAAACAAGAGTCTCAACGGTACTCTAGAATACTTTTGCACCATTTGCAAACTGAATTAGGAGCTTTAGCGGGAGCTAAAAAGTTCAGTAATGTTCTTCTGTTAGTTTCATGCATTTTAACCTGTGTAAGTTGATCCTTCGTAGTTTTAACATCAATTTGCTTAGTTTCAGAGTAAAAATATGAAAGAACACCAAGCTTATATTCGTTATGTACTGCAAACAGATCAAAACTATGCATCTTATGTGAATGCTGTTATGTTTAATTAAGATGTGCCTAAAACCTCCAAATCATATTTTTTTAATTCAAAGTCAAAATACTTGTTGGTATTTTTAGTTAAAATTTTATTTTTTAGCCGTATAAGAGCAATAAGTACTGAATAAAGTATTCTATTTTTGGTGAAATGCCTTAAAGAAAATATCTGGAAGCCCTGATCAAAAGCCTATAAAAAATCTTGGTCGGCATTTTTCTGGAAATGGAGTTTCCAAAAAACTTAGGCGAGATTCATTTGCTTTTTCTATCTTTCGTTAAGCTTAGGCTTTAGGCAGGAGTTTACCAGCCTTATGTTAGAATGGACTTAAGATATGTTTAATTTAATGTTTTTCAAGATATGTTTAAGCCCATCCTTACTTCTACCTTCAGCCCAAGCTTAAAAAGTGGACAAAACATCAGGGATACCAAGGCGACAATTTCGTAAAGTGCCAAAAAATGCTGTGGGTTTCTATTTTTATTTCTGCCACTTTCTTGTGCACCCATTCTAAAAACAAATAATAAACACCTGGTGGTGCGAAATTTCGTGGACAATCTTTGAGATCGTTATTGAACGTTAAATTATTTAATATACGAAAATTTTAAAAACGCAGCTTTTGTAGCTCTATTAATCATCTTTCCGATAATATATAAATTTTTATTGGTATATCTTGAAAAAGTTATTTTTTGGGTACAAACACATGTGAGATCATTTTAAGATCTTGACGGACATTTTTTATCAATAAACTGATCAAAATTTTAAACTTTTTTTTTATTAAAAGACCTAATTGTGCATTTAAGAAATGGACCGTACCGGAGTATAAGCCGGCACCGAACCACCACCCCCTTCCCCTAAATGAAATTTTTTCAAAGTGTTCTCAAACACCCTTTATCGACCTAAAATCACTTCAGTAGTTCAAAAAAAGACATTTTTTGAATTCTAGTCAATAAAAAATTGAGTTTTGAGCATTTTGAAATTTCGACCATTTGCCTGTTTTAGCATGTTTTGGTCACTGGAGCTGGGCAAAAAAAGCCTCTAAATGCATTTTTGTTGAAGAGTCTTGCTCGGAATTATGTCTGAGGTAAGTGAGTGCGCGCATCTCTAACCAACCAAGCCCCTGCGCCCTCTTCGGGGGCTTGGGGTTGAGATGCGCACACCCACATGCCTTTGACGCAAATCACTCGAAAGTGACCATAGATGCATAAAAATGTATGCATACCGGAGTTTCTTTATGCGGTAGGCCCCAGTCAACAAGTCTGTGATCAACATCCTCTTTTTACACTAAATTGGCTTTTTTGGTCCATTCCCAGCCCAATACAGCCCTAAATCCCTTCAAAAACAGTCAAAATAGGTATTTTTTGATGGTCCCAAAACTAAATTTTTTTATTGACTAGAACTAAAAAAGGGTCTTTTTTGAGCTTCTGAGGCAATTTTGTTTGGAAACACTTTTAAAAAAATTTCATTCGGGGGTGGGAGGTTGGAGGAAGGAGTATACTCCGGTAGCGCCAAATTTTTTCATTAAAATCATTTAGTTCAATAACGAGCTCAAAGTTTGTCTGCGAAATTTTGGACAACCAGGTAGTGTGTCATCGAGTTGTAGAAAGGTCTAAAGATACTATGCAGCAAATACACTGATTGTCTATTTCTTATATTGAATAAGTGAATTTTCTTACACTATGCACCGTCCACTCAAGGTTTCGCCAGTAACATCCTTTTGCCAGTACGAGCTTAACAACACAACATACGACAATGAGATACTAACATAGGTTCTCACCATTCATGCTGAGCCCCAGAGATCGGATTGTCTATTACATGAGCTGCGGGGTCCAGAGAAGCGCTTCAGAAGTACCATCATCTAGCTATGGAACAGCCATCTTCTTGAACGGTCCAACTTAGGTTCCAACATCGGTCTTCATGCAGTCTATTAACTTTACTCTACCTCGGGTCATATTACCGGATCCTATCTCGGTCAACACCACACCCCTTTCGCCTTCGATCATCACTCTCAAATACCCACGCGTAACCGTAACTTGTAACCGGGTTTCATACACACACAGGTTTCATGCCCAGTCACAGACCCAAAGACTCAAAAAGCTCACTAGCCTGGGCTTCGGCCCTCTCTCCTCTCATCCTTGATTACCTCCAGTCTCGAGAATCTTTAGAGTTTCCGGAGGGCCACCCTTACTGTCGATCAAACGCTTCAGTTTGGGGTCTACTTTGAGCATCAGGCCATTTTTTTCGCTTTCCAAAATTGCACAGAAACATAGTCATGGCGAGCTAGATTATTCTTTTAGCTTCTAGAGAACAAAGCTAAAATTATTTGTGAACAACGGCTGAGTTTCTTATGGTTGAAGATCAACCGTCTTTCAAACGGGTCTTTATCACACTTTTTTTTTCGTTCTTTAACAGTCGCATGGTAGAAACTACCCTTCTTAAAAATGGCTTTTCCTAAAAATCTTGCAGAAAACTTAGTTAAATTGTCGAGTCCAGATATTGTGGTGCCAAAAATAGTGATCCTAGTTTGGCAAATTTTCAAACTCTTGTGTTGAAAATAGTTTTTTTGTCACTACTGTAATATACCCCCCACCCCACCAAAAAACCCTCCTGTAATATAACCTACCAACAGCCCCCCCCCAATAATTTTTAGGCTTAGCCCTTAGGCTTCCGGTCGTAGGCATTAGGCTCAGAGACAACACGTAATAATTTCACCACTTTTCAAAAAAAGTATGGTTTTGGGGTACCTGAAAAATTATTGGCAGGGGGGGTATATTACAGTAGCTTTTTTTGGGGGGGGGGGGTTTATATGACAGTAGCGTGCTTTTTTTCTAGTATGTTATTTGTAATCAGGTACTTCAACTAATACAAAAGTAATATTTTTAATGTTCATATTTCGTAAATTGTAATTTTGTCAAATCTATGGCTTTTCACTGATAATAAGAGTCATTTTTAACTGCAAAAAACGAGATTTTTTCCACAATAACAGCGTTCACATGGCGAATTTATAATATACTAAAAAGCTACTAATCAAACAGATGATGAAAATAAAAAAATATTAACATCAAGCCTAATTAAGTCAATGACAATTTTTTGGCTAACAGCACGAATTTCAGTGCTGAACTATGAATTCACACCAGTTTTTTTAGCAGTCTGAAGGTCTTGTTATCAAATAACAACTATTAGTTCTGAACTTTGTATTTTTTTAGAGGCCCCTATTCTTAAAAATATTTTTTCTTGCCTTTTTTTATCTTTTAAGTTAAGCGAAATTTTTTGTTCAATGTTTTTGATGTTGATGTATATAGCTTAATGTCGCTTGCTCCTACTTTTCTTTTTAAAATTGTATTTGAATACAAAATTGATTGAAAAAAAATTACACAATCACAAATAAAAACAAAAGACATGTTAGTAAAATAAAATAATTCTTTTCTTGGAATACTTAAAATTATTTTGTATGCAATTATAAAATTTTACTATAGTCTTGCTATGAATTATCATTTGAAAAAATCGAAAATGAAAAAACAACATATTGTAAAGCAGTATGTTGACTAACAATCATGTTTTTTCAGATTCTTAACAGTAACATGAAAAAAAAGAAAATGTTGCTTTTGCTAAAAACATATGGTATATTAATCAGTTTCAGCTGTTCTCGAATCTTTTACGGCTAAATTTTACGTCTATTAACACGTCTGGAGCCATAGTGATGAGCTGGTTTTTTCGGTGCAAAATTTATCAGTGACAATTTTAAATTATACATGATGCCCGGTAACCATTAATGGTTCTTCAAAATATTAGCTTTCTTATTGGTTACTTTCTTGGCTACTTCTTTAGTTGCCCTCTATACTCGGCTTTTTTTAAAGTGACTCAAAATCACTTCCCGTACTTACTTTTTTGCTCGAAACAATAAAAAAATGAACAAATTCAAAATCAAAAAATTGAATTTTGTCAAAAAAAAAGTTGCCTCACACTCCTTAGTGGTAGATGGTCATTTTAGGGTGTTTTGGGTGATTTTCGTGGGTTTTTTCACATTTTTCTTGCTGGAACTGGGCGAAAAGACTCTTTAAAGGCGTTTTTTTTCAAGAGTCTTGCTCGGAATTGTGTCGCATGTGAGCATACCTGCACGCTGCGAAAAATCGGCGCCGGGCGCCGACCCAGCGCCGGGTCTACTAAAAATCGGCGCCGGGCGCCGACGCCTAAAAGAGGAAATACGGCGCCAGGCGCCGGCATCAAGCCATTTTGTAAATAAAATAATAGAATGTAACAAAGACTAATCTAACATTTTATGCTTTTAAATAGAAATCTCTATATAGTATTTGGACAATGTTTGTCATTCTGTCTGTCACGTTTTTGGTTTTTTGTATTTTTTTCGCGTTTTCTGATAAGAACTCGGGAAAAGCTCAACGTTACGTTGTAGCCCGAATCCTTGCCACATTTTAAGCTATCGCACGGCTCATTTGGCCGACACCCTGAGACGTCACTTAATTTTAAGGTTCGTCGTGCACGGTTTTTGACCCTTTTGGGCATTTTTTTGAATAGTAAGGGTTTTTTTCGGGGATTTTTGTACCGAAGTCGGGAAAAGCTCAACGTTACGTTGTAGCGCTAATTCTGAGCTACATTTTGAGTTATCGCACGGCTCATTTGGCCGACACCCCTGAGACGTCACTTAATTTTTAGGTTCGTCGTGCAGGGTATTTTAGGGGTTTTTGATACTTATGGGCAAAATACCTTATGGGCAAATACCGAGACGGGGCGCCGGTAATGTGACGAAGGGGGCGAAAACGGCGGGGGCGAAGACTACAACCACGGATGAGTCAAGCACGTAGCGGGGCGTGTTGTCCTTATTGTTATCTTCGCTGTGCAGGGCGCTATCGTTATTTTTGTTGTGCGGGGGCGTTGTTGCCGTTATCTTTACATAATAAAGTTGTTACAAAGTTTTGCGCCCAGCGTTTTTCCTAATGATCCGCTTCCTAAAATAATTTTTGTGTGTTAATATTGCTGTTATATGCCCAATGTTTTAATAGAGTATATTTTGTCAAATCCATTTTCGGCGGTAAATACAAAAATGTTTTGTTATTAGGCGCCTGTAAGGCGCCAGTCCACCTAGTTTTTTGTATTAGGAATAGCAACAATTATAAGAAATTAAAAATTTATCATATTGCGGTTATAAACAAGCATTGTTTTGCTTTTTAAAAGTACTGGGCAAGTGGAGCTTTTTCTGCCGGCTGTCAACATAGCTGTTATGCTGAACATACGCTCAGCAGCTGCAGTACTTGCGGGAATAGCTAATAAATCATTGGCTATTTTTGTCAAAGATGGGTATGCCTATAACGAGTCGAGGAAATAGTGGATAACTATGTTCATCAGATAGTGGAGAACATCAAAAAAAAGCAAAAACCGGTGATGAAATCTTGTGATTTACATGTGATAAACATAAAAAATAAAAATTTACTATAAGATGTAAAATAACTTGTCTGCAAAAAAATCTAAGAAAATTTTGAATTTACTAAAACATTGTCAAGACAGCTGAAATCTTAACATTCAGGCGCCGGCGCCGCAGCTGAAGTGGCGCTGGCGCCGGCGCCGGCGCCCGACTGTTAATATTTTTTAGCCAGCGCCGGCGCCCGGCGCCCGGCGCCTGGCGCCCGTCGCCGGCGCCCGTGCAGGTATGCATGGGAGTCTGTGTGCCCAGTCTGAGATTATTGATATAGCTCTTTTGAAATACAGCTGGCTATTTTGAAGAAAGAAGAAAGGAAGTCACTTCCCCTTTATCATTTGATTTTGTAAAACACTTCGTCGACAAATATATTATTTTTGCTAAAGTAAATTCGCCTAAAAGGGATGATGGGCTGTATTGAGAGGGGAAGGGAAAAACAGGGGCCACTTTTTTTAGCTGCTTTACCATGTTTTTCAACTCGGGCCGTGGCAAAAATAGACTCTATATAGACTCTATACTTCTCGGAATCATGTCTAAGGTAAGTGAGTGCGCGCATCTCTAACTCTCAAGCCCCCTGCGCCCCCTTTCGGGGATTTTCGGGGACGCAGGGTTCTTGGGGGCTTGGGGCGCACACCCACATACCTTAGACACAAATCACTCGAAAGTGACTCTAGATGCATAAAAACATATGCACATTAGAGTTTTTATATGCGGTAGGCCTCAGAAAGTGAGAACCTATTCAAAATCAATTATTTTTACCTAGATTTTGCTTCAAAGTGGCTAAAATTGGGTCAAAAATTTCCTTAAAAAGACTATTTATACCTGAGAGGTGGAAGTCCATTTTTTGACGAAATATAATTTTTTTCAGAAAGTGTTTAGAAATGTTTCTTTTATCGTCCTGAGCAGAAAAAATGAGATTGGAAAGTTATTTCGGTTCACTTTTCGAAAAATCCGAGTATGGGGACTAAAGAAGTGCCTTTTGTTGAATTGCGAGGTTCGAGTGATATAGAATTTAGGGTGCTTCCAGCACAAAACTTTTGAGTCATCCAAAATACTTGTAACTTCTAGGGCCTTAGGCTTATTGGTGGGCCAGCGTATGTTAGAATGGTCTAAGAAATGGCTTACGCATTTGTTCCGGGGTCCAGGACCAACATTTGGGTACTTTTTACTTAAGTTTAAAAAGGAAAAATCGAAGTTAGCTAGCTCAATTATCAGTTAATAAAGGACGGTATAAAAACCTTTTAAAAATATTTCTATTACGAAGTCTCTCTAATAGCCAAAATTTTTTAACCGAAGGCTGAAAAAGGATCGAAAAAGAGACGATACCTAAGTCCGGAGTGAAGGATGACATAATCAACAACGAAAGAAGCCAGAATTTTCAAACTGAAGGCTTTTACAATTCTAAAATTTTTGCCGCTTAGTCAGTGGCTCATTTAGTGGCCAAAAGCTCATCTATATGATGTCAGAAGCCACATATGCAACTGAAAACTAAAAACCGCACCAAATGAATAATTTTGGAAAAAAGTAAAAAAAAACGGAGGACCCTGTTTCGGATATTTTTAGTGAGTAGTCTGTTTGAGCATTCACAAACAGCCTCTTTATTGTAAATGCGCCTTTAGATGTGTCTTTAAAAAATAAGATTCCTGAAAGATGTACATTGTTTTAAATTTATTTTTAGCCAAAAATCATCACATAATATGCACATTACTTTAAGGGGGGGACTTTATATACGCATCGCCTTAGGTCACAGGTTCGACTACCACTGGGTTCAAACCCTGTTTTTTTTTTGCTTTTATTTACAAGTTTAGTGTCAAAATGTAGCCAGAGTTCTGGGCTTTCATTTGAGCTATCATACAGATGGAAAGTTAGTATAAAGTTAGAGCTAAAGTATAAAAAACATTGAACCATGTCCAATTCGATGGAATATTCAATAGGACTATCCCAGTACTTTTCGGTAGTATCCTGGAACTGACGTTTTTTCCCAATTTTAATTTACATACTCATTTGCAACCTTACACTCAAAATGTAGTCCTGCTTCTTGCCGTCATTTTCAAAATATGGTTGTATAAAATAATGTGAATTGAAATCGCAATAAAAGTCAGTTCCTAAATAATACCGAAATCCTCCCCCTCAATAGTACTCTATTGTTCCTTGGTCAAACCTTCGCTAGCTATCTTGTTTTTCGGTAGTGATTTTGGTGTGAAAAAATTTCTATCTTGTTCGCCATGAAATTCTGAGTCTAGAAAGACACTAAACGCGTGGACAAATAAATAAAATTGGTGGAGGCTCAGGCTATATAAGTCTAAGTACGCATCGTTTTGGCTGGTTTCCTCGAATTTTGATGGTCATTTGCCAAAAATCCCAAAGTCGAGGCAGTTGATGACAGCAAATCAGTGCTGGAAATGATTGCAATCGATTGCTCGATGATTTTTGGACCTAAAAGTCAAAAAACTTGCTAAAAAAGTAAATTGAAACACCCCCAGAAGGACTTGAACTTTCGACAAAAGGCGATGCGTATATAAAGTCTCTTATCGACGAGCACCCCCTGAGGGAGCTTGGGGAACTTTCTCATAACAAAAATTTTCCAACGTGGGTTTTGTCAAAATAAAACTTGAAAAAAGTTTTTGTAATTTCGTTTTTCTATTAACGACACCTTGGTCCATATTAAGGAAATTAAGTGTTTGGGTACAAACTAAAGTCTATAATGTGTCGAGTTGGCCACCTTTTCGTGGAAATTTGATGAGCGGTGGCCTTCCGAAGTTAGGTATTCAGAAAATCCAGTACATTTCTCAAAACAATAAGTGAGAATGTGATGACGTACACTCATTGAAAAAAAAGTATTCGACGCAAAATGAGATGCTCTTTCTAACGAGCATAGAAAATACAAAATCTGTTGTAAACTGTGGAGAAAAAAGTGTGTTTTTTCAATAAACCAGCATTTTTTGTGAGATCGTGATTGAAATTTATAATGGCTCATTTATAAACGTTGTCGTTGTCGTCGTTGTCGTTGGAATATTTTTTTTATAAAACCATTTTTTTCGCCAATGACGACGACAACGACAACGTTTATAAATGAGCCATAAGAAAGCCATACAAATTAAAGTTAGTGATCACATTTTACAAATTAATATTTTGAAAGACCCTGTATCTTCCTTATAATGACAATTTAAAAGGTTTGAATGCGCGCGGCACCCTATAGATTTTGTCAATAATGTTGTTAAATTATTATTTATGTTTGAATTTCAAACTTTAAACGTTAATGTCTGTTCGATATCAATCGCAAAAGTAAAATTTCTGGAGCAGTGGAAATCGGATAATCTGGCATTGTCAAGCAACGTTCGGCTCGGATAGTTAATTGTTATAAACTTTGAACAAATTGAAAAGCTTATTTTCCAAACAATAAATGCAAATAAAAAATGGTCGTGCGCGATAGCATATGAAGTGCACCAAAGGCCTCACCTTCCCTTCAAAGAGTATTTTTCTCTAAGCCAACTTTTTTCACGTTTCCCCTATTTCAAACTTTTTGCGCCGAAATGAGGGTATTTGGCAGCTTCGAGGCCAAAGACCAGCACACTCCGCATTGCAATGGATTGGGTGAGAAAAATTCAAAGGAACCCAAAATAGTAGGGAGTGGACTGCACGTCAATCTTCACCGTTCCCCGCAGATTCAAAACATTGAAATTGCCTTGATAAGGAAAAAAGGGGTCTTTTAAGCCTTGGTCTAAACTATTTTGTGGTTTGAACTTTTTTTTCAACCAAAACATAAGACTAGCTGTGGCTTCTGCTGCCGTTCGTTTAATTGTACCCAAGGTTGATTTGTGATGTATGTTCAAAGGCGCTCCCTAGCATGCATGGTCATGCTCAGAGTTGGCGCTTTCACACGATCGTTTATTTTGCTTGATGTTTGGCTATGTTGGCTTGATCTTGTATGTTCAGCGCTTCGCATCACTTTTCTCGTGTTTGCTTGCCTATTTCATAAAATATTGATATTTGTTGTATTTAACCATCGAAAAAGTAGTATTTTAAGTCATTGTGATAAACTAACAAAATCTCTCATTTATTTATTTACTTTTCACAATGGGTAGTTTCGAATTTTGAAAAAAGCAAAAATTATTTGAATATTTTCAAAAATTTTTGTGGAGTGCATAAACATCGAGATAACTTTTTGTACTGTTTTCAAGTTTCACGCCAAATACAATTACATTTGTTATCTTTAGTCTTGTTTCACTTTTTGATCCCTAAAAGACTACAAAAATTACCTTTTAGTTCAAGCTAAATATGTATGTTTTACATTTAAACAAATTGAATAAAAATTGTTTTATTAAAAAATGGATAATTTTCTGTTTTATTAAATGTTTGTTTTTATTGTTTGCAATATTTTTTTATTAGTTTCAGCCCAAAAAAAAAATTTAGGGGGGGGGGGGCTATTCGCTACTAGCACCGAAAATTGTTTTAAGAAGCACGAGTGACGTTTACTTTTCTGTCGTTCATGTCCCGTGCTCATTTTTTTGGCTGTACTTTTTTCTGTATCGAGAAAAAAATCTCAGATCCAAGTCTCAAAAATGAGCTATTGACAATGAACATTTGAATGCAAAATTTTGGATAAAAATGCCCAGTCTGGCACTAAAGAGAGAATTGGACATGTTTCCGCCGAAATTGGAGACTCAGTGTAAACCATATTCGGTCAAAAAATGTGAAAAATATGCCTTGGTCCCCCTTGTTGTTTTTTAGCAAAAAAATTTTTATTTCCATAGAAACTTATTTTCCCGTTTTTTAAATACTTTCGAGAGGAAAAAATTTTCGGTTAAAATTTTTGTTGCCTTGGTCCCCCAAGCTAAGAAACAAAATGCCACATAACCTGGAGTCGTACTCGAGACCTAACTCTCAAGCACTGAACCAGCAACTGAATCATGATAATCTAGCCTCGCATAAGCCAAATCATAAAATTACAGGTCATAGATGTGTGAGAACACAAATTTACGAGTTCCATGTTTTTCAAAACTCATTTTCGCGGGCTCCATGTTTTCCGAAACTCATTTTTTCGAGTTCCATGATTTTCGAGTCTCATTTTTACGAGTTATAATTTCTCGAGTCTCATTTTTACGAGTTTGAGTTTTACGAGTTCAGATACAGCCGTGTCAGACCTTGCCTTTTTTATTCAAAATTTTGTATTCAGATGTTGATTGTCAATAGCTTATTTTGAAGCGCTAAATCCGAGCTACTAAAATGCACTAACAGAATTTTTGGCCCTATCCCTGAATCCGGTCCATATTTTGCCTTGGTCCCCCTGTTGTTTTTTTTGCGAATTTTCAGCACAAATTTATTCATCGCGCTCGAAAAACAGCACAAATTTTAGACTTTAAACTAATTTTATTCATCGCGCTCGAAAACAGAATAACTAGGCATAAATTTTAACCATCTGATCGAAAAACATTTTCAATAAAATTAGTTTAAAGTCTAAAATTTGTGCTGAAAATTCGCAAAAAAAACAACAGGGGGACCAAGGCAAAAATGGACCGGATTCAGGGATAGAGCCGATTTTTTTTCGTTCAATGCAGTCAACTGTCGATTTAACGACTCCCTCAGTTGATCCCCAGGGTGTCGTTAAATCGAGGGTTTACTTTACAAAAAAAAAGTACAGCCAAAAAGTGGACACGGAAAAATGATGACGGCAAAATGAACGTCACCCAAAGGAACTTTTATAAAAAAAAAACAGTACTTTTTGAACCAAAACATTACTAAGAAGTGCAAAGCCTTGTTTTAAGGTAAGTAATAATATTATAGCCAAAAAATTTCACTTTCTTTTAATTATTACATCAGAGCCACTCTAACTTTTATGATCAACACCAAAGTTTTTGTTTTCTGTTTACCATCTAATCACTTCGCACTTATTTGCTAATAAAGAGGAAGTGAATATATTGAGCGGTCATATAGTTATGCATGTTTTGCCAACTACCTTTGCCCACTTCTGCCACCACAGCCATTCTCTATTCCATCCATATAGGGAGAGAAAGAAAAAAATCTGTCTTTTTTTGACTGCTCTCTACATCGCCATTCGCCGGCTGAGATCATTCATATCTGATGATACAGGAGGGAGCGGGTCTTACACATCAGCACCACTGCACCATAACAAAGAGAAAGGGCAGAGAGGCAGGGTGCTAGGCAGCGAGCAAAAGTTGTTGCTGATGTATCTCTTTTAGAGAGTGTAGAGTGCCCCCTTTGCACACATCAACACCAATTCCGTGTGTTTTGCTCGACTCCCTTTCCCACAGAGCCAGCTTCAAAACACACTCCTCCACTACTTGTTTGTCACCAAGTTGTGGGGCAACTCTGATGTGGGTGATGCACCACCTCTCCCACTGTTCAAGACCATATTTGCCACAAAAAAATTTATCACTATTTTTCCTAATATAGTAGGCAATGCAAATTATCAACAAAAAAAATTCAGATTTTATGCTATACCACCCTTTTTCAGCTGGTAAAAATAGAAATTTCAATTTTTCTATTGACAATCATGTGTCCTTTTATTTTTTTGTGTTCTGCTCTTGTGCACTTGTCCTTTTGCTGGGTGTGTCCCTCACTCTCTCTACTTTGCTCGACGAAAAATCCCATTTCAATTTTTTCCCTTCTGCTGTTTACGCTATTTTCGAGTAATTTATTTTTTTGGTTGACGTGAAATAATTTTTCGAAATTTTTAAAGTTACTTTTCAAAGATAAAAAAAAGAATTTCTGTGTAAAGAATGTTTTTTGCAATTTTGCGCAAATTTCAGTTTTTATTAAAAAAAAAGCAGTTTTGAAATATAAGAAAAAATTTTTTGCAGTATATTTTGTATTTTGCTGTTTTGCCTTGTAGTTGAGTTGTCTGTTTCTGGTTATGCAGCAGAATAATATGCTTGTTGTTCTTATACACTATTCCCTTTCTATTTAATCGACAAGATAATTTTTAGTGGTGCTGATGTTAGGTGTAGACGAGTGCATACACCACAAAGAATTAGACTTGATGTTTGTATCCCTTCGTCTACAATGCTCTAATTTAATACATCAGGCGAATTAATTCGATGTTAGCTATGTATCTTGAAATGCAGATTTAGTCAAAATTATACCATTACTTTTTTTGCTTTTAACTACTTGTCTTCAAGTTATTTTGTGGCCTATTACTGATGTTGAAGTTATTTTGAAGTAAATTTTAAATGTTAGGAAAGAATTATGCAGAAATTTCTGCATTTTGTTTAATTTTTGTTTTTTTTGTTTTCACCAAAGTGGCATAATTTACAATCAGAATTGTGAACGAGCCATAATAAAATTCTATTTCATAGACAAAAATTGTCGATTTTTTTAAAGTATTTTCTTAGATTTGCTATAAATTTTAATAAAAAAAAGTATATTTTTTGAAATAATTGCGATTTTTTTTGCAAAAAAGATGAACTAATATGTAGCCAGCCTTAAAATGTATAAATACATTTTCAAACCATTGGCAGGAGTTTTCCTAAAAATTATGTTTAACTCACTATTCACATATTTTTAGATTCTAAGACATACGAAAAGCGTGTTTTAGTCTCCTGTAGAGCAATTTAAATTAACGGCAGCTAGGCAAAAGAGTCTTTACCGCATAACCTCTAATAATCCCCCACCCCATTTTTTGACTAGGACTTCAGAGTTAACGCCATTTTTGAATTAGGATTTCAAAATTTTTCATCGGTTAAAAATTAATCCTTTACGGGGGATTGGTAGATGTCATGCGGTATATGCATTTTTGATCAAGAGTCTTGCTCGGCATTATGTCTAAGGTAGGTGATTCTCTAATTCTCAAGCCTCCTGCGCACCCTTCGCGGGCTTATAACTTTGATCAAGAAATGATCAAGCAAAAAGGCTTACTTGAAGTATTGATCAATCTCCTTTGCACATGATTTATGCCGATGCTGGTGGTGATGTCGGATGTGATCTTAAGAGGGTTGGCCACAGATCACATACGATGTTCACAACACAAAGGCGCCCTATATCATCTCTATAATATCTCACATATAAATACATATATCTTACCTTGAATTTATGTATATGCGGGAGCTCTCTTATTTGCATGTGATTTACCTGTTGATACAGCTTTCAAAAAAGTAAAATCTTTTTTAATAAAGCGAAAACATTTTTAGTAATTTAAATTGTCAAAAAAACTTTACATTATACTATTTCTTGTTCTTTTGAATATTTTGCTAGTGATCATTTTGAGTATAGCTCAGCAAAGGGCGATTTCTTACTTTAATCGCACATGTTGCTGAGTCAGCTCCTGTTGTTGTGCTACTGTAGCGCTGAGAATAACAATTAAGCAGGAGTTCCCCCTCCTTTTCTCTGTTGTTTTGGTGCTGCTAAAAGGGCGTGTCAGAGGCATTTGTGTTTTGATGCCTGGCTCAAGTGTGAGAACTAGGCGCGTGTGCAAAGTGCATACATCTCTCAAAGTAGAATAAACCCTCTGATGCAGTACCAAAACAACGCGTGGCCATAACTACTGATATAGAAGTGTGTAAGCCCTTTAAGTATGCCCCCTCCTGCTTTTCGGTATTATAATACTTAACGGAACTAAAAAACAGTGATAATCTAAAGCCCTTAACTAAACACAAAAGAATTTCTTTTAAAAAGTTCGAAAACATTATTTGGACTGATTCTATCTTTTGCTGGCTGAAAATTTCTGTTTATTTCAAACAATAAAAGTTTATAAAGGGTGGTTTCCAGAGAAAATATTTTACTTTAATCTTATTTTGAGTAAAACATTATTAGTAAAATATTATTTTACTAATAATTACTGCAAATTACTAAAATGCTTAACAAAAAAGCGATTTTCGACAGAATTTTTCAGTATTACTGCTTTTTTGGTGCAATTCGAAAACGTGATAGCCATAATTCACTCTTAAAAAGGGTTGTCGAGGCCTCGATTTTTTCGAGGCCTTGACTCGACATAGAAAACTCGAAAATTTTTGAGTTTGCGAGTCCAAAACTCGAAGTCGAGGCCTCGAAACTCAAAAGAATGACTAGAAATTTTTAATCGAAGCCTCGAAAAAGGAGAGAAGAAAATTCGAAATTTTTTATCGAGGCCTCGAGACTCGAAAAAAGATTCGAAACTCGAAATTTTCGAGTCCAAAACTCGAAATCGAAACCTCGACTCGATATCCCTACTCTTAAAGATAGCAGAACACGGAAACTTTCTGAACGAAATTCGGAAAAAAGCCGAAAAAAATTGTACGACTTTGCTTACAGCTTTTTCATATTATTTAGTCGGTGGTGGTATATTTTTTCTATGTCAACATCTCGTTAGCCTGCCTAGGGTTGAGATGATCAAGCAAAATGGGCTTGCTTGATGTATTGATCGATCTGTCAGCCCCTCCCCTGTTTGTGGTTGGTCCTCGCCGAGCGTGGGGCAGCCGAATGTGATCATTTAGACGTGATGTTGAGAGCGCTGGATCACACATCGCATACGATGTTAGTAAATTAGAGGCACCACATATCCTTCCTACTCATATATATGCGGATAGGTGGCTAAGTTGCTCATTGTTTTTTATTGGATCTACCTTTCAAAATAGCTTTTAATATTCTAAATTTGCTTTAATTACTTAGCTTATACTTCAAAATTTGTTTTATTTTTAACTTTTTGTGTTTTATATTTTATTTTTATAAATATCAAATTTTTTTCAATAATTTTTTTTGCAGAATAATGAACAGCAGTAGCACTAACTTCATGCTAACAAATCCATATACCTGCTTGGACGCAACCAGATTACAAACTATTACTATTCTCTGCTATCTAATTTTAATCCAGGATTACCAGTAGGCCTATTACCACCTCCACCCTCAGCCCTCGCCCTTCAAAATCAGAACAAACAATGGTTGGGTCAAGCATCACTGACCCTGCCCACCATCAGTTCTTCCACTCTGGCTTCCGGAATGGACTGGACCGCAGCTTTGTTGCCCTCCAAAACGGGCCAATCAGCATTTGAGCCTGTTCTACCTGCCAGTCTTTTTAACCCTGAGAAAAATGGCCTGACACCCTGCTGGACCAACGAAAGCAACTCTTTTGGCTCGATCAAGGCTGAGAAGGCGGAGTCTTCGGCAGGAGTGTCCCCTCTGTCATCATGTAGCCCCTCCCACAATTGCTTATCTCCCAACGGTTGTTCCTCCTATTCACCTCCGACCACTTCAAACCCACAGCAGCTTTTGCAGCAATCTGGCTGTGACGAAGTAGTTGACTTCAAACCCAAGTACACCTTCAAACAAAGGAAGGGTCTAGCAAAAACTGAGAAAGTAGGCAACCGAGGAGAGGCTCCAAGTCAGTGCATGGTTTGCGGTGAAGGCACGACCTGTTGCCACTACGATATTCCTTCTTGCAACGGGTGTAAAACCTTCTTCCGCAGATCCATTCTTGCATCCAAACCATATGCCTGTAAATACAAGGGACAATGTGACATTACAACTCGTAAGTTCCAAATCTGACAAAAGTTTCTCTTGCACAAATTTTGAAGGGAATTTTTATGCAAGAAAAATTTTTAGCCAGTAAAGTATAACCATCAAATTCGCTAACTAAATATTTTGGTTTTCAGAGCGATGCCGAGCTTGTCGCCTAGCCACATGCTTAAAAGTAGGCATGAACCCCAGAGCCATGCACTACACTGATCCAGTCAAAGTGGAAAAGTTTATTGGAGAACTCAATCAAAAAATAAAAAAACAAGAAGAAGAAAAAAAGAAAAAGACTCAGTCGTGCAGACATCTACAGTTGGAGATGCTGATTCTGATGGTCTGCTTCTAAAAATGCTGATGTGTGCTGAGCTTTTGCTGTTCCCACTACAAGAAACCTCTGAAAATTCAGAAGAGCCTTCTATGAAGTTGGATTCTGCCATGCTCACCCCAATGTGGTACCTGCAAATGGCCAAGACACTGCCAGTGTTCCATGAGCTGGAATTTGCTGACCAGCAACAACTATTGAAAAATATTGGAGTGAGCAGCCAAGTGTTGATGCAAGCCTATCAATCCAGCAAATGGGTCAATGGAGCCACCACTTTGACCATGCCACTTACAAGAACACAAGTGCAAATGTCGGTTCAAGAGTTTGTGCTCATGAAAGCCATAATATACACAGATCCGGCTTTGGTGGAGCCTTCCACCCCATTGGCACAATCTTCACTGCAGACTCAACGAGAAAGATTCTCCAAGCTGCTCTTCAAGCACATGCAATCCCAAAGAGGGGCAGCTTCAGCGGCAAGAACATATGCTCAGCTGATCTTATCCGCCAATTCCGCTGTTGCGGAGATCAATCGGTAAGATTTTTTGCATTTTTTGAATTAAATTTTTAATAATTTTTTTTCTTTTTTCAGAAAAAGATGTAAAGACAGCATTGTCACTGGCTTAGGATCCATTATTTGAATGATGTTGTTGCAAACACTTGATTAGCCATTAGTTTTCAAAATAATATAGTTGAATGTTTGTAAAGATTTATTTGTACATTTAAAAGTTATTTATGCATAATTTATTGCATTCCAAATAATAAATTTTTGTTTTTTATTAAAATTGCAGTGAAATAACGTTTATTTTTATCAAGGAAATTCACAAATAATTTTTAAACAAAGCAAAAATTTTTTTGAGCAACAATATAAAACATTTGATTCTTATATTTGCTTTATGTGTTTCTCACAAATCAAGTCTCTCAATTGCTTTTGCAATAAAGTTCTCAAGCCCAACTTTAGTTTGAACGTATCCCGCAAAATTTCATGAAAGTAGCTTTGATCGGCTAGTACTTCTAAGATTTACCCATTCAATTCTTCCTCAAAAAACAGTTTGTCAAGCTGTATCACCAAAATCAGCAGCCTGGTCGATCTAAAACTATGTTGTTGCCAATTTCATTTTGTGACTAAAAAATATTTTGGTCATACTTACACTCCCAATATGAACGCTTTGCACAGCCGTTTCTGTAATTTCTGCTCTTCGTTCACGGTACCTGGATAATGACTGGGCATCTCTCGATAGCGGCTTAGACTGGGAAACAGGTTTGATAGGTTTAACCTTACCAGGGTCATACAGGGTGTATCAGGATTACGCGCACTTTTTCAAAATTTTTGTATCAAATTAAAAATGTATCTTTTTGATTAATTTTGACCGCTATGTTTGCTGATATTGTATTTAAGCTGCTAATTTATGTTTTCCAGATTTCTCAAGTGTGCTTTGCGAGTGGAGTGGTCAAATCTGGAAAAGGACACAATCAACAAAATCGTGGAGGACTTGCCAAGACGAATCAATGCCTGTATAGATGCCGACGGGAAACATTTCGAGTGAGCATTTGTTATTATGTATGCTGTCTATAGTTGTTGCATTTGTGTGCGGAATAAAAACTTCTGAGAGATTGTTAAAGTCACTGGCCTCGAGCGAAAATGTGTGTCTAGAATACAGATCGGGCAAGGAGCTACCTTGCCAAATTTTTTAAAAAAGTGCGCGTAATTCTGACACACCCTGTATTTCATACTAGAGTAAGTCAATAGCCAAACAGGGTGTTTCGCATCGGCTAAGCATGGTATATAGATGGAAACTAGAGCCCATATTCTACACACTCCAATTTTTTTTAATAATAACTTTGAAGAATTGAAGTTAATTAAATGCGTACCAAAACATGTTGTGGTGAAGCGTTGATATCTCATCCAATGATATCTGTCTAAAGAGTTGGGCTTTTTGTGGGTGATATTGATAGCACTAGGGTGGTGGTGCTTTTGGCATAGTCTCTAGGGCGAGGATAGCGCTTTCTCTTGAACCGCCTCTATTTTTTCTCACTCTAATTTTGTGCCTATTAATTAAGATTGTTGCTGATCACTAAGCCAGCACGGCGATCACAGATGAGGTGAAGGATGACCAGATAAGCGTGAACATAGTGTATCCACTATTGCAGTCTGAGCAGTTAAGGCGGCCGATAAGTGGGCTATTATTCCCTATTTTGATGAAGCTATGGTCTGCTTTTTCCCTGTTTAAAAATACACGGAAAATACACAAAGTTTTTTCTGTCTTATGTAATTCGGGCGTTGACAAGAACAGAGTAATTAACTAAAAAACACCGAAAATTACACAGACGAAGAAATTTACTCATGTAAAATAAGAATTGAGCGAGAATTGAACGTGCTTTCTTTTGGCATAAAAGTTCAACCGAAAATGGCAAATTCTAAAATAAGATTCTATTTTTAATTGGTAACGCTTTACTTTCCGGGGGTCAAAAAACTGGTTGAGAAAATTATTCGGGGCTTGCAATAGAGAAACTTGCAAAACAAAGATATTTTTTTGTGATTTTACATATTGCCAAAAAAAGTTCTAAATTAGAGACACGTGAAAGTGTGGAATCAAGCTGGTAGAAGGGCGTTAGAGGTTGACCTATGAAAAGTCGTTATGGCTAATTAGAAATGAGAAGAATCAGGCTGTTTTATGTGGATCCATGAGATTATAGAAATTACATACAAGAGTCAAAAACAGAAAAGGTGAAAAATAATACAGAATACCTACTGCAGTCAAATATAATACATACATTTTTATTTTAAATCAAGTAGAACTGCACGGCAGCGCACAAAATCTGCTAAAAGTATTTTACTGACAATAAAGTAAGCCTTGGTGGTCGAAGTAGAGTTATTGGAAATAGGGGGGAAAATGCGCTTCTTTTATCTATGAGTAGGCATTTGGTGTTTCAGCTTGGCTATGACTGACCAATAACAGTCACTGGGCCGGTAGTTCACATCTTTGCTTTTCTGTCGATCAGTTAAATTAAACCAAATAAGTTCCTACTACAATGCCGATATAAAACAGCTCAAAATATTTTCGAGCCATAAAAAAGTGGTTCCCCGTATTTTGTTGACTTACTGGTGTGGCCAGGTGAAACACTTGTTCACAATTTTGCTGTTGACCAGTTGAATACAACCAAAAAAGTTCCTATTGCAATGCCGATGAATAACAGCCCAAAATAGCAAAGAAAGGAAGTAGCAAAATATTCCCATTCACTATTAGCTAGCCATCTAAAAATTGGCTCCTCGTTTTTTGTTGACTGACTGGTCTGGCTGGGTAAAAGACTTGTTTGCTTTAAAACTTCATATTTAAATATCATAAAGAAACTCCAAATTGTCAAGTGAAACAAAATCATAGTCCAAAAAATCTAAATTACTAACGGGTGCGTAATAAGTTCGGAATGGATTTTCAATGCCATTTATCTTATCATTTTTGGGATCATATCTGGAATGTTTTGATATGATTGTGTAGCCCTGTTTCTCTTTTTTCGTTTAGTATATCATTCGTCCAAAAAAAAGTTGTCAAATATGGCTGATCTCCGTGCCGGAATTGTGCGACTTCATGAGCAAGGTTATAAGGTGATGGAAATTGCAAGAATGCTAAACACCTCCCAGTCAAATGTGTCTAAAGCAATCAGGCGATTTGAAGAAACGGGCAGCAATGAAGACAGGCCAAGAAGCGGGCGTCCAGTTACTGCAGCCACTGATGAGAACATCCAATTGATCGCCGACCGAATTTTTTATTGCAACGACCATGAAGAAGGCCACCTCCACAGCCAGTCTGACTTAACCAGGAAATTGGCTATTGAGTTGGGAATTTCGGAAGGGTCGGTTCGAAAAATCAATGGAGATGTCTTTCAAATGAAATTCAGAAAGACTGCTGAAAGTTCTCTGCTCAATAACGATGCCAAGACAAAACGTTTGGAACGCTGCCGGAAGTTGTGTCGTCGCTTTGCCGCCAATCGCCATCGCAACATCCTCTTCACAGATGAGAAGTGGTTCGACATTGAGCAAGCCCGCAATTCCCAAAATTAAAGGTTGGTTTTTTGTACGTGTTAATCTTAACAATAATCCAATTTTCAGAGTCTGGAGCGCCAATCCATTGCCTCCGGAGCTCAAATTCGTTGAAGCCGCAGCAAGTGATGGTGGTCATATTGTTGAGTGAAATAAAATTGTGATATGTCGTCTGAAAGAGGAGAATCAGGGCTTTCGAATGGTACTAAGTTTTTAGACATGCGATAACAAAAATGTTGAAAAATAGGGCTTTGAAAATCCATTTCGAACTTATTGCGCACCCGTTAGTACAAATTTACTTGTTTTAAATTACTAGAGCATTAATACATAAATCTTAAATAGATCGATATAATCACAGTTGTGAATTTACACAGAAATAATTGCTTTTTTCCAGTAAAACAGAAAACTTCCAGACACTCTTGAAGTTTATTAAGTAGGAGGTGGTTTTTTCTTGTAATATTATGTTTTTACAATTAAAATCAAAAACAACTACAAAAACCAGGCTTGGCAACGGGACGGGAATCCCATGGGAATCCCGCAATCCGGATCCCGAAAATTTTGAAAATCCCGATCCCGAATCTCGCCGGTCCAAAAGCCAAATCCCGATCCCGAAAATTTTCAAAATCCCAATCCCGAATCCCGCCGGAACACAATCTGCCAAGCCTGAAAAAACTCATAAGATTTATATATAAAAATTATATCATGAATTTAAATTGAGTCAGTTTTACATCAATGAAAACTGTACATTGATAACTTTAGATTTTCTCGTATATCATAGTGGAAATTCTACAGTTAAAGATAACTGTACTGATAAGTGTATGTTGGTAACAAATTTTCGTCGCAGTTAACAGTGAGGCGAAAGCTGACTGGAGATGAGCAACCAACTAACTGGGGCCTTTTTGCTTTATTTTTTATTTGCCTTGAATTAAACCGCAGTAACTGTAACAAAAACAAGACATTAAAAATTTGCGCCATATTTTTTTGAGAAAGTTTTCAGCTCAGAAGCTTGTCAGATGCAAAATTTTAGAGCGAAAACATCGCTGTACGTCTCTAACAAATTTTCTTTTTACATTTGCTGCAGCTGCAAACACGCTCTCTTCCTCCTTGTGCTGCAAACATAGCAAAAAGGCTCATCGTTTTTTTCTTGTTTCCTAACCAAGCTACTATGCAATTTTAAATGGACATTTCATAGAAAACACAAAGTAACTATTTAGTTGCGAAAGTCCTCTTGCAGCCAATGTTTTAATTCTTTTTCGTTCTTCCAACAATTGATCAGTCACATTTCATAAAGTCTAAATTAGAGCCTTTTGAGAGAAGAGGAGTAAACAACCTGTCACACATCGAACACAAAACAGTGTCTACGTCACAAAGAAGTTAAATAAAAGTTGTACACAAAAATCAGGCAAGAATGTACTTCATCATCTTCTGCTAAAGGCAAGTTTTAAGGGGTTAAGGGGGAAAAAGGGAATTGAATTCAAGGGAATTGAAATAGTTTTCAAAGATGAAATTGATGGCAACCGGACAAAAACTGTTTAAAAGAAGGGGAAAAACCTTTTTAGGTTTGAAAAAGTGGCCTCGGTGGCGCAGTGCGTAAGCGTTTGTATGTTTTCGGCCCAAAATGGTGTGCAGCTTCGATCCCACGTGGTATCACATTTTTGTGTCTTGTTTGGCCAGTTTTAGAGGTAATTAGACTTTTTTGATGCCAGATTCGGAATCAGTGACCTATATTCCCCTAGAACTGGTCAAATAAGCCAAAAAAAAATGAAGTGCACGTTAGCGGAATCGAACTTGCGCACTCATGACTTATGACTAGGGTTGGCCTCCTCCCTCCCTGTACACCTATTCATGTACACCTGACTCTTAACGTGACTTTTATTTTGCTCATGATTTTTCAAATATTTTTTGTCTTACAAGGGAACCGTTCGAACTGTCCCCTCGCCTAACTCCAATCTGATGCGTTAATCTTGTAGCCCATGGTCGATTTACTTAGTGCAGGAAAAGTCCTAGCGGCGGACAGAGACAGAAACTTTGAATTCTAGCTTAAAGAAAGTCGAAAAACCCCCAAAAACGCTAATTTTAGATACTCATGTACCCCAATGCTCAGTTTTTTGTCAATCAAGTGGCAAATCTGATAATTATGACCTTATAATACTTTTCGATTCTACGTCTATCAGTGATGTTTTCAGAAATTATTTGAATTTTTTTGAAAATCGAAATTTTCATGGTACATGGCATGGATCGCTAAAATTTCGATTTTCAAAAAAAATTCAAATAATTTCTAAAAATATCACTGTTAAACGTAGAATCGAAAAGTAACGTTAGGTCATAATTATCAGATTGGCCACATGATTGGCAAAAAAATAATCATTGGGGTGCAGAAGTATCCAAAATTAGCGTTTTCGGGGGTTTTTCGACTTTCTTTGACCTAGAACTCTAAATTTTTGTCTCTGTCCGCCGCCAGCACTTTTCTTGCGCTAAGTTAATCGACCATGGGCTACAAGATGAACGCATCAGATTGAAGTTAGGCGGGGGACAGTTCGAACGGTTCCCTTGTTAGTTGTAATCACGGGCTTTGGTAATTACTATTCACCGCTAAATTCAAAATTTTTTTTTGTCAAAATTCAAATTCCCACTTTTATCATTCAATGTAAAAACGGTCTAAAACAAGCATTTAATTAGCTGATGTTCGAAAAATTCCATTTGCAGTCAAAATATCCTCCTATTGTCTGCCCTCCTTCAATGAGAAATATCAAGAATAAACAAGCACATTGAAACAATCAAGACTTCTTTCTCTGTCCTAAAACCGCCAAATTGTTTTAAAAGCAAAAATAAATAAGCCGACATAAATGATAAAACGTTTCTAGCACAACGCAAAGATTTATTGCAAATATCTGCTTTTTTACTAATCCTTTAACATTTATTTATTTATCTATCTTTTGCTAAAAAAATATATTTTTGGCTCAAGGCTGGCCTTTTTATCTAATTGTTGTTTATTTTTACTACTCAAATATGCTTGCGATACTGCTCAATGTGAATAATGCAAATTACCACTTAATTTTTTCCCCACTAAAATATATTTTCAACATCAGCATAAGATCGACCAAAGAAGGTTAGACAGAACATCTCATGCCATTTTGGTTAAAATGGAATTAATAAGAGCCATCTAAGCCTCCAACATTTATATAAAAAATAAATATTGAAAGAACATGCGCGTAATTTCCTCCTCATCTTATTCTCGCAGCTATGTCCTGTGGTCCCTGGAGAGCGGACTGACTGGGTTCCATCCTGACAGCCTTCCACAAATTAAATAAACTTTTAGAGTGTTTGCTTGCTCGTTTAGGTCCTTGGTTTATTTAATATGTGTTGCATTAAGTCGATGAGAAATTATCGCCTGACACTGCATATAACTTGTTTATTTCTGCTGTGTGTTATATCAAATTTGGGAATTAGGATTTTTTATCTGGCATTCTGAGAATTTTTTGATGCCAAGAACATGTGTCGCTATATTGAGAAATATTTTTTTTTTCAGAATTAATTTTAAAGTTTTTATTGGTTTGAGGGCGCACTTTATATTCATTTGAGAATAGTTAGTAGGAGGTAGCGGAGGGATTACTGACCTGATTTGTGAAAATTTATCGGATTGAGATTCCGGTGGGTCTAAAAATCGAAATCCGGCCAGATTTCTGCATTTTAATTATTTTATAACATTTATTCATATTATATGAATCATATACAAAAAATTCTACAGTTATCAATTTGAAGTTAACTGTACATTGATCACTAAAAGATTTTTCGAATAATGTACTAGAAACTCCACAATTTTCAATAGTAATTGGATGGACCGGGATCCGGCTGAGTTTTTTCAGACTTTTTGGTCGACCGAGTGCATTCCAGACCGGATTCATAGTACTGTGACCGGAATGCAAAACCGTATTGTAAGTAAGCAAGTTTTTTACGTTGAAAATAGGGTTGGTTGATTGGTAATTACCCGGGTAATTACCCGAAAAAATACTTTTCCTGCCTTATTTCTCCGTAATTACTTGGGTAATTACCCGAAATCACCCGGGTAATTACCCGGAGAAATACTTTTTCCGGAGAATTACCCAACCCTAGTTGAAAACGATAAAAGAAATCTGTTTTCTAAAATTCAAATAAACTTTTGGAGTCGAATCTTTGACAAAAACTTCTGACTGAAATTCGATTTTTTTGTTTGCTCTGAAAGACCAAGGTGAAACACTATTTTCAAATTAGTACAAAATGCGCAACCCCACTCTCCCCACCCTTCTTGACCCTTCAAGATTTCCATTTAATCGCAATGCTGACCCCAAGATCTTGGAATCCCTCAAATTCTCGGTCCTCAAGACTTTGTTGACCTTTTTTATCTCTTAAAATTTTGGACTAGAAAATCACCATTGACCGCCTTAAGATTTCTTGAGTCCTGAGCTTCTCATATGCTCAACACCTCTGCTATGGTCTTCTTAGCCTACACATGACTCAAAAAAATTCTGACAGGAGAGGGGGTGGCTAAAAGAAATTTTTTAGTTTAAAAATGTCGACGGAGAGGGGGGGGGCTAATTCTGAATAAAAAATCTCGACGTTGGATAAATTGATTTTCTTTCCCTGGGCTTGTGCTGGTGCATCTTCTAGCAATTTCACCACGACAGTTTTTCTTTCTTGACCGTTCTAGAACCGATCGAACAGGTCCAATGTCCAGTCAAACCTCAATACAACGTCACCTCCTGGAAAGCATCCTAAGTTCGGAAAGACCTAAAATCTTTAAGATTTTTCGTCAAAAACTTTATTTTTGGTGGTCAAAACCCAATAAGCACTCCGTAAAACGGCCCTTTTTGGACAAATGTCTTTTACTTTTTAAAAATGTTCTGCACTAGTGGAGAATCGGTTCCTTTTTTTGGTCTCACTTGTTGTTTTTTTTCAAAAAAAATGCCTTGGTCCCCTTGTTGATTTTTTAAAAGAAAAATGGGAACCGATTCTCCACTAGCGCCAAAAATCCTTTTTTAAATTATGAGTTCCCAGCACTGCTCCAAATTGATATCAGACTTAAAGTGAAATGAGTAAGAACCTGATGGTTCAAAAATAAAGCTGGCGTCTATTTTGTGCACTGTGAATTGCTGGCATATTTCTATAAGTAATTTCGGCATTTGTTTTTTTAATTCTTATTTTTCGCAAACCATAAGTGCAGTCGTAATAGTAATCTTTTTAAAATTAAAAAACAAGAAATACCATTTGTCACTCTTCCTGTTTTTGTGGAGCTTAAAGTTGCTGCTTCATTAGCAGTTTTCTCAGAAAATACCCTTGAAAAAAGCCTGTCTTTTAAATTTCACTTATATTCATCAAAACTCTAAAAAACAAATTGAGAGAAATGAGACTTTCAAATGTTAGTTTTGTGAGCCTTTAAATTTCAATGGCCACCAATTTTTTTGTTCAACTGGGTTGTATATGATATTAAGTTAGGATAAACTATAATAAACTATAGTTAGTTCATTTGAAATTTTCCACCGCGCGATATTTTCGATATTTCAAAAATTTCTCACGAGCGATACGATAATTTAAAAAAGCTCGAGCGCTATTCCGATACGATATTTTTGTCAAAATTGATACCTAGCGAGCGATTTTTCAATACGATATATCGCTCAGCAACAACACTGATTTTCAGCATTTCAACCGGTTGAAATTTTGATTTAATGTTAACTTGTCATAAAAATTTTTAGCGCTTTGATGTAGCGCAGCTCAAACCTTGTCTAGAGAAAAAAAATTTTGATCGGAGAGTGTTGAGATACGGACTTTAAAAAAACAGAAAATGACTAAAATTCAGATTTCCGTCATTTTCTCAAAATTTTCTCATTTTTTTAGAAATGTTTTTTTGCAAAGGTCATATCTCAATACTCAGATTTTTTAAAAAAAATCTGTTTATTACGCTAAAAATAATAACAAATACAAAATTTGACTTTGTAGAATTCGTAAAAAAAGAACTGTTCACAGTTAACATAATAAGGGGGGCCTAAGAGAAAAAGTGCCGAAAAATTGAGTATGGAGATATGGCTTTTAGAAAAAAATCAATTTCTTGACAAAGTGAGAAAGAAGAGAAAGAGCTCAACAAAAGTTTTTTTCGGATTTCGTTTTTGAATTTGAATTTCGAATGGCTAACAGAGGCCTTACAATTTTCACGGGAAATGAACGCCTGTTAGAAGATACGTTTTTGAGGTCAAAGAGCTTTGTGTAAAATGATTTCAGAGAAAATTTACTCTACGGAAATAGCCTTATCATAATGAAATCCGGATCTTTAGCTAAAACTATTCTTGAAATTTTTGAAAATTGATCAAAATTTAAAAATTTTGAAAATTGATCTTATATCTTAACATTTCTTTAAACACATTAAGAGAAAAATCTTCAATGTGCATTTGAAATTTTTTAACCTCTTTTCGAAATTTCTAATTAAAAACCTTGCAATCTAAAAAGCTAGGTTTTTAAATCAATGAAACCTTCTGTTTGATGTTTCTATTCCTTGGTTGTCTATTTTAAGCCTTTTAATTATTTTTTTGGCAACAGGAATATTTGCCTGCGTTGCTTTGTGTTTCTACATCCTGTGTTAAGAGCTATTTTAAATTGTTTTTTGTGTCTACAACATTTGAATTAATTAGCTATATTTCAAATTTAAATTTGACGCTTTTGAATTTGTTTGAACCTTGTTTTGTAAGGAGAAGGAATTTTCGATTAGATTGTTCAATGAGAAAGAGTTTGAAAAGAACTTATCGTAGATGCTTTAATAGCTCGACAATCCCGTAATTAAAATTTCGACCTATTTATTAACACTCAACAGGCTAGTCACGACGCTTTTAGTAGCCGAAGAGATGAGCTACAAAAAAGTAATGATCTGCCTGAACGCGGTCTTCGAAAGTAGGTCAAAAACACAATGCCTTTGGTTTTTACTGCGAAAGAAGATTCAGACAAAATTACAGTTAAAAAGGCAAAAAAAGTGGGTAAAATGTTGTGTCTTTTTGTATGTCTTGTATATTTATACAAATTTTGTAACTTTTAAGCACCATAATTTAAGGCACGTTCACAATGAGTGTGAGACCGAGTGTGAGATTTGGCGTGTTTTTAACGCAGGAAGAGCTGTACTCTTTTCTTCAGTGAATATTTTTCACTGCTTATACTAGGTTGTAGGTAAGATTCAGGACTTCAAAATGAGTCATTTACAAGCAACATCTGAATAAAAAAGTTGGCATAAAAATGCTTAGGTTCGCACTCAGGACCACACTCACCAGGTATAGGCCTTAGTGTGATCCTGAGTGCGGCATTTTTAGTTAACATTTTCACATCACATATGGCGGGCGACGGTGAATTCATCTACACCGAATTCATCTACACCTAATTCATCTACACCTAATTCATCTAAAAACGAATTCATCTACATCGAATTCATCTACATTTTGGCATTCTGTTTGTGACACTGCAAATTAAATTTTCCTTTTCTTACGATAATTCTAGTCACGGCTTTGACTCTCAAAGGGTCTTTAGCGGTCAGATTATACTTTTTAGGACGTACTGGAAGTAACCTTATTCATTACTTTTCAGAGTAGATGCATGTTTCGTTTTATCAAGAAGGTTCCTAAGAATCACAGTTAAAATGATCAGCAAAAACAAGTATAGCTACGCGAGTGACGATAAATTTTCTCACAGCACCAAATCTATTGGAAAAGCAACCTCGCCTTTTTTTTCAAGCAAAATGTAATCTGATCTATGGGGCAAGCAAAGTCCCCACCACATCAAAAATGCCCATTACACCAGATTTTTTTGAAATCTTAAACTTAGCTGAACGAATTGACATACAAGGACATAACACGTACTTACCGATTTATTACTAATACAAAATGGCTACACATTAACCTACACCCAAAACTTTGTCCGCGCCTCTAATAAACCTAGTCGAACTATCCGTTTTATTTTATCAGAAGGCTCCTGTGTACAATAACAATCAACAAAAAAGAGATAAATGTGAACAAAAAGATAGCATCACGTAAATGACAATTTTCCAGCTAATATTTCTTCAGTGATTATTTTGCGGAAAGCATCCATTTCTTTAGCTTCGAATTCCATCGAACCATTTCGAGATGCCCGCTCTGCAAAGACGCACATAAACACGCCGCAGTCGTCACTGTTGAGCTGTCGTGGTAACTCCTGAAAATCAAATTTCATTAAAATAAAATAATCAAGTTTGGAGTATTTACTTTCATGCAAAAACCCGACCAAGTCAAACTTTCCAGACCTGAGATACCAGTTCGCTCAGAAAAGTTCTTTAGAAATTCCCTTAAACAATTTCCCGGGTGAAAACATTTGAAAAGTTTCCAGTTTCTTACTTTAGCAAATTGAGTTGTTTAGTGCATCGACACGTAAGGAATCGTAGTACAGGATCTTTTGTTTAATCACATCAACGACCTAATTTTTGGAAATGTAGGATTATCAACTTGAAAAAAGTATACCACAAGAGACCAGTGATCAATTGTGTGAATCGGCACCAAGAGAATATCGTAGCGGAATAAGTGTACGGTTCGCCAAACACTTTGGTCAAGCATCACCATCGACCCCTTTTCCACAAGCTGCGTGTAAAAAAGTGAATCGAAAGCGTAGGCCTTAAAACGAAAAATAGAACATGTAAAGATCACAGTGAAAATTCACCCTTGGCAGCTCCGAGTTCTCCTTACTTCGCTCCATGATGAGCTTCAAATAGTAGTCGATAATTTTATCGTTCAGCCACTCTTTTGGTTGAAGTCGCTTAATGTCCCGCTGTCCTATAGTCATTTGGAATCTGCTTGCACCAATCTCATCAAAAGAAGCATCAAAAGAAATATTTTCATCTAAAGATCAAGCAGAATTATAAGATCTTCAAAAATAAGCTTGCCATTCAGAGATTTAACGTCCAGCAGATCGAAGGATTTCTTGCACTTTTTCGCTTCGTTTTTCCACGACAATCAAGGTCGCATTCGTCGGCAAGCACTAAAACTAGACTAAAGCTATGACTGAGTCTAGAAAAATACCTTGCAATAAATTTGAAGAGTTAATGGTTACACTTCCTAGATTAATTGCAATCGCTTTCAAAAAGTCCACTTTTGTTGGAATCTTATGGTAGCGGCCAACAACCTTTTTGATCCGCTCATTTGCATGTCGATAAGCAAGACCTCTTCTCGGTGTGTTCTCGCCTGCATAATATGCCGCTACTCGCTGCTGAGACAAAGCAAATTCCTTTCGGAGCCCTTCAATAAGCTTCCAGATTGTCGGATGAGATGCTGCCATAGTCCGGATCATTTGACCATTGAAAGACTCAATTCCATTACTTGTTGTTGGCTTTCCTGTCTCGATTAGCACTCCCTTCAATAAGCTTCCAGATTGTCGGATGAGATGCTGCCATAGTCCGGATCATTTGACCATTGAAAGACTCGATTCCATTACTTGTTGTTGGCTCTCCTGTCTCGATTAGCACTCGAATATTCCATGCTTTTGTATCAAACCTGATTTTTTATTCATAATAACCTTTTAAACATCTCTTCTGTGCACTGATTAGCTGGCCTTTATAACTCTTCTCAAAGTAGTCTAGCAGCGGATCCAACTGTTTTTCAAATTCAGAACTTTCAGCTGACTCCCTAAATTTTTTGACCATAAATTTATTTAAAAATAGCACTGACCTTAATTCGCTAAATGCATCACCAACCTCAGCTGTAGGGACAAACGCAAGAGCAGGAACCATATTGACTTGACGGCGGAAACTGCTATTAGTGTCGTAGAGCACTTTGTGACCTTTCTCGTAGACTTTGCGCACAATAGACTTTTGCAAATGGAAAAAGCAGGCTCTGATTTGAATCTTCGGAAACACTTTCTGAACGAAACAATTAGTCGGTCATAACAATTAATCGGATAATATAACCTTAAATGCACTAAACTCGGCCATCTCAAAATCAACTGCGATGCTTGTTGGCGAGAGCTTCGTGCGCAACTTCAGCAAAACCTTTAGCACAAACTCGTACGATGATTGAAAGCGGTGGTTCATAAGGCAAAAGACCATCGGTGCGTAAGAATGAGCAAGGCGGATGAAGATGATCCAGAGCTGGTCAAAAAGCACTGGCACTACATCAAAGGTGCCGTCACACCCCACTTGTTGATAGACTGTAGCAAATCCAGGCAACGGTTGGTCGAGAATATCATTATTCGTTCGTCATTATTCCACCCATCGTATTTGAGGAATTCTTCGCCATCAAGAAGCTTGTATTCATTAGGCACCGTAAATATCACACTTAAAACAAGAAGTGGAGAAGGAAAACTTACTAGTAACTCATGCAGATTCTTCGGATTGGCTGGCTCAAGGTTTTCTTCGTTGCGAATGCTGCGAATATTTCTGGCTAAGAGTGAACGACGCACAAGAGGTTTGGCTTCTTCTGACACACCAGCTATGCAGTCGGCAACGATTGAACGAGGCGCTTCCTTACTCAAGACTGCTTTCCTCTGAACCACACCTTGCAAACGCTTTAGCTCCACACGGGCACTTTCGCCCAAATGATTGTGTTCGGCGGTGACTGACAGCTTCCCATTAAAAGTTACTGCTCTCCCTGTGACAAAAAGCTCTTTTAAGCTTGCAGTATGAGTGAAATCTGTATAACCTGGACATTTTGATCCAACGTCTCCATCGGCTCCAGCTTGGCAGAAGATACATCTCCAGTATATTCGGTCCCCTCTGTAATTGTTCTTCCAGTAAAGGCAACCATAGATATCTTGAACCATTTCCTTGTTCTTTTCGGAAAGCAGCACTTGATAATTTGCTTTGTTTTTCTCAATCGCTTGCATTGTTTCACCCATTTTTATGCCTTAAACTAATTAAATAAGATCTGGGCTGAAACATTACATGAAAATCAAAGCTTTTAGAAATATAAAATACCCTTCAGCGCTTTTATTAAATGTGAAAGTTGGAAACTTGGCTTAGAAACTCTTATGAAAGGTTACAAACAGAATGCCAAAATGTAGATGAATTCGATGTAGATGAATTCGATGTAGATGAATTCGTTTGTAGATGAATTAGGTGTAGATGAATTAGGTGTAGATGAATTCGGTGTAGATGAATTCACCTAGTGCCCATATGGCTGGTTAATAGCTCATTTTGCAGCCCTGAACCTTAATTACGAAACGGTATCAATAGCAACAAAGCTTTACGTTTTTTTTCGAGAGTTTTGGTCCTAGAGCCCTGATTTACCGTTGGCAAACAGGGTCTGGGACTTGCAGCTATTGGAAGTAGTGAGCGAGTGTGAGATCATGATAAGCAAAATCAGTGACCGAGATCATTCGCCACAGAGATCAAGAAAATGCTGCTTCGGATGCTTAAGTCAAGTCGAGTGGTGATGTGCGATGGTGACTGGATCTCCGCAGCTCATTCAGCAGACTAACCGACTTCTGGGGAAACAGCATGGTAGTCCACCTTCAAGCAATCTTATTGTTGGCTTGGTGACATTTTTGGTTCCTGGCCCGACAAATGCGGATCGACATTTTGGGACCGACAAATGCAGACAATGTTTCAGAAGAAATGTAAGACCTGCTCAAGTCGTGTCCGTGAGCCGCACGCTCATAAAGAAACCGGCTCATTAATATCCAGTCTGCCAATGTCTTTCCGCATAGCCACCACCGCTAATTTTGCCACACTCATAATTGTGTGTCCTGTTGGATTGTTGTTGTGTTCAGTGGCCGTCGACTAAGGCTTATGTGGAAGAGGCACGGCTTATGTGCACGGCCGTAGCCAAATAATGAAAAAAACTGAGGTACGGAGTGGGCGGGTCTTTGGAGAGGGCGCTACACATGAAAAAAATTTGAGACCATTTCACCCACACCGTTTTTCAACTTTGACTGGCGAAAAAATCTGATGGAGGGGAGGTAGGACAGGGTCCCCTTATTTACGTGGCAAGCCGCAGTATTTAAAACTATGATCAACATATCCCTTTTTGTTCAAAATTGGCCCTTTTTGGTTATTTCCACCCCAGTACAATCCTAGGTCCTTTAAAAATGGTCAAGAAGGGTACTTTTTGATGGTCCCAAAACTCAATTTTTATAGACCAGAACTCAAAAATAATGTCTTTTTTAAACTCCTGAGGCGATTTTAGGTCGATAAAGGGTGTTTGGAAACCCTTTTTAAAAAAGTTGATTTGAGGGGGGGGGAGGTTGGTTATATCCAAGTAGCGCCGAAAGTTCTTATTTTGTAAAACAAAATAAATTTTTGAAATATCCATTTAACAATACGTAAAAGAATGTCCATTTCAAGAAATAAAGTCTATCACTAATACTCTTACAAAGAATATAATCTTTTTTCACGAACAACGGAAATCTGTCAAACTTTATGTTTTCCAATTGAATGACTAAGCTCAAAACCAACAGCCATAACAGCGCCATCACTCATTTCCTTGCCTAACTTAGAGAACAAAAATTTAAGCGTAAAACCACATTACTACAAAAAAGTTAAAAAAATCCACCTTTACAATATGAAAAATATTTTTATGACTTTTGGCATTTTTCCCCAAAGCTGAACTCCAATTTAAAAATTCTTCTACTTGGAAGAGGAGCAGACGTCAGTGACAGAGCAATTATATAATTTCAATTATTTCTGCCCTGTGCCCTAATGAAAGGGACTTTTGTTTGTGTGCTTTTACTTCTGCTGTTTGTTTAGAGCCAGTCGGTGTGTGTCAAATTATAAATGAGGAACAGCCGAAGTCAGCCCCTTTCTCTTCTGCTAACACTGGAGGCTATAAGTTTGTGCTGTGCTTCTACTTTTAGCAAGGTGTCTTTTGAGCTGGAGTCGGAATTATTCGCCCTAATCAAACAAAACCTCGGCTTGACATCTGTCATTTGTATTTGCTTTGGATGTTTATTGTTAACTTAAGACATTGTTATCTTCCACCACCTACATTTTTTGCTTAATCAATAATGGTTGGAGTGTTTTTATTGACCAGATGGTGGTTTTATTCAGTGGTTTTGAAAAAAAATCTGTGTAGAATGATTTATTTATTATTATTATTAATACTTTTGAAGGAGGTGAATTGAAACTTTTGCATTTTTGCCGTCTAATTTTTGGTCTTTAGCCCTGCGATTCTAGTTTTTAAATATTTTTTTGTTGTAACACAAAATCAGGGCTATATAACAGCTTTTTCTAATTTTAAAGTACCGTTTTTGCTCTAATAAAAGTCCATCTATAGTAGCAGCCCCTCTAATAGCAGACCATACCTAATATTCTCCCTGAGTATATTGTTGAGTGGGTTGAAAAACAGTAGCTTACCCCCCCCCCCCCGAAATTCGGCTTAAATAGGCCGATTTTGACGTCCTCTAATAGGAGCCCCCCCCCCTATCAGAAAGTACACTGTTAGAGTGACAGCATCCCAAGTGTAATCCGCCACCTGCAAAGAGTTTTTTTCTCTAAGCTAACTTTTATCATCTAAGCCTAAGCCTAAGTGTAAGCATAAACCTAAGCCTAAGTTAGCGCGCTACACATTGCAAAAAAGAAAACTTATAAAAAATCGAGGGAACCCGAAATAGGACGCTCAGAGAAAAATAGGGGGGGGGGGGGGAAGGTCTTTGGAGGGGGTCTTACTTGGGGCGCTAGGTGTTAGAGTAAATACAAAATGCAGATAGTTATGGCAAAAAGAGTAGTGAATTTACACAAAAAGGTGGCATTTTTACATTTTTATCCTTTTCTAAATCGATCAAAACTAATAGTAATTTATAATCGAACGTGCTGCTTTTTCTCTAATTTTTAAATTCGCGCTTTTTGAGTTTGATTTTTAAGCTTTTTTGTATATTGTTCGATCTATTTTTATTCATGCCCCGCTTACAATGGGATGTCGATGTCGAAGTAAAAGCGATGTCTAGATCTCGTGTTTTAGTATGAAAATGCCAAATCTGATATAGGTGATCTACATCTACTTTTGGATTAACGTATAGGTTATCTATATCAGATTTGCAATTTTTTCATGAAAAACGCGAGATCTAGACACACCTAATTACTGAGGACCCAAACGCCGGGGCCCAAATGCGGTGGGGCCCGAATGCGTGTCAACTCGGGGTTAGTTAGTTAACCACATTAGGGGATTGCTTAAACTTGTGTCCGCAACAAAAGTATAAATTTGAAAAATGTGAACTCGAAAAATGTTACAGTTTAAAGGGCTTTCTTAGAACAATGAAAATTGCTTAAATTTCAAAAAAGTTAATTTCAAATATTTTCGGAAGAAAAGAACTTTTGAAATTGTCATTTTCGTCTATGGTTCTCTAAGCGAAAAAAAAATGATTGAACTTTTTTCGAAGCCTTTAAATTTCTAACACCGCAAAACAATCTAATATTTGGGCCAATTTATCTTGTGCGTGTATTCTTTCTTTTTAATAAAAAGTCGTGTGGTTTGCTTCCTTAGCAATAGTTTCAAATTGAAATTCGAGGACAATTTGGCAAACAAAAAGCTGAGAACACGAAATGGCAGCAGTCAAAAAAGCATTTCCTTTGAGTATTTCATGTGCCTTACGCTATTTTTGTTGTTTTAGTTTGTTGCAATTAACCAAAAAATAAGTTTGAAAACATATTTCTTTTTCTCAAAAACGCAAACACAAAAATAAATTTTAGTTTATTTTGTACTTTCTCTGTCCTTTTGCCAAGAATTCCTAGAAAAATTTAGAAAATTACGCCCATATTCAATAATTAATCAAATTTAGTGCAAGGTCATGCACACTATTCAAAGGTAGTTCTGCTCAAAAATACTAATTTTGCTAAATTTTGTTATTTTTTTGCCGATTATGCATCGGTCCCTTTGTTTTATTTTGAAATTTTTTATAAATCGATTTTGTCACCTTGTTATTATTTTTCAATTTTCTCGTTTTTTTTCATTTTTTCACTGTATTTTTATTTTCTTTGTCTCATTTGTCATCGTTTTGGATACTAGCTTAAAAACAAATCTTGCCCAACAAATATGAAGACGAAAATACAATTCTGGTGCTAAAGCAGATGTTCGATAACAAAACTTTTTTGTAGTAAAATATTTTTAGAGCATTTTTTATTTGAAAAACAATTGCGAGAAAATGACAGTAGAGACCACGGCTATTTCGCAAAAAAAACGCAGGGGAACAAAGGCAACTTTTTAGGGAGAAATGCGAACACATATACAGTTGATATTTGTGTTTTAAAATTAGCCTTGAATTTCAGCCTATTAAATATAGCAATACAAAGTTATCTTGAACCTAAATTATATTAACCTATTGGCCTAATTGTACCCTCCACTAGATCGCACCTCCCGCTCCAGTAAATCAACTGGCAAGACCAAGGCAAAAAAATTTTTGCGGAATTTTTTTATCACAGGGTAGAAATTAAGTTTTATATGGCTAAATAAGCTGATAGTGCAGCTTTAGTTTTAGCTTGTACCATAAAAAAATTCGCAAAATGTTTTGTGACCTTGGTCCGCTGTTGATCAATCGACTGGGGTTGCTGGGTGCGATCGAGTGGGGGTAATAGGTGGAGTGAGGGGTGCTAACCTTTTTTCTAAATTATGTGATCTTCGTCTACAAAATTTGCGCACTTTAACACACCAATTTGAGCAAAAACAAATGTTAGTGTTTATGAAGAATATGCGTAAGGTTTGCAAGAAGAGGGTCTTGTTGTTAGTTTGTGGCTTAATGAGAAATTATGTTTGCGTTAGAGAAAGGGCAGGACTGTAGGAATTGCTATTGCTCGCTAATCCTCTGGGAGAGCTTGACTAAAAGGCTCGCCCGCAATCCAATTGAGTAAGATAGAAAGCAAAGACGGAGGAGTAGCAGCAGCAGCTACTTCAAAGTACTAAACATCTATCTATCTGGCTTACTTTTACCCATCCTGGGCTTGGCCCTGCCCCTTCTCTGACTTTCAATAATAATAATCATAATTCCGTGTTTGGAAGCAAGGGGAAAAAGTTTCCAAAATCTGCTTGCTTGTTTTTGGCGTGGGAAGTTAATTGCCACATTTGCACCCAAAGTCTTCTACCAATTTTTAAGGAGTGGCATAAAAGTTCATCTCTATTCATGTTTTGTTTGAAAACAGAACAATTTTTGTGTGTGTTAACTGTGTAGTATTTGAATTCATCCTAATTATTATGCCTCTATTTTGTCTTACTAGAATAACCACTAATTGCTACTTTTTACCTCTCTCGGCCTAACCAATCCTTTTTTTTAATTTGGCTAATAAGTGTGTTGGTGCGTGTCTGCTTTATGTATTTTCGAACAGAATAATTTTCTGAAAAATTTTAAATCTTTTTTTTTTTGTTGATAAAGAGTCAATTACGTAGGTAATTGAGTCATTTTTTCTGAGTAGATTTTAAGGAAAATCTTTTAAATTGTCTTTATTACGTTTTGAAATATGTGATTTTTTTTTTTAAGTTTTTAGATGATTTTCGGATGAGGCATCTATTTCATGGCATTCCGACGGGCCTTTAACCTTAAAGTGGCATTCCATATTATCTGTTACTTACAAGGAAATCTCGCGAATTTTTTTACTAGATTATAACAGTTTGGTCTTATTAGATAACCAATTTGCTATATTCGATCGAATTGGTTGAGATCTCGGGCCCATCAGCCGAGTACTAGAATCCGAAAAGGAGGAATTCGTACGAGATCTTTAGCCAAAAAGTCAAATTTTGGTCAAAAAATATTTTTTCTTCTTAAAATCAGCTTTTCAAATCAGGAAATGTCAGAAAATTTTGGTTTCAGCGAAAAAAAGTTACTCAGGAATGGTTAAAACATGATTTCGAAAAAAAGTATTGTGAAGTAAAAAAGAGCTAGTTTGCTACTAGCAACGTAAATTTTTTTTGCTAAAACAAATAAAAAAGAATGGAATATCATTTAAGACAGGATTAAGAGCTACATTAGGATAGCAAAAAAAATAAGGGGCTTTTTCCAATTTTCAGCCTTTGGTCAATAATTTTGGCTCTTTTTTCAGCCTTTTTTTTGTCATTTTTTTGCTCTAGCCTCAGGTATCTTCTTTATTTTTTCTCATTTCTAGCATTTCATTCAAGTCTGAGAAGGCAAAATGTCGAACAATTTTTTTTCGCTGCAACCTACAGCACAAAAAAGCTCTGGTTTGTAAAAAAATATTCAAGTCAATGTCCTCAAAACTGCAAAGAGTTTATTTACCCAACCAGCTGCAATATTTAAAGTTTTTTTCGACTGGCTGCAACCAAATTTTAACTAGCCTTTCTGATTTTTCGCCCTCCAAAAAGGAAGGAAAGAAAGCGTTTACTACTTGAGATTGTCGCTTTTACTAGACAGCCCATGACGATTAGGAAATGTATAGGGTTGACTGCTCACTGGTGGTTTCGCCACTAACTAGTCTAACAAATTCCTCAACACATAAACTCTTCCATTTGCAGTTTTAAAAATTTCTGCGAACGACAGCCCAAGGGCTTGGCTAGTTAGCATGTATTGAACTTGATACACATGTCTTCAAATGATTGATTATTTGCCCTTTTTTTGTTTCAACCAATTCTAATTGTGTTTTAAAAGCTTTACTTCAAAGCTTTGCGGTCATTTTATTTCATCTTATTAACCTTTTTTTGGTTGGCCAATCTTTAGCCATTGGTTTTACTATTGGATTTGGGCTTCTGCACAACCAAATTGCTTCTGCAAATAGCACAAGTAAAAAAGTTGGAGCTTTATATCTGCCTCTTGTTAAGTATGCTAGGCGAAAAAATATATGAATTAATCTTTGTGACTTGCAGATAGTAAGCATGTGTGCAAAACACCTTCCTGCTACCTAATTGCCACATTTTATAAAAGAATTTTTTTTGTTTAATTATTCATCTTTGTTCACAAATATTTTTTTAAATATTTCTTAGAAAAAATTATTCTGAATATATTGAGCCAGAATTTTGAATCAGCTCAGACGTGAACACCTCTCTTTGTAACCACTATTTACTTATATAATCTATAGGGTTATCGCACAGTTAACTCAACTTTTTGAAATTTTTTTCCCTTATTTCTTGTTTTTATGCAATTTTTCGTCTAATATTTTGAGCTTGTTACTCTGTGGCAACTGGTATAAATGGTATAAAATTTTAAATGGTTTGAATTTTTTAAAAATCAAGTTTGCCAAAATTAATATATTATAACAGGGTTCTCATCTGTGCTTTATTTGAAGATTTGTACTTTATTTGGCACCTTAAATATTTAGAAATTTTGAGATTTTACGTCAGAATCTTTATTTTTGAGGCTCAAATCAATAAGCACTGGATAAAATGACATTCATTGACGAAAATGTTCAAAATGTACAATATTTGACAAAATGTGCTTCATCTTAAAATTTCCAGATGAGAACCCTGTATTATAATTAAAAAGCCTCTAACGATTTCAGATGTTTACATTCCGAAAAGAGAATATTTTCTCAGAAAAAATAACCATTTTCATTAATAAATTCTGTGAACTAAATTTTGTGAACTAAAACTAAAGTTTTGTAGCCAACATTCCAAGCTTGTCAAACGCAGAATAGTATTCTCAAAATTTTAGACGAAAAATTGCATAAACTCAAGAAATAAGGTCAAGATTTTTAAAAAACTGAGTTAACTATAATTTAAAAGCAGAAAAATAGATTCAAAATGCTTTACACTAGGGTTGTAATCTTTCCGGAAAGAATATTTTGCCAGAAAATTTCCGGAAAGTTTCCGGAAACTTTCCAGAAAGTTTCCAAAATGTTGGAAAGATACTTTTTCGATTCTCCCACTTGAGTTCTTCCATTTTTTTCGCACAAAGCCTCTGTTACATCAACAAATAACATAATAATATTCAAATCAACAATTAATCGAAGCCAAATAAATCATTCTCATCATAAAGTGCAAAATCATAAAGAATAAAGTGCAAATTAATGAAAGGGCATGTGGATACTTTCAAAGGGGAACCTTTATATATGCAGCGCCTAGGTCACAGGTTCAACTACCACAGGGTGCATAGCCTATTTTCCTACCCCATATTTTGTAATTTTTTTACAAGTTTGATGTCAAACGCGCTTAAGGCGCCGGCGCTTAGCCGGCGCTCCGCCGGGTTCAAAGTTAGCGCCGGCGCTCCGCTGAGTTCAAAGTTAGCGCCGGCGCTTAGCCGGCACTTCGCCGGGTAGCCGGCGCTTAAACAATCCTGCCTTATACATGATTCCGAGAAGTACTCTTGGCAATAAAATGCATATAGAGACTCTTTTTGCCAGCTCCAGTGACCAAAACAGGGAAAAACAGGCAAATAGTCAAAAGGGTCAAAATGCTTTACAAAATTTATTTGACACATTTTGCCTTTTAGTCATACTCACTTGAAATAGTAGGCTAGAGTTAGTTAGATGAATTTATAAAAATTTACATTTGTACACACACGGCCACGCAGCGTTGAGAAAAAAGGTAAAAGATTCTTGAAGCGTTTGCCCTGGTTCACCCCGAGAGAAAAGTTAAATTTTAGTCAGAATTTGATAATTGGTCGGGAGTTGGGGGTTGACAGTTGGGATGGTCGGCAGCTGACCCTCTTTCAACAAGAGCGGATATAACAAAAGAATAAAGTGAGCTGAATACAGGCAAATAAAAATGCCAGAATTTGAGGACAGCAATTACAAGGACATGTTAAGACATTTGAATTCGCGCCCAAAAGAATCTTTCCAAATTTTAAGGCTCTGGAAAGAATCTTAATTCTTTCCGGAAAGTTTCTGGAAAGTTTCCAGAAATTTTCCGTGGAAACTTTCCATCACCAACCCTACTTTACACCCTTTGAAATTTTGAAAAATAATATTATTTTTCTAAAAAATTGTTAATATATTCCAAATATCGATGAGTCAATTAATTTGTCATTATAAAGTAAAAGAGGAGAGCTACATGCTGAGCTAAATAATAAAAATCGGAAAAAAAATTTAAAAATTTGCCGAAAACTAAGATTGAAGAAATTTTTATTGACTAAAATAGTTTTCAAGACTTGCTCTGCATTAGAGTTTTATTTTCTGCAATGTTTGGCATTTCAATTTTTTCTAGATGTCATCATCAGAATTTAGAGAAATGAGGAAAAAGTTTCATGAGTATTGCACTTTTTAGAATTGAAATCCTAAGGGATTCTAAATTTTTGGCTTAATCATCTAACTGTTGTGGTTAAGTAATTAACCTTCATTAAGAGATGTGGACTCGAACTTCCGTTAAACTACACTTTTCAGTTTAAGGAATCGCATTAATTTGACTATGTTGTTATTTGCTATTAAATTAATGAGGAGAAAAACTTTTTTCCACACGCTATTTGGTACATTAAGAAACGCAATCAAAACAACATGTAAGCATAAACTTCTTCAATAGTGCAAACAGGCTTAATATTCAGTGCTTTTTACCACGCTATTGCACTCTCTGTCTTATTGGAACATATTTGCTAACTTTGCAACACCTTTCTAGACAAATATCCAGCAATCCAGCGGGGCAAAATAATTTTAGCCATTTTAAAAAGGTGCTCCCAACAACCAACTAGAACCAATTTTTTTTTCTTAAAAGTCTCAAAAAGTGTTAATAGACTCTTCTTGATTGATTTCAGACAAAAAAAAATTTTGCTAAAAAATTTCTAAAAATTTTTTTTCCTTCGTCCCCCAGGCTGATTTTTCAGAATCATTTTTTATAAATCAGATTGGGGGACCAAGGCAAAAAAATTTTCAGAATTTTTTATCGATTTTTTTTTTCTAAAATCAACCAAAAAGTGTCTTTTGGAGAAAAAAACTTTTTTCGAAAAAAATCAATAGGGGGGACCAAGGCGTACTTTTTTTGGGGTGGGCGCGAACGCATACAGAGCACTCACCGCAAAAGTGAGTAATATTTCATGCTACCTTCTAATTTCGGCTGGATTGTACCCTGCATCCTTCTCTCCATTCAATCAACATTGGAAACAGGGACGAACAAAATTGCAAAAACTTTTCTTATAGGACAGGGTATAAATGAAGTTTTTCATGGCTAAATAAGCTAGAAGTGTAGCTCTAGAAACTTTATTTTCACCATGTCTTACAAAAAAAATTTGCAAATAAATTTTTTGCCTTGGCTCCTTGTCGATTGACTGAAGGTACGCGAAAGTACGCATTCTAAACAACATTTTTGAAAATTTTGACTAATTAGGATAGAATAAGTCTTATTGTTGAGACACGCTTTAAAATTGCATATAAGCTTAATTAGTAACTACTTTTAAGTTTAGCAATCAAATTTCATACCTATTATTGATGAAAACCATGTCTTAAGCGCTGTCTGATGAGTTTGCACCTTCCTGTGTTATTATTCTAAAACAGCTGCAAATAGTTTTTTATGTCTATTTTTTGTAGAATCATTAGGCAAAATGACTTTACAGATTTCTTAAATAATAGAAATTGCAAACTTTAATTTTTGTTCGTCAAGCTAGTGCTGTTATGCCCTATTTCGTAGTTTCTATTCAACTAAATGTTCCCCATAACAATTAAGTTTCTAACGATATTTATGGTATATTGAATAAATTTCGGCGCTACTGGCTTATACCCCCCCCCCATTGGTTTTATACCCCCCCCCCATATTGGGAGGGGAAGGGAATAAAAGGGGGCCACTAATCACACATGGCCCCTAACAAGAAGATGTTGAACATAGTTTTGAATACTGGGGCCTACCGCATAAATAACTCTGGTATGCATGTTTTTTCATGCATCCAGAGTCACTTTCGAGTAATTTGTGTCTAAGGTATGTGGGTGTGCGCATCTCAACTCCAAGCCCCAAGCCCCTGCGCCCCCGAAGGAGGCGCAGGGGGCTTGAGAGTTAGAGATGCGCGCACGCACTTACCTTAGACATGATTCCGAGAAGTACACTTGATCATGAAATGCATATAGAGACTATTTTTGCCACGGCTCGAGTTGAAAAACATGGTAAAGCAGCTAAAAAAAGTGGCCCCTGTGTCGCGAGCGGCCACGGCCAACAGCTCGTGAATTGGAAAAAGGGGAATGGAGGGGATATTTGATCCCACTCCCTTTGGATCCGCAGGGAAATGCCTTAACCAGTAGGCCACCAAACCCCAGACTGGGAAAGTGAAGAAGTTTGTAGACATCACTTGCGTCGAAGACGCAACACTCCCCACCGAGGAGAGTGGGGGGCTTGGCTTGTTTTAGCCAGCTGGAGTGTTTCCCAGGCCGTGATTTTTTGTTGTTGTTATTGCCTGGTCTGTTCATCTGCAGCCAACAGTCCTTTTCTTTTTGCTTTTTGTAGACTGCTGACCAGGTTGTGGGTGAGTAAGCTGTTGGTTAGAGCTGTTCCCTTCTTTTGCTACTAAGCTTATTCTCTCTGTGCTTTTCTTCAAGCTGGAGGGCTCTTCGCTGGGGAGACTGCTGTGTCCTTTTGCTTCTCTGCCTGCTGGACCTGTTCTTTGACTACTGGACCAGGAAGTTGCAGGTCGGTTGCACGCCAAGATCGCCATGTCGCGAGCGGCCACGGCCAACAGCTCGTGAATTGGAAAAAGGGGGAATGGAGGGGATATTTGATCCCACTCCTTTGGATCCGCAGGGAAATGCCTAACCAGTAGGCCACCAAACCCAGACTGGGAAAGTGAAGAAGTTTGTAGACATCACTTGCGTCGAAGACGCAACACCTGTATTATTCCCTTCCCCTCCCAATACAGCCCATAATCCCTTTTTAACTGCTTCTCTGGTTCCTATATGGCAAAATTATTGCATAAGAATGGTTTTAGACACTCCCAAAAAAGTCGGTTTTTGGGGGGTATATGACAGTAGGTCCGATTTTTTGGGGGGGGGGGGGGGGGTATAAGAAAGTAGCTTTTGGGGAGGGGGGGGGTATAAGCCAGTAGCGTCTAAATTTCATTTTCACCCAGTCTAAAAATAGCTTCCAAGTGACATTTCAGTCATAAAATATGAGTTTTCTTGGAAAATCTTGTCTTTACGTCGTCTCTAATCATTTGTTATGAAAAAGATTGAAAAAATGCTGTATCTATTATTTGGCTTGAACTCATTTTTGAAATAAAGTAAAAAAAGAAGCTAAATTATGCAAAAAGTATTAAAACATCACGATTCACTGATCTGGAATATCATTATTTTATTTCCCGTATTTATTTCCTTGTTTTTGTAATTTAATATATAATTTAATTTTTCCTAATCTTCGGCCCAATTTTTTTACCACAAATAGACAGTAGCTTTTAAAAAATTAGTTTTACAACTTTTGCTGTCTATTTTTGTTCATAAGCTTCACTAATAGCCGATATCACTTCCATAAATAAATTCAATGCACGTCGGCATTTATTATTATTACCATTCACATACACGCTTTTAAGGATTAATCTAGCTAAACTTTTTTTTTCAACCAGAATGTATTTATTGTTCCGATTACCCTTCTTTTTGCTGTCAAAACAGCAGTATTCACTTAATTTGTGTCAAACTTCTGACTAATTACCTGACTTATAAATTTTCATTGATTTTCAGAATGTCTGGAGTGAAAAAAGTCAGCTAGACCATTAGCCATAAGAATGAGCCAAGGAGTGCCGGAATGCATCAACCGCAGGTGAAAAAACCTGCTTTCAGAAGCAAAAAGGGCAAAAAATAATTTATTTTGACTTGCAGCCAGTGCCGCGAGATCATCATCGACAGTCAAGTGCCGATTGACTGGGCACTGCCTTTGTATGGCTATGCTATGCCTTTAATTGTTGCCCTGACCATAGCCACCAATTCATTTATTGTGGTGGTTCTGTCTCATCGATACCTGCGCACACCCACCAATTGTGTGCTGCTGGCTATGGCAGTCACAGAGTTGCTGACTGGAATGACCTGCTTGCCTTGGTTGCTCTACTACTACACTTTTGGAGGCTATTTGACAGACCAGAGGTAGTTTTTTGAAAATATGTATTCAAGGTCTGAGGTTAAGAATATATATAAAACAAATTTTTTAAATTTTTTAAATGGTGCTAGTTCATGACTTGAAATATATTCTAATTTTGAAGCCGGAGCAAATTAAAAAAATTTTCTATTGTCATAATTAACGCTGAAAAAAGTCAGCTTTAAAGTCAGCTCAGTGTTTGCACTCAAGCTTTACTGGGGCCTAGCACGCCCCTAGGGCTCTGCTAGCCATTTTAGTGTTGGCCTTTTGAGGATGAATCTTGCTTTACGCAAATCAATAAAACAAAGTCAACAAGACCTAGCTCTATCACTATCTTCCAGATAATGTGCTTCATATTAGGACATAAAACATGTCACTGGATGCTTGTGTGTATTTGATTAGTTAAGATCATAACTGAAAAATCGACCCTACTCAAGTATCCCTCTAGAAACACAGATCCCTACCACCCAAAAAAAATTAGGATCCAGTCCTTTTCACGCAAATTAACCATTTTTATACCTTTCAACCCAACTTAGCATTTCATCTCCTAAATTTTTAATTTCTAACATTTTTTCACAAAAAAAATCACGGGCGTGTTTATCAGTAGACATTGAATCAACTTCTCAAGCTTTTCAGGCTAGGTCTACCATCTTTTTGGTGCACAATGTTTCCTTATATGGCATCAATTTTGCCTTCAATTTTTCACACTGCTGCAATTTGGTGAGTTAAGTTTAGCTGTCTGAAACAGCCAAACAATAAATTTGTTGCAGGTTGACAGTGTATTTGGCAGTGCAACGATATATTTACATTTGTGTGCCTAAGATGGTTCAGGATCATTGTACAATGAGCCGGAGTAAACAGGTGAGTGCTTCAAAAAAGTTAATATGTTAAAAGCGTGTTCACAATGAGTGTCGACCTAGCCATTCTTCGAGCACGGGAATAGGTGTAAGTTTGCGGAAAAAACGTTCTGTTTGTAACATCTGGTCGATAAGTTGCAGGGCTTCAAAATGAGCTATTGGCAAGTTAATGTGATTGAAAAAATTTGGATAAAATTTTTTAGGTCCACACCATAGTCGACACTTGACTAACAAGGGGATTGTTCGAACTGTCCCCCGCCTAACTTCAATCTTATGCGTTCATCTTGCAGCCCATGGTCGATTTACTTAGTGCAGGAAAAGTCCTGGTGGTGGACAGAGACAAAATTTAGAGCTCTAGGTCAAAGAAAGTCGAACCCCCCCCGCCAAACGCTAATTTTCAATACTCATGTACCCCAATGCTCAGTTTTTGTCAATCAAGTGCCAAATCTGATAATTTTGACCTTATAATACTTTTTGATTCTACGTTTATCAGTGATGTTTTCAGAAATTATTTGAATTTTTTTCGAAAATCGAAATTTTAGGGATCTATGGAAATTTCGATTTTCAAAAAAAATTGAAATAATTTCTGAAAACATCACTGTTAGACGTAGAATCAAAAAGTATTATGAGGTCATAATTATCAGATTTGCCACTTGATTGACAAAAAACTGAGCATTGGGGTAGGTGAGTATCAAAAATTAGCGTTTTTGGGGGGTTTTTCGACTTTCTTTAAGCTAGAACTCAAAGTTTCTGTCTCTGTCCGCCGCTAGGACTTTTCCTGCACTAAGTAAATCGACCATGGGCTACAAGATGAACTCATCAGATTGAAGTTAGGCGGGTGGACAGTTCGAACGGTTCCTTGTAAGTATGAGCATCAGTGTCGACCTGCGTGACTAAAGAATTTTTATGCAACTTTTTTTAATTAGATGTAGTTGGACAATACTTTTTTGTGCGCAAAAATACTTTGTTTTGGCGCAAATCCACTTTTTTTGGCGCAAATTTTTGTCTTGCGTAATTAGATTGAACATTTTCACTCATTTTTTAAAGTTTTAACATCATCATGTAGCCACGCTCTTTTATTTTTCTAATGATGTATCATTTATTGCATCATCTTTATAAAATGTAATACAAAAAGCTGAAAGTATGAACTAAATTGTTGTTCTGATTTGATTCATACTTTTAGCTTCATTTTTAGAGATGATATAATAAATGATACCTCATTAAAACCTAGAAGAGCGTGGCTAGATAATGATGTTTAAACTTTTAAAAAAACTTGAAAATTTTCAATCTAATTACGCAAAACGAAAATTTGCGCCAAAAAAGAGTGTATTTGCACCAAAAAAAGTATTGTCCGATGTAGTTTTTCAATAGATCTTTTTGAAGACCTGCATCTTAGCTAAAATATGTCACTGACAGAAACAAAATCAATGGAGAAAAAAAATTCACAGCCTTTTTTGCGCTAAAAGAACTCTTGTGTCGAAACTTTATGTTAACGTGCCTAACGGAATAGCTAGCTGCGCACAAACAGCAAAACCATGTAGCATACCAGGGCTGTACCGGATATCCGATATCCGACATCCGATATCCGATATCCGGCACTTTTTGACATCCGATATCCGGTATCCGATATCCGAAAAAATGGCCAATTTTCGGAAAAATTTTTTTAAAACTTTTTTGAAATTTAGAAAAAAAAATTCAATTTTTTTTCAAAATTTCATCAAAAATATCCGAAATCCGATATCCGATAACCGATATCCGGCACTTTTTCATATCCGGTATCCGATATCCGATCCGATATTTTTCCATATCCGGTATCCGATATCCGATCCGATATTTTTTGGTATCCGGTACAGCCCTGTAGCATACATACTAAACCTTATTTAGGCGATCATCAGTATTTTCATAGTGTCTATTTGGTTCTACGCCCCAGAACTTTTTGCCACCTACAATCAGTCTTATGAGTTGTATAACCCTCATATAAATCGCAAGTTTTTGAAGATTTATCTAATTTCCGACTAGTAACAAACATATACTTTTAGAGACCAGACAAGTATGTCTGAGGATACGCACGGCTTTGATAGATTTGGTGGGCAACAACTTTTACTACTACAGCCTTTACGGCCTTCATGCCCTCTTTGCTCATACTCTGCCTTGCATTTTGCTAGTCTGTTTCACGTGGAAGTTGATTTCTGCCATTAGGGTGGCCGACAAAAGACATGCCTGTTTGATCGCAAATAAGTTAGTATTTTTGAAAAAATTTTGGAATAAAATTTTTTATAAACTGATTTTTAGAAGTCAGCCTTTGCGAAAATATACTCTAGACAATGCTTCTGGTCACTCTGAAGGAGGCAATTTAGAAGGTAGTAATGGAGCAGTTGGCAAAAGAAGAAGTAGTGTGAGCGAGTCTAAAAGAGTGCAAGGCTTGAAACAGGTCTGTTTTTTCGTGTTAGAGCTGAGCTTATGTTGTATTAATTTGCAGAACACAAGAATGCTGATTGTAGTCATACTTCTGTTCTTAGTAACAGAGATCCCAGCTGCGATGATATTTTCAATCCACGTCTCAGCTGTAGCTTTAAGAATTTCTTTTATTCAGAGGCACTATGAAGTCTTAAACAAACTGCTCATTGTCAGGTTTGTCTAATTTATGAATTACTGCACTTCAAGGGTCTGCTCGTCGTCGATGGGAATATTTCAAAAGGAGCGTGCTAGGTCGATTCAAACGAAAATTGTTTTGAAATGCAAATTTGTTGAGTACCGTATTTACTCTGATTAACGCGCCGGCGCGTTTATGTTTTGGATCCCCAAATCTGATGAAGATCCCAATATTTTAGGCAAAAATTAAAAATTCAGAAAGCAGGGAACCAGTCACTTCTTTCCCGACACTTCTTTCCCGACACTTCTGTCCCGGACATTTCTTTCCCGGACAGTTCTTTCCGGACTTTTCCTTCCCGACACTTCTGTCCCATGTTTTAAATTGTTGCATGAATTTTTTTGCTCTGTTTTATCGTATTGAGTAAACAGCTATATTATATTTAGTTTGTTCCAGTCATGGCTTTGTTTACCGAAATAATAGCTTTTTCGGGCGCCTGTGCGAAATCAGGCATATCCTGCAACTAAGTTTGGCTTGCCTCCTTTTGTAAAAAAGACTGTGAAAATGGCTTGAACACACGGTTACCACCTATGGAGGCAAATGAGTGTCCTTGAAAAGTGTTTCTATCGGATTTTAACTTTCTGATAAAATGGATTAGCTCGACAGGGATTTGAACCTTGTAGATGAATTTACCTGTAGGTAAATTTATCTGTAGATGAATTTATCTGTAGATGAATTTATCTGTAGATGAATCTACTGTAGATAAGTTTACATAGAGCAAAGAGAGGGTGTCCAGGTCGATGGTAGCCAAGTGGGGGATACCTAGTAGGGGTATTCAAGCGAGAGTACCCAGGCGGTTGTACTCAAGCAGTGGTACTTATGTAGTGATAACCAGGTAGTGTTTACTAAAGCTGTGATAATGAGATAAGCTTTAAAGAGACCTTTCAGACGAGACTTCGGTGTAAAGACATGACGCGAATGCGGCTGGCGCTTTCCTGATTTGCTATTACAACGTTGTTGCACACGCAATGAAACATTCTGCGTTCATAATTCCTTAGATGTTGCAGCTCTCAAAATTGAATTTCAGATAATGTGCAAAGTATAAGAAAATTTGGAAATGGGACAGAAGTGTCGGGAAAGAAAAGTCCGGGAAAGAAATGTCCAGGAAAAACTGTCCGGGACAGAAGTGTCGGGAAAGAAATGTCCGGGAAAGAAGTGTCATGTACCCCAGAAAGCAGCATCGGCAGAGCTTGCGGAAGTTAAAAAATGCAAAAAAGAATAGATCGAAAAAAAATTCTGCTCCGAGATACAAGCCTTCAAAGTCAGGGGGAGGGGCTCATTAATAAGAGAGGGCACGTTAACTAGAGGAAATATGGTAATCTACCAGGAATATATGATATGTAAGGAAGGAATATATGGTAAAAAATGTTTGTTCTATCTAAAAGGATATGTAAGCGTGAAAGCCCAAGGGCTCGCCTCCGCAGAAGAGTATTTTTCTCTGAACCTACCTTTTTGGGTTCCCTTGATTTTTTCACCACAATCCATTGCGATTCGAAGTACGCTTGTGCTTTGCAGCGATGCCACCGAAAACCCTTGGTATTGTCGGTGCAAAACGTGTGAAATAGGTGAAAAATAAAAAAAGTTGGCTTAGAGACAAATACTCTTTGGAGGGGCGGAGGTCAATTAGGCTGCTGTCGTGGCTAAGTGTTAAAGCGGTGGTGCACTGTGAAAATTGGTCGTCGGTTCGATTCCGATTGGAAACAATATTTTTCCTAATTTTTACTAAAATATGTCATTTTAATTCTTGTTTGAATTGACCTGGTACCCGCTTTTCAAAATATTCCCATCCCTTTTAAATACATGATAAAGTAGTAATTTTTTTAGACGAATAATAATGAATAAGCATTTCTACATATTTTTTTGGAATTTCAGAAATGTGCTCATAGTGATTAGCTATCCCTTTCGGTTTGCCATCTACTGCGGTATGTCACAACAATTCAGGGAAGTTGTGCATCAGATGCTTGTCAAACGGGCTTTTCTGCCTTGCACCAAGAGACCCATACATCAGTTGATCAGGGCAGGCAAAAATGGTAACTGCACCACTAGCACACAACTTATTGGAGGGTCTGGCAATAATGTAGTAACTGCTTTGCACCATAACCCCAGCAGCAGCAGTGATGGCGAGGAGAACAAAAGGTTTTTCGGTTTACATATTTGCCTCATTTAGTTCAATAATTGAACAGCAATTTAGAGTGTATGAGTGGGAAAGCTACCAAGGAGAAGCTAATGCTCAACACCACAAACAATCCACCATCCACAACTCACTAATTCAATCGGCTCAGATGGCTCAAGCACCTACTGGAGCACCTTTGGATAGTAGTCATTGATTGCTCAGAAAGTATTATTATTATTTTACTTATCAAAAAGTTGTCTCAACAACACTGTCGTTTTCAAAACTTAAAAAGGCCGATTTTCTGTCCGTTTTATTATTTACTTTTTTTGTTAAAACAATGAAAAAGCTCAAAATTTTCTATTCAAAAGTTTATTTTCGAATGAAAAACTCGACGCTAATCCTTTTAACTCTCTTTCGAAATAAAATACCCTCAGAGTTTCCCAACCTACCAAAGACCCGGCACTTTTTTGCACTTATTTTAACTTTTTCGACAATGCCAATCTAGTGCGAAAATTTGAAGCGATCTGTTTTTGCTGATCGATTTTTGAAAATCATTAATTTTGCTATGAAGACTTGCAAGTCTCAACAAAATTGGCACCTGATTTTCGAAAATAGGCCCCAGTTTATTGAGACTTGCAAGTCTTCCTAGCAAAATTCGAGGATTTAGAAAAAATGGCAGGCAAAGTCGAAATCCTCGCCATTTCCGCCTTAGATCGGTTTATCGCATTTAGCAAAACTTTTCAAAATTTGGTGGAAAAATGTATTGAACCTTGTTGAGGAAGAAATTTTCAATAGTTGACTGCAGCAAAAACTTGAGTTTTTTCAAGTTGAGTTTTTTAAATTTCGAAAACGACAATTTTTACACAAAACTTTATATTTTTCATTGTCGTCTTACCGCCAACAATTGTTCAAAAAACGGGTGAATAAAAAGATTTATTTAATACTTTATTGTTAAAATTGGTTCATAAGTGTTTTTTACAACTCACATGCTATTCACTGCAATTTTGCAGAAGTCAACATGAAACAATCAAATCAAAATCAGATACAGTGGACTCACGATATAATGTAGAAAAAATTTAAAGCTTTTTTGAGATTTTTTTTCGAGAATCAATAATCGGAAACTTTCGGGCTCGGCCAGGCTCGGGTCGGCCGAAAGACTACCCGTCCCCAGCCCCGCATCCGACACGATGTACACCTGACTTATTGGCCAGAGACTAAGTAAAATAACTACAGTATAATCTCTATTTGTACAATTGGTCTTGTCCCCGGGTGTACAATAAGTCGGGAGTCTACTGTATAGCAAGTTGAGAAAAATAACTCTGGGTATAAATTGCTAAATTTGAAATAATGTTTTTTTAACATGATTAAAGGGCGTAGGGGGGAAGCTACTTAGGTTTGAAAAAGTAGCCTTCATGGCACAGTGCGTAAGCATTTGCGTTTTCTGACCCAGAATGGTGTTGCAGTTTCGATACTACGCGGTGGCACGCTATCTTTTTGCCTTGTTTGACCAGTTTTAGAGTTAATTATACTTTTAAATGGGAATACTTTTAAATGGGAAGGAATCAGCGACCCAAATTACCCCTAGAACTGACCAAACAAGCCAAAATAAATAACATGCACCACGTGGGATCGAACCTGCAACACCATTTTGTCCAAAATTCAAACGCTTATGGAGGCCACTTTTTCAAACCTAAGTAGCTTTCCCCCCGCCCTCCCCCTTAAAAACTAAAGGATAAAATTTTAGGGATATTTTTTATCGAATATTTGATGTAAAGTCGACGCTCGTTATAACGTTTCTCTAAAAGTTCGTTCCCGCCTAGGGTCCGACACATTTTTTACCTCCATTTTGAAGTGTTTTACCAAATTTGATTCGTCAGTCTGGTTCGCAACATCGAAAGGATTCTGATTCAGCCCAGCGTTTTTGAGAATCACGATAGTTTTGCCATTTAGACCCTCAACGCTTGTTATTATGGCTCTCTTTTTTCAAAAATGGAGGTAAAAAAAAGTGTCGGACCCTAGGCTGGAACGAACTTTTAGAGAGACGTTATAACGATCGTTGACTGTATAGGTACAGGATATATTGGGTTATCGATCTTGATTTAAGTCTAATAGAAAAAAATTCCACTTTTAAAATAAATACCAAATTACTTCCTCTTGTAATCGATTAGATAAAAACAGATGAAATATGTTTTGCATTTTCTATTTTTCAAACTTGGATGACTGAATGACCAAAAAGTCAGACCATACAATTTCTTAAACATGAAACAGACGCAGTAATAGTTTAATAGATCGAAACCACACAACTAACTAGTCAATCACGATTGAGATCAAGCGTGTTTTGTGGTGTGTAGCCTGGCTGTAGTTTCAACAATTAAAGGGAAAAGGAAAAGAAAAGATCCAACGTAGTCTGTATCATTCATATAAAAGGGTTCCCAAATGAAAAGACCGCTGTTTTTTCGAATCAAATTCTCAAAACACAAACAAATACCAAAGTCTGACTCTAAAAATTATCTATGAGCTACAGAAATATATTTTTATTCTCTTGTTTTTATTTATTATCTATTACCTCATGTTTTGCGGAGTCTATTCTGCAGAACAGCCTACCGAAGAAGAAGCTGAAAATTTTGATTGACAGTCCATCCCTTAGTTTTAGCCATATTCAGTTCCAAGGCAAACTAGCCGATGTGCTTGTAGAGGCTGGCCATGAAGTGGTAAGTGCTTTTCACTGAACAAATCACCCGACTTTTTTATTCAGGGCACTTCCAGAAGCATCTGAAACATTTTTATTTTGATGTTTTAGCACTTTTAACGTGCAGAAAACCTTTTTAGTGAGCAGCTGACCATTTTTAGAAATAATTTTTTTGACCAAAATTGACTTTTTTGCTTGGGCGAGCAAGGTAAAAGGTAAAGTGCTAAAACGATGTATGTCGACCCTCGATTTAAGGACAGGCTTTTTAGAAAAAGCCTGTCCTTAAATCGAGGTTTTGCTTTTTGAGTAGTTAAATTATTTATTTATTAAAAACGATCGGCAAAATCGGAATTCTTGCGATATTTGCAACCAGACTGTCAAAAAAACTGGTAAAAATTTTAAAAATTGGGCTAAAAAAGTGTCGGACCCTAGGTGGGAACGAACTTTTTGGGGTGTCCTCAAATCGAGAGTTGACTGTATTTTCAACAAATGACTACCATCCAGTACCTTGGTCCTAAAGTTAATTTTCGCTTAAATTTTTTTTGGAAAATAATTCAAGACCGGTTCTCAAAAACTTGTTTTCTTGGGTGCTCAAACATCAAAAAATAAATTTTCGGGTGCTTTTAGTAAAGGAGTCTAAATAAGGGAGTCTTGCCAACACAATCAATTATTAAATTACTAAAATTTTTTGTATAGCACATTTTGATGCTCAACATAGACCCCAAAATGGCAAACTACACTGGAAGTAGCAAAGCATACAAGGTTATGAGAGTTGAGAGACCTCCACAAAATCATGATGTGATGTCAAGTGTGCAAGATATTGACAGTCCTTTCCGTGGAGTCCAAAGAAATTTCCAAATGTGGTCCCAATTTATAGAATTAATGAGTGGATTTTGTGAAGGTGGACATAAAATTCATTTTTTATCTGTGCTAACAAATTGATTTCAGATTTGGTTTTTGACAAAGAGCTAATGGCTAGCCTGAAAGCAGAAAAATATGATGTGGGCATTTCTGAGTTTTATGGACACTGCCCATTCGCTATATTTCACCATGTTGGGATAAAGACTAAAATTGCTAGTTATGCTATCCAGCTGACTAGTATGGCTGGTTATCAGTTTGGCATACCCACTCTAAGCAGCTATGTGCCAAGTAAGTGTATGAATTTCACCAATATAAAATAAAATTTTTTTTGACCGCATGTCGAAAAAGTGACAGTCAGTAAAGTCGAGCATAAACCTAGAAATGTTTGATATTGAAGTTGTTAATCGTAATCTTTTCGTTAAAGATGTTACCATAAATTTGGCTCTATCCGCAATAGGGGAATTTTTTTTCGCCTTGGTATTTCTGCTGTTTTTAGGAGTTTTTAGGATTAGGTTTAGGCAAGAGTAGGCCAGCGTATGTTATGATGGACTCGAAAATACGCCGACCTACCCTTGCTTAAATTTAACTCTGAAAAATCACAGGAAAAAACAGAAGAGGGGACTAAGGCAAAAACAAGCTCGTTGTGGAATAGGGCCATAAATTTTAATGCTAATAGAATAAAACTTTTCGTAGCTTGAATATAAGTTTGAGGAAGTCTGATTTTAATTAGCAGATTTTTTCCGTAAAAGAGATATTTTAATTGAAAATCTAGTTTGTTAAAAGACCATAGCCGTCGCCGACAACGAGAATTTCAAATGTTTGAATTCGCGCGGGACAGTTTTCTTTCGTCTTTCATTGTACTCTTTTGAGTCATTCGAAGCAAGTCAAAAGAGTTCAGTGCGAGACGAAAGAGAACTGTCCCGCGCTAATTTAAACATTTGAAATTCTCGTTGTCGGCGACGGTTATGGTCCTTTAAAAGCGCATGCTGTTTGGATTAAAGCTTTTCTAAGTGACAATATAAAACTCCTGAATTAAATTAAACAAACATTATTACAGATATTATCGCTCCCACAATAGACGGTGCCAATATGAATTTCATGCAGAGGGCCCTTAACTTGTTCACTGACACCTATGAAACATTCTATTTGCGAAACAAAAGTCCTTCGACTATTGTAGGCTTATAAAGTCTTTTATTTCAAAAATTAATTTTTTTTTCTTTTAGCAACCTATTGTAAACAAAGCATTTGGCCCTGATTTCCCATCTGTTAAAGAAATCAACAAGAATATCTCTTTGCTATTCACCAATGCCAATGAGTTCTTTGAGTTTCCACATCCAGTATCCAACAAAGTCATCTACATTGGAGGCATTGTGCAGTCCAAAGCCAAACCCATACAATCTGTAAGTTGAAAAATATCATGGTAATTCTGATAAACTGTTATACAAAGTCAATTTTTCAGGAAGTCAAGGCCGTTCTGGACAAATCTAACAAAGGTGTAGTACTGTTCTCATTTGGTTCCATCACCGATACCACCAAAATGAGTGTGGCCATGAAACAAGCCTTTCTGAAAGCATTTGCCCATTTCCCCCAATATGACTTTATTTGGAAGTTCAAGCTAGGCATTAATGACTCCAGTCTCCTAGCACCAAATGTACACCTGTTCAACTGGCTGGATCAAAAAGCCGTCATGGAACATCTCAACCTAAAAGCTTTCATCACTCATTGTGGTATGAATAGTATCAATGAGGCAGCCCATGCTGGAGTGCAATGGTAGCTGTACCTCTTTTCGGAGATCAGTTATTCAATGCTGCTCTGGTCAAGCACAAAGCAATTGGGGAGTATGTGGACATCAGACAAGCTGAAGAGCCCCAAGTTATAATTGATGCTCTGGACCAGGTGCTCAACAACCCAATCTACAGACAAAATGCTAGAATACTCCAGAAAAAACTGCAGATGAGTCCATTCAAACCAGCAGAAAAGCTGGTGAAATGGGTGGAATTTGCTTCCGAGTTCTCTGAGCTCAATGAGCTGAACTTGCCGATGGACGAACTAAACTTCTTTGCTTACTATTGTTTAGATGTCATATTTGCTGGTATTGCTGTGTTAATTATTGTATTGTGGACGCTTACAGTGGCTTTGAGAAGGTTATTGCCTGTTTTGTACCACTATAGTGGTATCTTTATTAGGTACTCAGACAAATTAAAAACTAATTGATCATTTAAACATTTTGTCAATGTAAATATCAAGTAGAATATATAAAGTATTTCTCATTACTAATAACTTCAATCTCAAACACTCATATAGCTCAATACGCTCCATTATAAATACAAAGAACATTCTGTGATAGTCAGACACATTTGGTCACTAATACTTAATTTACTATTCAAAAACTCTTATGACTCATACTCCTATAACTCATATAATACTCCTATAACTTATATTCCTACAATTGATACTCCGATAACTCATACTCCTAGCTCATATTCCTATAATTTAACAATTTAAGTCAACATTTAAGTCAACAATCACGACTTGAGTTAATGCACTGTCACATATAGATTTCGATAAGATATCTCATTTTTAATTCTTATCCAAGTGAAACATAAATAATGAGCCTATCAATTGGAAGTTATGCATCATAAGTATCTAAAATTCAGAGATCAGTCAATCAATTTCAGAAAATTCTCAGCAAAGTACAATAGATATGTTAGAGGAGGTCTAGAACAATAAGTCTCACGAGGATTCATACGAAGTAAACCTAATGATTGGAACATGTTTTCAGGCATCAAATATACTAACTGGTGTTAGAAAAGTTCGGAAACTTTTTTTGACCTCATTTTTATAATTGAAATATCAATATAAAATAATTCTGTAAAATGGGTTTTGTAGCCCTTCTCCTCCTCTTCAAAACTGTATATCCACTTTTTATTTTACTTATTCAAATGGCCGCCATTGGCAGCAGTACATTTGCGCAATCGTTTAGGGAAACTGTCAATGGCATTTTGAATAAATACTTGCGGGATTGCGTCCCATTCTCTGACCAAAGATCTCTTCAATGCCGGGATCGAGTTGTGGGTCGTCGAGCAGGCCTTTGACTGCAGGTAGGGCCACACAAAGTAGTCCATCACATTCCAGTCAGGTGAGTTGGGTGCCCAGTCACCTTTGATGGCAGCATTGTCGCCCCAATGTGAATCGACTTTGATGAAATTCGGAAAGTTGTTGGCAATCCAATTCTGAGTCTCAACTGCTCGATGAGATGGCGCCCCGTCTTGCTGGAAGCACCATTCACTCTCCAGACTGGCCTCAGCCCATGGTGCCACTTGGGTCTCCACAAAGATGGAAAGCAAAGATAGCAACAAATGAGTCACTGCATAAATTAATTTTGTGTCCTTCCTTCCTTTGCTTTCCCTTTCTTAGCAGATGGTATTATAAATAAAAAGTGGATATACAGTTTTGAAGAGAAGGAACACGGCTACAAAACCCATTTTACAGAATTATTTTATATTGATATTTTCAATTATAAAAATGAGGTCAAAAAAAGTTTCCGAACTTTTCCAACACCAGTTAGTACGATTGTTACACAGTTAACTCGATGTTTAAATTTTTCGACCTTATTTCTTGTTTTTTTGCTATTTTTCACTATTTTGAGCATGTTACTTGACGGTTGACAAGCTATGTGTTGGCAACAGAGCAGTAAATTAAAGTAAGTGAAAATTATTGCAAATATCCTCGAAGTTCAATATATAAATTGTATACTAAACATTTTATATACTGAACAGTCCATCATTACTGTATATCCAATATCATGGGCGTAGCCAGGGAGGGGAGGAGGTTAAGGAGGCTATAGCCCCCCCCCCGTCAGGTTTTTCAAAAAAATTGTTAATTAAAAACACTATAAAACTCGAAAACGGTGTAGGGAAAATGACCTCTCGGGGGGCTTTAGACAAGTCAGATTTTTCTGGCTACGCCTCTGTCCAATATCATAGCTTGTCAATCGTATGGTAACACGCTCAAAATAATGGAAATATAGCAAAAACAAGAAATAAGATCGAAAAATTTAAAAAAATCGAGTTAACTGTGTAACAACTCTATAGATTAGGCTTCTTTAAAACAGACTAAATTCGAAAAACGAAAACTAATAACTTCCTTTCTTATCACAGCTTCGTTCTCACTTCTTTTCTTTGGACTGAAATATTTGATAAATGTTAAAAAGATTGGTGTTAATTAAAAAACTTGACTTCTATTATTTTAAAATAACCATTAAGATCAGTCTGTAGCAAGTTCAGGTAGCCATGGCATTTGGAAAATCTATCAGCTTTCTTTCACCACTATGCTTTTCATCATTGTGTTTATAGGCTGTAAGATCGTAGAAATCCATTTTGCACTTAGTACATGTAAACATCACGTATGGCTCGCATCTATGGCTGAAAATTATATGAGTAGTTATGAAATGTTGAAAAAAATTACCATTTGTTTATATGATACAATCTCTCCTTTCTTTTTTGTTCGCTTTGTTTTTTGGAGACTTCAAATCTGCATTTACTACATTCTGGGCTCACAGGTGTATCATTTGGTGACAACAAGACACTTTTCATCAAATTTACGCAATCACTCATTCTTTTGTCTAAAAAAACAAGAGCTTTTTTGACGCTACTTGCATATAACCCACCCCCCCCCTCCCAAATCAACTTTTTTTAAAAGTGTTTTAAAAAAAGAAGTTCAAAAAGACATTATTTTTTGTTCTGGCGAATGAAAAATCGAGTTTTAGACACTTTTAAATTTCGACTTTTTACCTGTTTTACCATGTTTTTCAAGATAGGCCATGGCAAAAGAGCCTCTGAATGCATTTTTGATCAAGATCTTGCTTGGAATTATGTCTAAGGTAAGTGAGTGCGCGCATCTCTAACCATCCAAGCCCCTGCGCCCCTTTGGGGGCTTGGGGGCTTGGAGTTGAGATGCGCACACCCACATACCTTAGACGCAAATCACTCGAAAGTGACTCTGGATGCATAAAAATGTATGCATACCAGAGTTTATTTATGCGGTAAGCCCCAATATTCAAAACTATGTTCAACATCTTTCTTTTTGTTCAAAATTAGATCCTTTTTGGTCCATTTCCACCCTGATACGGCCCTAAATCCCTTCAAAAATGGTCAAAATGGGTACTTTGGGCAATCCCAAAACTCGATTTTTTTTATTTACCAGAACACAAAAATAATGTCTTTTTTGAGCTTCTGAGGCCATTTTAGGTCGATATAGGGTGTTTGGAAAAACACTTTTTAAAAAATTTGATTTGGGGGGGGGGGGGGATATGCAGGTAGCGCGGCTTTCTTTTTCAACTAACTCGAAATTTCGAAAATTAAAAGCTAGGTAGTTATTAAGTTGCTTCGCCCTTCCTAAATGCAGTGTTTTCAAAAACAGAATAGCACAAGCAGAAGCATAATTTCTAAACAAGCATTATTTTATAATTCTTAAGCCAGCTAAAGAAGTACTAAAACTATAGTAATATCAAGCCAATTTTTAAATTGTCAAGCTTCAGACTGTACACTTTTTTAAATTGGCCTTGCTCATACTTCTTGAAAATTTTCGGCTATTTTTGGCGCAATTTCGATTACATTTCCTGTAATTTTAGATTATTCCCACAAGTTTTTAGGCTTCAAAATGAAGCCTTGTTTTCGGGGAATAAAACACATATTCGAACTTTGTTGTCACATTTCAGCACATTCCAGAAGGTAAGATTTGCATTTCAGTTAATTTAATAAAAGGCAAATATAGAATGCAAACGACACTTTTTGAAATGTGCTGAAATCTCAAACCTTTTCAATCAAAATAAAAAGCTCGAGTATTTTTTAGGTTCCCCTGTCTCTCAACTTTATTTTGAGACCAATAAGTCCTTGGCGGACTTAACGTAACGCCGAGATATAATCAGAAGTATCCAAAAAAGAACAACATTTCAATTTCAAGAAGTATGAGCGTGGCCATTCTAAAAAATAGCTAATTTTTAAAGGAGGGTGCATTTCGTAGTCCGAATGGTTCGAATACCACTACCTGCATGCATACTTTTTTTTGACCTTCTTTTGATCCTTTTTTCATTTTTTCTTTTTATTACTTTTAAAAATTAGTTGAACTATAGTATTAACAGATCTAAATTCGTAGCCATGGGCTAGATAACACTACGTGTACGCAGAGCAAGTCAAAGTCAAGGTCAAGGTCAAAGCCAAGGTCAAAGTCATGCGGTGTGTACTCACAGGAAGTCAATGTCAAAGTCAACGTCGCGGTTAAAGTCAAGGTGAAAGTCAAAGTCAAAGTCATGGGGTGTGTACGCACAGGAAGTCAAAGTCAAGGTCATCAATCAAAAACAATATACTCATCCACAGAATTCTAACGGCAACTTTATTAGACACCAACGGACAGCAAATTAAATCATTTCATTCTGCCAACCATCGATCGAATCGGCCATGATTTCTAAACATAGAAGAGATACGCCCAATTTGTAAGTAAAAACGCCTTTACTGCAACGATGAATGTATGTAGCAGCACAATGCACCACTGATCAGTAAAGAAGATCAAAAATAAGACACGAAAAATTCCGAAAAAACTTTGACTTTGAATTTCTAAAAAACGCCAGTCAAAGACAAAGTCAAGGGCAAAGTCAAAGTCATGCGTACACAGCCAAAAGTCAAAGTCAAGGTCAAAGGCATAGTCAAAGTTGACTTGCAGGTTGACTTACAAGTCAACCTGCAAGTCAACTTTCTGTGCGTACACACAAAAAACTTTGGCTTTTGACTTTGACTTTGACTTGCTCTGCGTACACAAGGTATAAGGTATCAGTTATTGAATTGTCTTCGTAAAATATAGCCTTAAAAAGTAAAAGTATGAACCAAGGCAGAAAGATGATCGGTAAAGGTATGAACCAAGGCAGAAAGGTAACTGGGTTCACGCTTTTATTTTTTGGGCTCACATTTTACGAAGATAATTCAATAACTGATACCTTATTGTTGTTGTTTGTTCAAACTAAAATTGCAGTGCTACATAATGGTGTTATCAAAACTGTTATTTTTTACAAAAAAAATTATAGTTCTAAAATTCTTAAGTTAAGAGTTTGCTGAAGTAAGAGGTCGTTTTTAAATTTTGCTGATCTTTAGTTAAGTTCAAAATTGAATTTAAATTTTAAATAAAAAAATTAATTGAGGTGAATCTTTGTTCTAATGGCGGTTTTGTCCTAATCACAATAGCCCCTACCTCACAAAAACAATTATGGTTATATAAAAAAAAGAAAATTTAATTGTGATAAAAAAATTATAGCCTCATCTAACTTTGTACTTCCCTGCCTGACCATCATATTTTAAGAGGCCTATTTGATCTACTTTTTCAGAAATCAATAATATTAAAAAGTTTTAAAATCCATCGTATTCGCTTGGAAATTCAGCTTTAAACAACAAGGCGAACAAAGAAGTATAGTGTTAAACCTTGTTATACTTAGATTTTAAAATTTTCGGCGCTACTTGCATATAGCCACCCCCCCCCCCCCAAATCAAATTTTTTTAAAATGTTCCCAAACACCCTATATCGACCTAAAATCGCCTCAGAAGCTCAAAAAAGACATTATTTTTGAGTTCTGGTGTATAAAAAATTGAGTTTCTGGACCACCGAAAAGTACCCATTTTGACCATTTTCGAAGGGATTTAAGGCTGTATTAGGGTGTAAATAGACCAAAAAGGGACCAATTTTGAACAAAAAGGAAGATGTTGAACATAGTTTTGTTGACTGGGGCCTACCGCATAAATAAACTCTGGTATGCATACATTTTTATGCATCCAGAGTCACTTTCGAGTGATTTGCGTCTAAGGTATGTGGGTGTGCGCATCTCAACCCCAAGCAACCAAGCCCCCGAAGGGGGCGCAGGGGCTTGGTTGGTTAGAGATGCGCGCACTCACTTACCTTAGACATAATTCCGAGCAAGACTCTTGAAAAAAATGCATTTAGAGGCTCTTTTTGCCCAGCTCCAGTGACCAAAACATGATAAATCAGGTAAAAAGTCGAAATTCAAAAGTGCCCAAAAATTAATTTTTTATTGACCAGAACTTAAAAATAATGTCTTTTTTGAACTCCTGAGGCGATTTTGAGTCGATATAGGGTGTTTTAAAACACTTTTAAAAAAAGTTGATTTGGGGGGGGGGGTATATGCAAGTAGCGTCAAATTTTCTATTTGAAAATAGATGAAAAGCATGTAAAAAGCTTACCTGTTTCCATGAGCTCTTTTCTTCTTTTCTTTTGTTCTCGAATTTTCTGTTTGTGCTGAAATATTTAATGAATATTAAAAACAATCGTGCTAATTTAAAATCTTGACTTCTATTATTTTAAAATAACCATTAAGATCAGTCTCTAGCAAATTCAGGTATCCATGGCATTTGGAAAAATCTATCAGCTTTCTTTCACCACTATGCTTTTCATCATTGTGTTTATAGGCTGTAAGATCGTAGAAATCTTTTTTGCATTGTATGCACTGAAACATCACGTATGGCTCGCATCTATGGCTAAAAATTCTATGAGTAGTTATGAAATGTTAAAAAAATTTACCATTTGTTTATATGATACAATCTCTCCTTTTTTCTTTTTTTTACTAGCTTTTTTGGTGGCCGCAAATCCACATTGGATGCAGCGGCGAACAGTCATAACTTCTCCTGAAAACAGCTGTTCTTTTTACCGTAAATAAATTATAAAAATTATAGTAATAAGCACAGGCTGCCATCTCAAAAATTTTGAAGAAAAAACATTTGCCAAAAAAGTGCATTTTGACCATTTTTGAAGAAAAGGAGTTATTTCATCCAGTGCTTTTTGCCATTTTGAAGCATAAAAAAGATTTTGACTGAATTTTCGAACATCAAAAAGCGTGGCCATGATCTTTTAATTATTAGTCAAATTTTTTACTCGAAAAATAGCAGTTCCTTTGCAATCCAACTGTTTGATAGTCGAAATTCGAATCTTTCAAGCTTGTGTTGAGCCACTGTTTTCAATCCTAGACATGTGTCACATCCTGCAAAAAATTGTTATCTAAATTTCTCTTAACACTCCGCCTCCTATGCGTAATAATTGCCGAAATCGACTCAGAACTTCTCGCTGAACACGATAGTGCAAAAAAATTTGAAAAAAAGTTGGTATGAGATGGTGAAAACCCTTCCTGAAAGTAGGCTGTTTTTGGTCACCCTCAACCACCTAAAATTTTGAGAAATTTAGATGGTAGTCATCGAAATTTCTATTTCACCTAGGCGCAAACCACCGAAAATTTTAACCTGAATCAGAGCTATCTATTGAGCCCAAACTTGCTTCAGAGTGATCATTTTTTTCACAGAGAATTCACGATTTTCCCTCAAAGATCCAGTTTCTGGATATCCTTTTTTGCGACATTATAAAAGCCAAAACTCTGCCTAAAAAATCATTCCTAGCTTAATGGTCAAAAGAACATGAAAGAAAAAAATCTTGCGGTTCTTTTGGCACTAAATACAGCAATAGTTTATCATAAAATTGAGACAAATTATGCAAAATCAATATATAAGTTGTAGCGCAAGTTTTCTATAACCTTATTCCCGCTTAAAAAACATCTATTCTGACACCGAATTCGTGTTCAGCGTAGTCGATCTGCATGTAAAACTGCTCTCGAAATAAAAAAAGTCACTGTCGAATTTCAAATTCCGCTCAAGACAAAAAATATTTGAATTTAAAATTTGAATATTTTTTGTCTTGAGCGGAATTTGAAATTCGACAGTGACTTTTTTATTTCGAAAGCAGTTTTACATGCAAATCGACTACGCTGAACACGAATACGGTGTCAGAATTGATGTTTTTTCAAGCGGGAATAAGGTTATAGAAAAGTTGAGCTACAACTTATATATTGATTTTGCATAATTTGTCTCAATTTTATGATAAACTATTGCTGTAGGTGAAATAGAAATTTTGGTGACTAGCATCTAAATTTCTCAAAATTTTAGGTGGTTGAGGGTGACCAAAAACAGCCTACTTTCAGGGGGGTTTACACCATCTCATACCAAGTTTTTTTCAAAATTTTTTGCACTATCGTGTTCAGCGAGAAATTCTGAGTCGATTCGGGCAATTACTGCGCATGGGAGGCGGAGTGTTAATCACGAACAATCGTAAAAGTAATAGCATAAAACTGTTTAAAATCGGATTTGTTTTCTATGAAGAATATCTATTGGGCTGTTACTAGCTAAATTGCCATAGCAATTGCCACAATATTAAAATTGCCGCAATAACAAAAAATATTGCTGTTCAACCATTTTAGTTGTTACATAATTTTTGTCTGTCCAATTTGAGCTCAAATCTATCCCTAGGCGAAAAATAATGTTATTTTTCGAGTTATTTTGAGTTATTATTTGAGTTATTTTTCAACCCCGAAAAATCAGAAAAATTTCAGGTCGATTTTGAGATTTTCGGGTGCTCAACCTAAATTGGAAAAGTGTAATAAGGTAAACTCTTTCTAATCAGTGTTTGCACTCACATTGTGTGAGAATTTCAAAAGTTTTTTGACACTGAACTGTGACTTTTTTAAAAAGGAAATTTCAGTTTTTAATATTTATAATTTTTACCTAATTTTTGGGGTCTGTAATGTGCAGCCACATTTTAATTTTTATCTGCAGTGATTTAAGGTTTTGACCACTCTCACTCAAAGGCTGCCAGTGAGCTCACTGCGGTAACTTTGAGGGAGAGTGATGGAAACCTGAAAATTTTTGCAGATAAAAATTAAAATGTGGCTGCACATTACAGACCAAAAAAATTAGGTAAAAATCATAAATATTAAAAACTGAAATTTCCTTATTAAAAGAAGTTACATAACAGAACAAAAGAACATAGATTTAACAAAAAGAGAGGAGAAAAAAATAAGGAAAGTAAGGACCGATTTTTTTAAGAAGCTTCACCGATTTTTGTTAAGTCTAATTTTTTCAAAGCCTGCTTAAAATGAATTGTGCTTTTCAAATTTAAAATGTCGGGACTAATTTTATTCCACAGCTTTATAGTTCTACCGTCCACTCTCGATATAAGCACACCCCTCAAGTTCGTTCCCGCCTAGGGTCCGACACTTTTTTTGACCCGATTTTCGAATTCTTTTGCCAAACCTTATTCGTCAGTCTGATCAGAAAAATCGTAGAGATTCTGATTCCACCAATCAGCTCTCGAGATAGCCACGAGTTTGCCGAAAAGACCCGCGGCTCTCGATATAAGCACACTTTTTTAAAAATTAGGTATGCTTATATCGAGAGCCGCGGGTTTTTCCGGCAAACTTGTGGCTATCTCGAGAACTGATTGGTAGAATCAGAATCTGTACGATTTTTCTGATCAGACTGACGAATCAGGTTTGGCAAAAGACTTCGAAAATCGGGTTAAAAAAGTGTCGGACCCTAGGCGGGAACGAACTTGAGGGGGTGCGCTTATATCGAGAGTGGACTGTACACAAAAACGTGGTGAGTGAAAGACTCATTAAATACAATGTGTGGATATCTGCGTTGGGAGGTGGTGATTTGGAAATAATAAGAAGAAATTTCAAATTTGAACAAATTTATAGTCGGAAAAAGAACACCATTTTAATTCTAAATGCTACCCACACTTGTCAAAAAAAACATATTTTGCGGAAATATTGATGAAAGAGTGATCATTTCTATTAGTTTAGACCTTCACAACTTTGATATCTTTCTTTTCTCGATTTTCTAGAATAATGTGGAACAGCTTTTTTAGAACAAATTAATCATCATGACCTCAAGGCTCCCTGCAATGCCCTTCAATAACTGTTATTATTTGAACGCTTTTCAAAATAAGTCTATCATTGAAAATAACAGCTTTAGCTAAAAGCTGTAAATAAAACACAAATGCACATTCATCTTTCCTAATTCAAGCAATACCTATATTATGAACAAAAATCTATAATAACAATGATTGCTAGAATCAACTTAGAAATTCTCGCTGCACAAGATGGTAGAAAAAGTTAGAGAACAGCTGGTATTTGCGGGTCATCTGCCCCCCGCACCTGAACCATACAAGTCAAGATTTCTGGTCTTGCAACTCGCCAATTTTTTATCGATCAAATTGATTTTGATTTTTAAAAGAAATACGAGCTTTCAAATGACATATCATTATAAAGTTGATGATAACTAAATGTAAAAATTTGATCAATTCTTTTTGCCATTTTTAAAAAACTTCCTAAGCACCTAAATATGCAAAATTGCAAGTGATAATGTCGACTGTTCAGTCAACAGTATGCATTATACGATAGAGCATTGAAAACTGCGTCTGAAAGTAATTTGAAATAAAGTATTGAGAGCCTTAAGAAGGGTTTTGCAAGACTCTTAAAAAGTTTGAAAAATCATTTTGGCTTGAAACTTATATTTTTCTAAAATAGCCTAAACTTCTAACATCGAATTCATGTTCAGAATGGTCTATTTTTGCTCATATAATTTCAAATTCCGCTCAAGACAAACATTTTTCAATTTGAATTTTTTTCAATATTTGAATAATTTTTGTTTTGAGTGGAATTTTAAAATGGTAAAACAATTCTTAAGGCTGTTGATACTTGATTTAAAATCACTTTCAGATGCAGTTTTTATTGCTTTATCGTATGATGTATACTGTTGACTTAACAAAAGGCGTTATCGCTTGTAATTTTGCATATCGAAAATGTTAAGAACGTTTTTGAAAAATGACAGGATTACTTTTTGATCATTTTTACATCTAACTATCATAAACTTCTCAATGATATGTCATTTGAAAGCTCGTCATCTGCGCTTTTGTCGAAGATCAAAAATATCATGATCGATAAAAAAATTGGCGAGATCTGCCCCTTTAAGTTTTAAAAAATTATGTTAAAAAAAGTGTCGGACCCAAGGCGGGAACGAACTTTTGCGGGTGCCGGATAAACGAGGTTTGGCTGTATATAATTTAGCAATATACTATTGGCTGATTCAGAGGGATAGATGACCCGCAAATACTAGCTTTTATCAAGCTTTTTACACCATCTTGTTCAGCGAGAAATCCGAAGTTGATTCTGGCAATCACTAGACTTGGGAGGCGGAGTGTTAATTGTTAAAGTTTCGATTGAAAAAAAAATCTTTTATGTAAAAATATCTAAAGGTGTATCATGTTCTTCTTTTATTCAATTTAAAAACAGTTTTTGTTAATCCAATCTTTGCTAGAAGCAAGCACATATGATTTGGCATCTTTTTTGCAACAATTAAAAGTAAGACTGCTAGAGATACTCTTTCCATATGCATATGCTGTTGACCTCTATTTAGACACACATAGGATTGCAACAATAATATTATTTTTTAAACCATCCAATTGTTTGCATCCTAGCAAGAAGGAGCGCAGTCAACTAAGCGTCCTCCAATTAAATTATAAAATTTTAAGTAGACTCAACAGCTGAATTGTACTCAAACGACTAAATATTAATAACGCATGGTAAATAATATTACTTTTTGCCATATTTTGTTATCAAAATGATTGCAATATCCTAGACTTTACCATCTAATTTCGAAGGAGATGGAGAAGACAAAGAGCTCATATTTTCAGAAGACTTCTTGACAATTGAGCACAGTGGTAGGCTTTTGCGATTTTTAATATTGTGCTGAAATATAGGTTGATAGGGAAGAGCGAGGTGACCAAAATTTCTGCGAGAAGTCGACACCCAATACCTTCTTCGTGCAAATTGTTCTATTTTGAAGTGACTATACTTCAGATGAATGGCAAAAATGCGTAATTTTTTGCTTTGAAAGTAACAGGTTCACATTTTCGCCAATGTTTTCAATTAAAATAACTTTTAAATTTTTTCGGCATGTTGTTTATGCATGCTTCATCCGATAGCATGGTGCATGAAATACTGAGAAAAAAAAGTTACCCTGAAATTTTTTTTTTGCTCTATTTGTGTTCGCATCCCTACCAAAAAAACTTGCCTCGGTCCTGCTCCTGTTGTTTTTTGCAAAGTTTTTTTTCAAAGGTCTCAAAGAAAGTTTCAATGCGCTTCTACCCTTATTGTTCAACCGCGTGTTCTCGACCGGTGAATTCTTCAACCGGTAAGTTCTTCAACCGGCTTATTTTTCAACTAGCTATTCCTCAATTGCTTTGACCTGCGACGCTTTTAATCTGACCTTCGAATTTCCAGGTTTAATTTCCAGGTGTTATCTTGCTAAGCGCACTTAGAAGTCACGGACAAGAACGCGATTTTGTGTCAATACCGAGATTACAACTACAGTCGACTCTCGATAGTATATAGTGACACCCCTGGGACCCACTCTTAGGTGTCACTATATCGAAAAGTCACTATATCGAGAGTCGACTAAGTTGAAAAATAACCCGGTTGAATAAAATGTTGTTCGAGAATTTACCGGCCGAGAACTGTAGGTTGAAGAACAAGGTGAGAGCCTGCAATACACTTTTTCGATCATTTCGATGTAAAAAATTTTTGTATAAAATGGAGAAAAAAATTATGTCTTAGTCTCTCGAGCTGAATTTTTTTCCTATATGTCTGAAATATATAAGTTTAGGATTAGTCTCAGGCAAAGGTAGAACACCATATGTTAAAAGGGCATGCTGACCTGTTTAAATTTGTCCCGCCAATTCGAATTTTTTCCGAAACATAGGACTTCTGTACAGATTTTTTGGTCTGGTTTCTAACAAAAAAAAAGCCTAGAATTAAAAAAGGCCTAATTAGAATAAAATGAGTACAGAAGTTGAATGATTCGGAAAAAAATGTAATTGGCGGGACAAATTTAAACAGGTAAGCATGCTCCTTTAAGATGAGCTCAAACATGTCTGTCTAGGCTTTTCAAAAAACAGTTAAATAAATGATTTTTGAAAGTTTTGAGAGAATTTTTTCTGCAATCAAAAACAACAGAAAGCACCAAGGCAAGTTTTTTTTCGGGAACACATATAGAGCCTATTTTCAATATTTTGCTAAAAGGTTTACCATTTGAAGTCAAAATTTAAATAAAAATCGACCCTAGTATAGAATACCCCCCCCCCCCCCCCCAAAAATTTTTCCTTCTAAAACTTAAGTAAAGACTACGCAAATTTATGTCCCAGAGCCCGGAAAATGTGCGCAAACTCTTTATTAGTCACAACTTCCGTACGCTGGCCTACCCCCAAGCCTGAGAGCTAAGCCTAAACTTGTTGTTTGCAAGGGTAGTTACAGCATTTTTAAAAGGTCGGATTTGGGGGGGGGTATTCTATACTAGCGACAAAAAATCTAGACTAAAAAATTTTAGAACTTAAATTTAGAGAAAAAGTCATATTATTCACATAGTTAAACAAGTTATCCACGCACAAAGTATTTCAGCAGAGTAGGTGTTGGTTTCAAAGAAACACACAATAGCAAATACTGCTTGCCTGGAGAGCAATTTGACTCATATGGTCTGCTAACAGACGGCTTCTTCCGATGTCACAGAAGTCAGAAAGTGTGTGAGAGACCAATACCTGCTGGATCCACAATCGGATGTGGCATTGACCTGACCTACAAACGCATATTCTTTACTCTAAAAGGCAAAAGAATAGGTTCTTCTTCACTAATCTCAAGCTGAAAACAACACCTAAAAACTTATATTAACTTTAGGCCACTCAATTGGTATACCCCTAGATTTGACTTGTATCCATCAGTGGGTTTTGCTGGTAAAGCTAAAATTCAAGCCAATTTTGGTCTATTTCCCTTCAAGTACGATCTCGGTGAATACACAGCTGTATGTTTCACTTTTTTTTAAATTCACCAGTAATTATAGACAAACGGTTCAGTACTGCCAGGAAAATTCAACCCATTGGCTTAACAGACCCGTGATCGGCCCACTTCAGACAATGATGCAGCCGTTGACGTTAGAAGAGACTTTATGTCGACAAAATCAGAGCAAACTATTTTACGACCACTCTGTAAGTTGGGATCATACGGTTCAGAATAACGACATCGGTTTTTTGGCTTCATGAAATACAAAATACAGTCGACGCTCAATGACAGAAGTTTGTTCCCACCTAGGGTCCGACACTTTTTTACCCGGTTTTTGAAATTTTTCCAGTTGTGTTTTGACAGTCTTGTCCCAAATATTGCAAGGGTTCCAACTTTGCCAATCATTTTTCGAAAATCCAAATTTTTTTTTCTATAAAAAAGCAAAAAATCTATTTAAAGACAGAAACTTTTGAAAAAGCCGGTCCTTAAACCGAGTTTTTGCTTTTTATAGAAAAAAATTTGGGATTTTCGAAAAGCGATCGGCAAAATCAAAATCCTTGCAATATTTGCGACTAGACTGTCAAAACAGAATTGCCGAAAGTTTTAAAAAATCTGGCTAAAAAAAGTGTCGGACACTAGGTGGGAACGAACTTTTCCTCGGTCCCCCGAGTGTCCTTAAATCGAACGTCGACTGTACTATTGCAGCACCTTCACCTTCCACAACACTGGAATATCAGTGATCGTCGTAGGTCGCTGCTTGTTTCCAAATGTGGGATGAGTGTTCTGCTAGAGAATATGGGTAGAACTGATGAAGAAGCCGCAACTGTCAGAAGCAATGCTCCAATACCTAGCTCATGCCCTTTTATTACTACGAAGTAAGGATAGACAGCTGTGGCCAGGGTTTTGGCAGTATTGAAAAGGGTATGTAGCAAAAATTAAAGTGATTGATTAAAAAAATCCATTTAAGCACGATTTCTGTGGGATTTTCCTTGAAAACCGCCCCTCTGTATGAATTACCTGGATGGAATTGCAAATCTATAGGCTATCACGGCAATGAAGGCAAATTTTTTGGTTGTGCTGATTGGGACGGGTCAGACTATGGACCAGCCTTTGAAAGCGGGGATGTAATCGGCTGTATGTTAAATTTCAAGCACAAAGAACACTTTTTCACTCGCAATGGCAAACGATTGGGTAAGTAGCTTGTGAACTACTGTTCAGTGTAAAATTTTTGCAATATTAGGCAATATAAATGGACTAATGAGCTCGAAGACAAGCTCTGTGTTTGAAACTAATCAAGGCATCTATCCAGCAGTAGGCATGGTCAATAAGTATGCTGAAGTCTGTGCTAACTTTGGGCAGCTTCCTTTCTGCTTTGATCTAATTCAATATGCTAAAGAGTTAGCGGTGGGTCGTTTTCTCATAAGTTTTCTCTCCCTTCCACAAAATAAATCCTCAATAATTTTTCTCAGGTTAAGGTCCAGACTGTTAGCCTAAACGGTTTGACCATTATTATTAAAGGGGCATGCTCGTCGCCGATTGGAATATTTTGAAAGGCGGGTACCAGTCAAATTCAAACGATATTTTAAAGGTCATATTTTAGTGAAACTCAAGGAAAAACATTGCTTTCATCCGGAATCAAACCGACGCCCAACCGTAAAAGCCCAGGTGCCACTCCCTCCATAGAGTATTTTTCTCTAAGCGTCCTATTTTGGGTTCCCCTGGTTTTTTTAAGTTTTCTTTTTTGCAATGTGTAGCGCGCTAACTTAGGCTTAAGATTATGCTTAGGCCTAAGGCTTAGGCAAAACAGAAAAAAGTTGGCTTAGAGAAAAATACTCTTTGGAGGGGGGCGGGCAATTGGGATGCTGTCACGCCCGACTTTCACAGTACGCCGCTGCTTTATCACTGAGCCACCGTGTTTCAGCCAGTGTTTTTTTATTACTTATCACAAGAAAGTACTCAACAAATTTGCATTTCAAAATACAGTCGACGCTCCCAATAATATACACTCCAAAAGTTCGTTCCCGCCTAGGGTCCGACACTTTTTTTAGCCCCAATTTTTTCAAATTTTTTACATTTCTATTTTGACAGTCTGGTCGCAAATATCGCAAGGATTCCGATTTTGCCGACAGTTTTTGCGAAAGACAATGACTTTGACATTTAAAAGGCGAAAATTCCCATTAACATACACCGGTTTTGGATTTCGGTGTATGTTAATGGGAGTTTTCGCTTTTTAAATGTCAAAATCATTGTTTTCTGCAAAAATGATCGGCAAAATCGGAATCCTTGCAATATTTGCGACCAGACTGTCGTAACGGAAATGGAAAAAATTTGAAAAAATGGGGCTAAAAAAAGTGTCGGACCCTAGGCGGGAACGAACTTTTGGGTGTATGTTATTGGGAGCGTCGACTGTAATTCTTTTTGAATTGACATGGTACCAGTGTTTCCATAAAGCAGAAGCGGAAATCAGAAACAGAAATCTGATGGCAGAAAGCAGAAGCATTACAGAAGCAGAAGCATAATGATTCTGCTTTTGAACTTTTCTGCTTCTGCTCTGCTTCTGCTTTTCAAAACGTTATGTTTCTGCTTCTGCTTTTCAAACTTTATGCTTCTGCTTTCTGCTTCTGCTTTTGAAACTTTCTGCTTCTGCATTCAGTTTCTACCTATTTTCTGTTCTGACTTATTTATTCGTTCTTCAAGCCTTTGATCGTACTCTGACTTTACATATTATATTTAAAATTAGATTTAGATACCGAGAAAAGTGCTGCTGAATATGCCGAGAAGACTGCTGACTCGAGTGGTTTTCTGCTGGTTATTGAATCAACGCCTGACAGTCCGACTAAGAAGGTAACTACTCTCACTTTTCAATGCAGCCTTTAACTTTTCCGACTATTCAGGTGGAAAACTCTGGCAAGTGGGATAAGCGGGTTCGTCAGAGCGTTAGCAAGCAGAGAGTCCCTGATGCTGCGCCTGTCAAGAAGACGCCAGCCAAGAAAGCAGCTGCTCCCAAGTCAAATGTCAATTCGGATCGGAAGTTACGCTCTACTAAGTCTCCTGCTCCCATCAGCTCCAGTTTTTTTGCTGGGCTGCGTCGATTTGGTGCAATTCTTCGAAGCTTCCATCTGGAGGAGATGATTAGAAGTGGCAAAGCGGTCAGTTCTCTTCCAAAACGCACTTCGGGCAAGAGTTTCGAGTCTCTTCCGGCCAAGCATCAGTGTCTGGAAGCTAAGAATATGGCCGAGGAAGTGGTCAATGCACCTGGCGATGATGATGCTCCTCTTGACATTTCGGTTGAAGGTTCACCTTGCTGCTATTTGCTTTTCAGTATGGCTTCATATCTAGTTTTTTCAGATGATTCGGTGATACGCCCCATTGTAGTGCTAGCCGTGCGGGCAGATGGACGTTGCCCAATTGCTCAAGTGCGCTACTCAGATGGTTCGGAGAAGTTCATCGCAACTGCTAAGCTGGCGTAACAGTCTCCATTGGTTAGTCAATTTACCAGTTTTGCTTATAGCGCTCAAAATTGATTCTCTTAGACGCTGATCAATTACTTTAAGGTCTCTCTCAATCTCGTTCGCTGATCGTCTGGTTCAGACAGAAGAATGTTGAGTATGAAAATTGTTTATCTTTAATTGTTTGTTTCCGTTACCTTTGTTATGGTTGTTGACTGTTGCTCAATAAATCTGCTTTTGAATGGCATCCGCTGACATATTTTGCATGTACTTCGGCTTTAGGGATTTCGTCATGGTAGTACAGTTGACTCTCGATTTAACATACACCCTGGGGAACGACCCAGCCGTATGTTAGATCGGAGGTGTATGTTAAATCAACCGTATGTTAAATCGAGAGTCGACTGTAGATGGCTTGTGCATTATCGGGTATAGACTTTAAGATATTGCGCGCATCGAAGTATGCTTATGTCTACTTGTATCACAATAAGCCCTGAATCAAGTGACTTTATGGTATTTAAAATTTGAAAAGATTTGATTGTTAACCGATTTTTATGAAAAAAATCTAAAACTAGGCAGAAAACTGGTCGCAATGTCTATGAAAAATTCATAAAAGGAAGAATCTGATCTATGTCCTTCCGAAACGGGCGCAGGGGGCTTGATGGGTTAGAGATGCGCGCACTCACTTACCTTAGAGATGATTCCGAGCATGACTCTCGATCATAATATGCATACAGAGTTCTTTTTTTGCCCAGTTCCAGTGACCAAAACGGGGTAGAATAGCCTTTAGTTGATGACTTAAATACCTCTCGTCAATAAAAGGTCAAAATTAACGGCAGTGTCAATTTTCTTATAAAAATGCGAAATGGCGGCCAAATGAGGTGCGGCCAAATGAGTAGTAACCGAGCAATAAGTCTTTGGAGTCGAGGAGTGTCTTATGGAGAAGAACGTCTTTTTACAGGAAAAACGTTATATTTACATAAAATCTGATTCATTTGGGTAAAAAAGTTTCGGGTTATTAAGGTTATCAGATTACAGTGGCTTATAATCATTATTGAACGTTGAATAAGTAAGCGTTAAGGAATAATATTAAAAAATATACAAAAACTGCAGAAAAAAGCAAAAACACTTTTTGAAAAGCAAAAATCAAAAGCAGGAGCAGATTGCCACGAGCAGAAGCAGAAAGCTTACAAAAGCAGAAACAGAAAGCAGAAGCAGAAAGTTTCAAAAGCAGAAACAGAAGCAGAAACAGAAAGTTTGAAAAGCAGAAGCAGAAAGCAGAAACATAAAGTTGCAAAAGCAGAAGCAGAAGGGCAGGAGCAGCTTGCGACATTTCACATTGCGACAATTCAAATTGCGACAAATTCAAATTGCGACAATTCAAATCGAAACAATTCGAATTGCGACAATTCAATTCAAATTGCGACAAAATCAGATTGCGACAATTCAAATTGCGACAAATTCGAATTGTCGCAATTCGAATTGCGAATTTGAATTGTCGCAATTTGAATTGTCGCAATCTGATTTTGTCGCAATTTGAATTGTCGCAATTTGAATTGTCGCAATTTGGATTTGGCGCAATTTGAATTGTTGCAATTTGAATTGTCGCAATTTGAATTTGTCGCAATTTGAATTGTCGCAATTTAAATTGTCGCAAGCTACTCCTGCCCAAGCAGAAGCAGAAACAGAATGTTCAAAAGGCAGAAACAGAAATCAGAAACAGAATTTCTGCTTCTGCTTCTGATTGTGGCAATCCGCTTCTGCTTTTTGGAAACACTGCATGGTACCCGCCTTTCAAATTATTCCTATCGGCGGCCAGCATGCCTATTTAAGTATATTCGTCAACTTGGTGGCTTAAGACACCTTAAAAAAATATTGGGAGAGGGGCATAGGGCACTTGTTTTTGGCAAGAGGCTTTTATAGCAGTATATCTCAAACAAATTTCTTGAATATTAAAAATTCTTAATTTGATAATTGTATGCTAATTGCAGATCGAAAAAGTGCCTTTGACAACGATCCAAAACAAGGATCAACAACAGCAGGGCAATATATCGCCTGATTTGCTCAATTCTTCCTCTTCCTCCTGCTCTCCTTGCAATTCTGTAGAGCTAGTTTGCCAAGTGGGTGACTCTACCAACAATGATTCTCCAATGCTTAATTGTGATCGTTGTGATCTGAACTACCACTCAAACTGTCTGAAGCCAGCTTTGTCGAAATCGCCTACACACAAGAAAAAAGAATGGGTCTGTAGCAAATGTGAAAAGGCATTAAAAGGGCCGCACAAAGTACCTGTATATGCAGAAGTCTCTCCAATGCAAATTATCACTAGAGTACACCCAGTGAAAAAGTTTTCCTTCGTTTCTCCCTACCAATCTTTGATCCACACTTTGTCCAGCCTAGCTGTTGAGGCAGAAGAGGAGGAGGAGGAGGATGAGGAAGATGTACAAGAGCTATCTCAGAATGCAAAAGATGCGCCCCTGAATGAAGCATATCAAAGTTTAAGAACAGCTGATCTATTTTGCAATTTGAGAGATAATATTCTTATGCGAAACAGCAAAGTGCAGCATGCAAGCAAGAACCTATCCAGCAGGGAGAGCTCTACAGCTATAGAAGATGACTCCTGCCAAAGAGTTGACGGTCAGCGGAGATCTGGAATCAGCAAGTAGGTATTTTAAGGCTCCTTTAGGCCTTTTATACCTTAAAATTAGCCACCTACTAAAACAGGCTTCATTATTTTTCTCGGTACTTGTTTAGTTTTTTTTCAGGGCTTCCATACCAAAATTTAAAAAAGGATATTTTCGCAAAAAACGGAACTTGAAGGAAAATTTGCAATTTTTTCTAGTAATTATCGCCATTTTGAAGGCTCCTTTAGATCATCAAAGTTGATCCTACGCTAGCCTGATTGGTTCTCCTAAGACTGAGCGATCCGAAAGCTGTACAAGTTCCAAACTGAAGCATTCTGGTTTGTCAAAACGTATCGAAGCGTCTACTCAGCCGAAAGAAGTGATCACTGATGGTATAATGACAAAGGAGTCTGCTAAGAGGGGCAAGAAGAAGCGGGCATTACCTAACTGCTGCTTTTTTTCAGTCCTCGGTTTAAAGGGGGCCCTCGGTTTTTTCAGCCCTCAGTTCAAACGATTTCCGAAAAAATTTTTTTGATTAAAGGGGGGGGGGGACACTTGGGGGGGGGGGGGGGGGGGGGTTGAGAAATGGTCTTGTAAACCTGATGAAAAACCCATTAATAGGTTGCAAAAAATTTTTAATATAAAATTATTTATGTGATTTTATGATGGGTTTCATTACATTATTCGACAATATTTAGTGAAACCCATTATAAAATCACATAAATAATTGTATATTTAAAATTTTTTGCAACCCGTCAATAAGTTTTTCATTAGGCTGACAAACCCATTTCTCAACCCCCCCCCCCCCCCCCAAGTGTCTCCCCTTTAAAACTTTAAAAATATAAAAAGATTCGGGGTCCCGAAAAAAGGAGAAATCTTTTTAAAAAGGACATATGGCAGCCCTGTTTTTTGCATCAGTTTTTCGTAATGAAACAAAAAAAGAAGACTGCTCGAACTGTGTTTACCGTGTTCGAATATTCTGTTACAGGACACTCTCGATATAACACCGCTCTCGGGACCGGTCATTGGTGGTTTTATACCGAAAGTGATATTATATATCGTATTTACTTTAATAAGGCGGCCCTTGACTTTGAGGATCGATATCTCAGCCCAGAGATTTTTTTGCAAAGCTGTTTTTTTACACACTGTTTACACCCACGAGCTCTGCCGATTCCGCTTTTTGGGTTTCCACCTAAAAATCTTAAGATCGATCTGAAATTTTTCCGATTTTAGGGCATCCGAAAAATGAGGCGCCCGGCGCCTTTTTAAGGGGAATACGGTATCGGGTACAGTATTATAAATCGAGAATATCAGTTCAGTCATATCCCGAGAAAATACATTTATCAGGACGGTCGATAAGCGGTGTTACATCAAGAGTAGTGTAATATCGAGAGTAGACTGTAATGTCATCTTGTAAAGCATAGTCGATTTAATATGAAAAAATGACGAATATGGAATTTGAACATTTTTTCCCGGTAGACTAAAAATCTGATGCGGCAATTAATTTGTCCCATTTTATTTAACCATTTTTATTTATTTTTCTTATTTACATATACTCTATATTTTTTTCAGTGCTCGTTCGACAACTCCTAGAGCAAGGAGAACTTCAGTTGAACCTAGAAAAAGACGCAGACCTTCCACACCCGGCCCCGGTTCTTGTTCAAACACTACTGTCCAAACAGATGGAAGTGCTAGCTGTAATAAATCACTTCAGAAAAAGGTTATTCGATTGTCCGAGAGCAGTGTTCAATCTAGCCCATCCACAACCAATACTTTTGTTCAAACTCCGTCAAGAACATATAGAACAGTTGAAACGCAGACTGAAGTAGAAACACCAGTTGAACCCACCAACCACGCAAATCACAAAGAGACCACAATAGACATGGCTAGACAGAGTACACAGCAGAATACCTCTAATGACGAAATTTCCAACATGAAACAAATCTTCTACCACTACCTCAAATCTGAAATACTAGAGGAATGCAAGAAAGTGGACGATTTTATTTGCCAGAAAAATTGTGGGAAAGCTATTAAACAGATCGAAAGACACTTTCCAGAAGTCTTTGAAAAGAAAAAAGATCTCAAAATATTGCTTGAGATCTATGATTATTCCGACAGTCTTTGGCGAGCTAAATTTGTAAGATAGCTATTAGATTCTTGAATGTAAATTTATTATATTTAGCCTGATTCTTCTGCTGTTAATGATAAAACCGAACTTTCTGACCAAACATCACGCAGGATAAGCAGTGCCGATGCACCTAGTACTAGTGGCACTTCAGATGCAATAAAAACTGAAAGTAAAATTTTGAGAATACACATTTTGTTATTACAGTCAGAATTAAATTCAGTTTAACCTCGCTATAGTGGCACCCCAAAAGTTCGTTCCCGCCTAGGATCCGACACTTTCTTTAACCCAATTTTCGAAATATTTTATCGATTCTGTTATGATAGTCTCGTCGCAAATATCGTAAAGATTCCGATTTTGCCGATCGTTTTTTGAAAAGAAAACAAATTTTGGTTTAAAAAAGTAAAACCTCGATATAGTGGCACCCCTTTTTTGAAAACAGGTCAAAAGAAAAACCTTTTGAAGAATGTAAGCCACATCTCTAAAGGGGTTTTTTTAATTGAGAGAATTTGAAACAAACCCTGCAGATAAATTTTTCGCACCGATCCCTGAATTACGTTGCATCAGGTCTCTCAGAACACTTTTTTGAAAGGTAAAAACGGCGCTAGTAGCGAATAACCCTCCCCCCCCCCAAGCATGCGACCTTTAAAAATTGCTGTAACTACCTTTGCAAACAACAAGTTTAGGCTTAGCCCTTAGGCTTGGGGATAGGCCAGCGTACGGAAGTTGTGACTAATGAAGAGTTTGCGCACATTTTCCGGGGTCTGAGACATAAATTTGGGTACTTTTTACTTAAGTAAAAAAGTGAAAATCGTTGGGGGGGGGGGGGGGGTATTCGCTACTAGGGTCGTATAAACTAGGGTTGGACAATGGTCAATATACCAGTCAAATAATATTATTTGACTGGTATATAAAAAATCGGTTGATTTGCAGAATGTGCTACGGTCAAGTCACAGTGAACTCTCCCAATAGTAACTAAACCAAAAGCACGTGCACGATGAGTGTCAACCGGAGTGTGAGATTTGGGGGTTTTTAACGCGAGAAGAGCTCTACTTTTTTATCTTAACTGAAATTTTTCAACTATTTGTACCATTTTGTAGCTAAGATTCAGGGCTTCAAAATAAGCCATTGACAAGCAACATTTTATTGAAAAAAATGAAGTAAAAATGCTTAGGTTCGCAGTTACGTCGACACTCGGGTCGACACCCTGTAAATTTCTTACGAAAGTTCGTCGAGTGAGGGCCTGAGTGTGGTCCTAAGTGCGGACCAGGGCTGTACCGGATACTAAAAAATATCGGATCGGATATCGGATACCGGATATGAAAAAGTGCCGGATATCGGATTTTGGATATTTTTGATGAAATTTTGAAAAAAAAATTGAAAATTTTTTCTAAATTTCAAAAAAGTTTTAAAAAATTTTTTCCGAAGATTAGCCATTTTTTCGGATATCGGATACCGGATATCGGATGTCAAAAAGTGCCGGATATCGGATGTCGGATATCGGATATCCGGTACAGCCCTGGTGCGGACCTAAGCATTTTACCTTCATATTTTTTATCAGATGTTGCTTGTCAATAGCTTATTTTGAAGCCCTGAATCTTAGCTACAAAATGGTACATATAGTTGAAAAATTTCAGTTAAGATAAAAAAGTACAGCTTTTCCCGCGTTAAAAACACGCCAAATCTCGCACTTATCCCCACTCATTGTGCACGTGCCTTAAGGGTCGACAAACACAATTTGTTTTGTAGACCAACCAAAGCACGGCTGGACTTACGTTAATGAGGGGCATGGTCGTAGCCAGGGGAGGGAGGTTGGTGAGGAAGAGGCACGTCGATTTTTTGCCATTTAAGCTCTCTTTCGCAAAAACGCTTTAAGTACCGTAAAACTTTGAAATTGACCTATTTACTTTTTTAATTTCATATTTGCAGCAAAACAGAATAGCGCAAACTTAGAAGGCAGAGAAGCTCTTCCCAATCAAGTATTTCTCTTTTTGCCATTTTATGTATCTAAAACGAGTGAAATTTCAGACGGTCAAGCAGTGTAAGCTGGAAAGTCCTGGGAGAGAATCCGTCGAAGTATTGAGGAACTAGAAAGCAGCCAGGGTGGACAGCCTGTTTCTAAAACTGTGCTTAGGGCTGAACAAGTTAGTTTTTTTCAAAGTAGCACTGATTTGAGGATGGGATGTTACATCAAATTAGAGGGGTGGTGGAAAGAGGGGTACAATTCAGTAAGTAGCAGCGTGTCAGCAAAGTCAAAGCTGAGTGCAGACACTTATTAATGAGAATTGTATTTAGTTTAAGACTCAAAAATTTATTACTTTTTATAACTTTACGCCAAAATCTTATTTCAAGCTCCAACGAGTAAAAATTGAAAATTGATTTTGGTATTTGTAGAGGATTAAATGCGCTTTCTAACGCATATTTAGTTGTCAATTTTCATTAAAAAAAATTGCAAACAAAATTACATTCCGAAATTACATGTTTTTTTTAAATCACAAAATTTTTGTGAAAAAGTTGTTTCTCCGTTTTTGAACGGTGAATGAACCATGGTGGCTTATCAAATCGGTCCTATGGTGTCCCTATATCGCGTCTGCCATTATATTGGTGTCACCATATCGGAGTTTTTATGTACCGTATTTCCTAATTTAGTCTCCCCCTCTAATTCAGCCCCCCCCTCCACCTCTTTTTTCGACTAGAACTTCAGAGTTAAAGCAAGAATTTCAAGATTTTCGGGCAACCAAAAAATTTAGTCCCGGTGGTTTAATTACAGGAAATACGGTACTAATAATTAATTTAAATAATTACAATCATCAATGTGGTTTTCTACTAATTACACTATTAAGGAAGCAAAAGAATTGATGTGGGATCCTCGTTTGGTAGCTCGAGGCTCATCCTACCTCTATAGTAGGGACCAACGAGAAAGATTGTCTGAATATGTACTTCTTTGCATAATTTTTGGTCCCAGTCAACTGCAGAAAAATATTGATGAAATATAGTTGTTTCAACCATCCTTTTTCATTTTATTTTTTGAAAAACTTGACCTAAAACTTGAGTTATATTTGAATTTAGCCATAATAACATACTCTCTTTAATTTACAATTGTTACTGCCATATATTTTTACTGCCTTTAACTTCCATCTCTTTGATCTTTGCATTATTTATTATTTGTTAATTTGAACACAATAAGAAGGTTCTTGTAAAGGAGCATACCGGGGCGCAACACGGAGAAATAGATCGAGAGTCTTAATTCGAGACCAGCACTGCCTTTGTATCTTGATTTTTTTTTCAAATAGGGTTCTATGAATGTTCCGCCCCTATCCTATATTGAGTACCGATTTTTGAACTTAATCCTCCCTACCGTTTTTCTTTCAAAAAATTTTTTAAAGTTGTAAAAACTATTTTCAGCGAATAAAAATTTTCGGTACAAAAATTTCAAAACATTTTTTTGTCTTGTTCACCAAATTTTTTGATACATTTTATGAGAACACAAAAAATCTAAAAAATGGGGGCCTTGGGGACCAAGGCAAAACTTTTTTTTTTGACATTTTTGCACTAAAATTTTTTTTTGCTGATATTGTGCAAATAAATAGTTTTTGAGACTTTTGGAGTGATTTTTTTTAAAGAACCGAGGGAACCAAGCTCACAAATCGGTACCCAATATAGAATAGGGCAAATGTTCCTGCATATTTCAGATAAAGCGGGAGTCATCAAAATGACTAAAAATATAACAGTACAAAAAATTGTTAATTTTTTTTGCGATGTGGCGCATGGGTATGCCTCTTTCATCGGGTATGCATTCTCAAAAACGATTCGCATCAACTGTAAATTGCATTTTAAGTTATTTCATGCAACTCTCATCTTTTTTGATGATAAATACATTTGTTTGTTCATTATTAGAGCGCAGCAAATGACAAAACATAAACATATTCTAGAAAGGTTGAGCTGTAATTCAAACTTTTTTTCTCTAAAAAGTTAAAAATTCAGTAAAATTGTTTTCGTCCGATCAAAAGCCTAAAAATTGAACAGTTGCAGGTTTTTTAAGTGAATGTTAAAACAACTCACTGTTCCTTCGACTGTATGCTTCTTCATAGCTCAGCATGCATTCTTGAATTAGTTCTGAAAATTGTGCTTAACATTATGACTCATTTAAGATGTTGGCGTTGGCGTAATTTGGCATCATGAACACCTCTTACGCCGTCGGCAAATCCGACATCGTGGACCAGCCATTAGTAAGCTTTTGTATTATCTTGCATATAAAATGGCATACCTACACGGTACATAAACATAAAAGAGCCATGTGAAATGCCATAAAATTAGCTATCGATAAAGGGGTGAATCATCTCTTTGTTTTGTCAAAATGCTGATAAAATAGGCAAATCAAATTATCGGAAATGAATTAAAAACACTGTATAATTTGGTCAATTCTCACGTGTAGAGCAAAGAATCGGTTATTTTATTATTGAATGAAAAAACACAAACTTTATGAATCACATTAAAAATGTCGAAAACGCGTTAGAAGGATAAAAATTTGTGCTATCGTTTGGTACGTCTGTCATTTTTTAACATCTTTAAAATAATTTAGGCGAAATTTCAAATATAGACTTACAAAAAGGTTTTACTGTGCGTTTTGGTTTAAAACCATTTTTGTTTAGATTTGTATACAATTCATGAGAGAAGGAAAAATTGGCAGCACATGTCTGATATACAACAGAAAAGGATGTAACTAAAAACACGCAGTAAAATACTGATTTCCCGCAGTAAAGACATAAACAAGAGTACCGTAATTCCTCAAATAAGCCGCCCCTGTGATTCAAAATCGTGTTCTTGGAATTGGGTTTTTGACCCATTTTTTTGAAGACTCCTCTTTGGTAAGTTACCCCTCAATTTGTAGCCAGTAAGATGAGCTACAAAATAGATGGTGACTTGCCTTGCAGTGGTTTTCAAAACATAGGTCAAAACACAATGCCAGAAACCAGTTTTTTGAATTTAGGGGGCGGCTTACTAGAGGAATTACGGTATTTCAAATTGTAATTTTTTGTATCAATATGTAGCTCTAAAACTCTTGTTTCTAATGAGCTATCAACTGGCTCAATGTGATGTGTGAAAGTGAGAGCACCAATGGTTTTGAAAAACGCTAAGTAGTTTCGTAAAAAGAGATTTTCCACGGTGTTTTTATTCATTAGAAACTAGATATTCAGGGCTATGTGTTGATCTGAAAAGACACCGGAAAAAACCGAGAAATACTTTTGTTTATGTAGTTACTGCGGAAAATCAGTAATTGACTACGGGGAATCAGTATTTTGGTGCGTGAAATAACTCACTATCCATTTCAAATTTTACTCGAGACAAAAAATTATTCGAAATCAAATTTTCCAATTTTTTGCTACAATATCCACACCTTAGTTCACTTGGCCATATAGTGTTAAGTTTAACAAAGAGATCAATAATTACCGTGTTTTGTGGGAAAAGTGACTTCATAGAGGTAGTAAAGGAACTTTCCTTTCATTTTGTAGTAGAACACTTCTGCCTCTACTCCACTAGCTTTTGGGAGTAAGTATTCTTTAATTAGATGCTAAAACAAACATATTTTAAAAAAGTCGTTTCACAGAAAAATCTTACTAAAACAGTTTTGCAGATGTCTTCGATTTCAGCTTCTATCTTTTTCTTCTCTTCATCAATTTCCACCCTCTTTTCAAAATCTTCAGCAGTGTAGTTGTCAATGTCGTTGTCCATGTGAATTAGGGCTTGCCTGCTGGCCATCCTTTGCTCTACTAACTGCTTATAGGCAAAGAAAAGAAGTTGGCGTTCCATTTGAGACAGGTCTTTGTTGAGAGCATAAGTAGCTTTTACCAACTTTTTCATGGCTGCAGCCATGTCTTCATATCTTTGAGCCTAAAATTTTACAGGGTATGTCAAGAAATTTCTTGGTTTTGAAATGGTCGTAACTTTTTTAAAAGTGTATTTTGAAAATCAGTTTCCGCCAATCGACTTTTTTCTCGATTTTTTTGTTTATAATGTCAAAAAACACGATTTTCGCTGGGTTCACCCTATAATTATATACAGGGTGAGTCAAGAAATTCGGACACTTTCAAATAGGCCATAACTTTTTGTCTAGGCCAAGCTCCGAAATTTTGTGAAAGCAGAACAACTCAGTTTTTAATAGAAATTTGTTTTATATATAATGTGTTTTAACACGATTTTTGCTTGGTCCTCTTTATGGTTTCGGTCCTGCTCTTTGGATGACCTCTGGACGGACAAGGCCAAAACCACAGGGGTACGAAGCGAAAATCGTGTTTTCGACATTATATACCGAAAAATATCGTCGCTAAGAAGGACAGAAGGGAAAACGGAATTTCGAAAAATAATCTAGAACAATTTATGGCTATTTCACAAGCAGTGAATTTCTCGACACACCCTGTACTTGCATTTCAATTTTTAAAATACAAAAAGTACTACCTCTTGGTCCACCAAGGCACTTTCTACAAGTTTTTGTTGCTCTCTTTTAAACTTGTCTTCACAGAACTCTTCAATGCAAGGTGAGACTTTATGAATAAATTTATCTAATCCACTTTCCAAATAAGTCATTGTGAGATAAAGTAAATTCAGAACAGCTTTAAATAACACTACTAATTTAAAAGAAGGGTGGCGGAAGAACCAGGAGGAATAGCATTATGAAATAAATTAGAAAACAGGAAAAAGTAAGCCACGTTTTCCGAATTTGTATTGAGAAACAAGGACACTCAAAGGCTAAAAAGACTTTAGAGTTAGAGATGCTAGCTGAAAAAGAGAGATACGGGAAAGAATTAAACAATGGCACATGCAAAAGCCTATATGCCGTCAACATGTTTACGGCTTTGGCATAACATAAATCGCCACAAATTAGTTTTGAAAGAGTCAGAACGTTAATAGAAAAAAACACTTTTGCAAAGCATACTTTTTAAAATAATGATGATTAGCTCGTTCTGTTCAAACTATCTATTGAAAAAAATCGCTCTCGTAGCGAATAGGCCTGTTCCTTTATGTCCATTTTTTGGGGTCAACTTTGCGTATGAGTGCCCTTTATGTCCCTTTTGCCTGTCCCGAATAGGCCTGTCCCCTAAATGTTTTGTTTTCAATAAACACCTATACAGTCGAACTTGGATAAAAAGACACCCCCCAAAAATTCGTTCCCCCGCTGGGTCCGACAATTTTTACCGTATTTCCTCTAATAGAAGCCCCACTCCTATTATAAGCCCCCTCTGGAGGTCATCCAAAATATAAAAGCCCCCCCCCCTCTAATATAAGCCCCCCTCCTCTAGTGGGTATCCTACAAATATAAGCCCCCTTTTTATATAAACCCCAGAATCAATTTTTTTTTTCGATAAATTGGTGTTTCTAAACGTGGTAAAAGATATGAAGAATGTCTTTATGTATTTCCCAAGCGCATCTTTCGAAGTGGATCGCTGGAATATTTGTGAATGAGTGAATTTAAAAACAAAAACTACATCGAGTCAAGTACTATTTTAGCGGGTATTTTGTTGGTTTAAAGAATAGCTTCATGCAGTAATTATCAGCAGAAAATCAGGAACAAACGATACTGATTGACGTCGGCTTACTTTTCAGGAATAAGAAATAAGTTGGCAGCATAGGTCAGATAAAAACAAGTCATAACGATATTTCGCAGAAAACTATCTTAATGTCGGAGCAAATTTCTTTTTGATTTTTTACCTTTTTTCAAAAAGTACAGGGTAAGTCGAGAAATTCGAGCACTTTTGATAGGCCATAACTTTTTGTCTAGGACAAATTTTGAAATTCTGTGAACGCAGAACGATTCAATTTTTTATAGGAATTTGTTTGATATATAATGTGAAAAACACAATTTTCGCTTTATCCCCCATGTGGTTTGGCTTTGGCCATCCAGAGGCTATTCTCAGACATTCTGCAAAGTTATTACTCTAAATGACACTTCAGCTACACAATTGTGTTAATACTTTCTGAAAAAGTATATGTAAACTAATAGAAAAGTTGAAACAAAATTTGCTGAAAAATTAAGATAGTTTGCTGCGAAATTCCAATACGCCCAAAATAAATTTAGCTAGAACGCCTCCGAGAAAAACAGTGGGTAAACTATGAATGAAGAATCAGTGCTTTGGATGTTTAAACTAGGGTTGTTAAAATAGCCGGCTATTTATTTTTCGGCTATTTAGCAGGCTATATGGCCGGCTAAATAGCCGAAAATCGGCTGTTTATAAAAAAATTAATGCTTAATTTCTTTCAAATTTTCTTATTTCATTAAATTTTTTTCTAGTTTTTTTTTAAAATAGCTCATTATTTAAATAGCGGCTATTTACCGGCTTTTTTGCCGGCTATTTTCGGCTATTTAGCGGCTAAATAGCCGGCTATTTAGCCGTTGAACAACTCTAGTTTAAACGCTTTTTCAACAATGTTATGTGGAAAATTAGAAGCGATCAGAGGATGGCGTAAAAAAAATTATGACTCAAAAATTTTTCCGCGCCTTCGGCGTGGCGGTAAAAAACCGTATACAGTCGACTACCGTTATAACATAGTACCCGCTATCACATATTTTTTTTTCATTTTTTCAAAATTCTGAGGATACCTTCACCCTTAAAATTTTTTCAAACTTCAAGTGGTTCAAAACTCGTGTTTTAATTTGCTGTTTGAGCTGTGTAAAAAGTGCCTGTTAGATTTTTGAAATCCCTCGCAGGCACTTTTTAGATAGCTGGAACAATAAATGGAACCAGGATCTTCAGACCACTTGAAGTTAGAGGAGGCGGCAATTAGAGCTGGGGCGGCAATTAGAGGAAATACGGTAGTTTAGGTACGGTTTATGTAGTTTAAATACTACTCAAATGTTTTAAGTACCATATAGGAGGTTTAGGTACCATCCAGGTAGTTTGAGTACCATCCCGTTTTTTTAGGTACCATCCAAATGATTTAGGTACCGTTCAGATAATTTGGGTAGCCTCCACCTAGTTTGGGTACCATGCAGGTGGTTCGGATACAATTCGGATGCTTCTGGTAGTATAAGGTGGATACAACCCTTATACAGTCATTTAACTTAATGTCTGAAAGTGAAAATTCAAATTTTGGTAAAAAAAGTTAAATTAACGACTTTCCCTTCAAGACAACAACATAAAAACAATGAAAAAATATGTAAAAAATGACCCAAGTGCAGACCCCCCTTTGAGTTTAACTGTATAATTAGTTCGGGCCAGGAGTGTGGAATAGATTTGGCAAGCGTCGTGAGTGAAAGAATGCCAGAATTTGTTTTTGAAAACAGTGTAGGTAAAATGGCCTAAAAAAAATTCTGGTTCTCGCAATTTCGGTGTCCGCCCCAATTGGATTATCATTGCAGATGGCCACTTATTGTCACCTGAATTCAGAAACCAGTTTGTTAGCTATTCTTTGAATGCCGTAAAAATGCGTTATCCGCTAGGAGACTGATTCCAAAGATGTACACTGTGTAAAATTCCTGGAATGAATTTTTTCTTGTCTGGCAGGAATACCATATAAAGCCTTTCAACAAATTGGCAAACTAACAATTTTAGAACATCTACAATACTTGGTGTTCTAAAAAATATAGCTTATAGGACTCGCACAAAATTACCACAATAAAGTGCAGCATAAAAAATCTCGTCATTTGCAACAGTCAATTTCAAATTAGAAGAGCTGTACAGAAACCAAGAGTTCTATAAATTTTCGCATGCTCACTCGATTGGTTTGCCTAATAAAAAATCACTTCAGTAATTTTTTGTGATACAGAGAATTTTTAAGGAAACTCTGTTTCGGACAAGGAACAGAACTCTGTTCGGCTCTGTCACAATCAAACAGAAAATATGTGTAGATATCGGTGCAAATTTCTTTGAAGCTATCATCAAAATTTGATACTTGCTGTAAAAGCTAGAAATATCAATTCTTTTTTTGTCTCATACTTGTATTTATCTTTTGGTTTTTCAATATTTATGGAACTCTCTCCTTAAAGCTTTTCTTTTTAGCCGAAACTACGTGATCTTGATTATTCTTGTGTGGGGCCTTAAGCAATTTCCTTTCGTCTATTGCTGTCTGCTATCTTCTATCATGCGCAAAGGATCATACTGGAATGTAGGTTTTTCACGCTAGCTTGTATGATCAAGTTTCAAGGTGGACTTAACTGTAGAGTTCAGCTATTTTCGTTGCTTAAGACCTTGTCTCAACCTCACAAAAATTCACTTGGACTGCATTTTAGGGACAGGAGTATGTGGCCCCTTCATCAACTGCTACAAAAATGAATGCCATAGTGGAAGTCGATGAATCCGAAGTCAATGTGAGTAAAATTTTTCTTTCAAGAGAGTAAATTTTTTTTATGGTCCACAAAAAATCTCAGATCAGCAGCAAATGAACCGTCGAATGGAAAGTATTGAAATGCAGCAACAGCAAATGAACCGTTGAATGGAAAGTATTGAAATGCAGCAACAGCAAGGCAATCACCGCATGCAGAACATGGAGAGTCACATTGACAGAAAATTCCGATCCGTTCATTTGCGATTGCATGAAGTGGAGAAGAAGCACGAACTTCTGACAAAGATGGTGGATAAGAACAGCAATCAACCGAAGATTTCTGAAACGAAATCTCCTATACCGTCTGATCCCAAGTAAGCTAAACTTGTTTATGGCTAATTTTGAATTACCGACCGCAACTAGGCATAAGATATGGCAAACACGTCATATTTTCTCAGGCAGCTTTACTGATTCAAAATTCCTATCCATTATTCCACTTATCTACCTGAACAAGTCAAAGACAAAATGTTTTGTTCCGTTTGTGCATTAAATTCCAAGCGTTGAAAATGTGAAAATCCTTTCGGTATAGTGTCTGAGAAAATGTCGACATAAAAAAGTTTGAGCTCATTTTTTCGCTATTAAATACTTTTTATAACTAAGCCTTTGACTAATAAAACCATAGAACCGGCGCACCTGTTTTTTTGGCTTCAAAACCAGGCAAAGAGTTCATTTGTTAAATGGAATTTTTCACAGTAATTATGTCAACAAGCGTAGGTCTGGTATACAGTAAAATTTGGATATAATGGCACCCTGGGTACCAGGTGGAGATAACGTTATATTAAGATGTGCCGTTGTAGAGAGGATGAACTTTTTGAATTTTTTGGCGGCTCACCAAATTAGGTAAAAAAGAGTGTCATTACATGAAGGTCGCTGTTACATCGGGATGCCGTTATATCCAGAATCGACCGTACTTATACTTGTTGTTTTTCAAATTTTTTTCGACACATCGAAGACTAACAGTTGTATCAAATTTGCTTTCAGATTTAAGCAGAAGAATTTTTCTAAGCCTACTGCGGAAAAGGAAATGACTCCTTATGAACTGGCAATGTTACTTAAACAAGTATTTTTTATTTTTCTTTTCTGAAAATTTTATTGCCGTTTGCAGTGTCACGAAGCTCTCAGGGAGGAGGATGAATATGAACGAAAACAGTAGTGTGTTGTTGCTTGTAATTATGTATCTTAATGTAAACCAATAAAGGAATTCTAGATTTTTGAGCTAATTCACTTTACAGTTTATGAGCCAACGGCGATTAAGATGTGATGCAGACGTGCGCAAAGATCAGATCAGGTCGATCTAGATCCGTTCAGATTAGATCGATCTAGATCAGTTCAGATCGATCGCCATAGATCAGATCAAGATCAGATCGATGATCTTGATCAATCTGATCAAGATATATTTTGGGCACCCTATAGGTGGTTCGGGTACAATCCGAGTGGTTTGGGTAATTATGGGTAAAAAAAGGGTGCTTATGGGTGGTTCAGGATGAAGAAGGGGTGGTTGAATATTTTGGATACCCTGGACGGGTTCGGGTATCTTCGTTTCGATTTTCGGACCTCTTGTTTTATGCAACCGGGCACAGGTTGAATACTTTGCCACTTTTCAATGCAGCTCGTATGGAACGTGTGATTGGTAAAACCGCAGTTGGATACAAATTGTGATTATATACCGCAGTTGGATACATTTTTGGACGACTATCCACTCTTGAGTATTTTAACTCGCGACTATCGTCTCGTGATAGTTTATAGTGATATTGCGGTGGTGGCATATTGTAGTTCAAATATGTAGTGGTACCTAAATGGTAGTACTCAGTTGGCAGTACCCAAGTTGCATATTTGTAAAGTTGTCGAGTATTCGAAATTTTCGAGTACTCGACTCGAAATCTTATAAATAATAAATAAATATCCAATAATCACCTTAATCAACAAAATTACTTATTAAACTATTCATATAGGTTATCGACAGTATAAATAGTATAAATTAGCGTCCCCCTGAACCAGACCAACTCCGAAATAAATAATTTATGCAATGTTTGAATACCTTCAGAAGGTTGAAAAATACAGAACCACACTCTCTAATAGAGAATAAATAATTTATGCAATAATTTATGTAAATAATTTATGTATAATGTAGAACCACACTCTCTAATAGAACCACACCCCCCCCCCAAGGAGGGTTGAAAAATAGAACCACATGTGGTTCTATTAGAGAGAATACGGTACTAACCAATTTTGGTAAAAAAAACTTTTTGGTGGCATTAAAAAGCTTTTTGGTGAACCAAAAGAATATACGCCATTTAACAGGCCCTCGATTTGGCTTGACTTTACTTGACCCCCCCCCCCCCCCCACGGCTGACCCACTTTTGATGACAATTTTGAAAAACCGATTGCATATTCGTGTTTCTCGACCCCGATTTAGGCGCGAATTTACCAATCGTTTCCGGTAAAGTGAAAAAAAAAATTTTCAAACCACAGGGGGGTATCATGGATTTTAGTCAAAATTTGAAAAATTTGAATTCGCGCCTTTTGAATTTAAAAGGGATTAAGGGCTGTATAGGGAGGGGAAGGGAACGTAAAAAACTGCCTTGGTCCCCCCTGTTGCTAACAGTTTTGTTTTATGAAAGTGGCAAACCTTTTTCTCGAGAAAAATGGTTTGTAGCAAACGGTTTGGATAGTTTGCTGCAAACTCTTGGTTTGATCAAACGGTTTAAAAGGTTTGCTACAAACTGTTTGCAGCAAACGGTTTAAAGGGTTTGCTGCAAACCGTGTAAAGGCTCCGGCAAACGGTTTGCCCAAACGGTTTGCCGGAGTATAGAAAGTGCCATTGCTGTTGCAAGTAAGTTTTATTCTTGGAGACTGCCTGACGACTGGATACACCGGTTGGATACATTGACGACTGGATACACTTTTAATACCCCTTCTTGCTATTTTAATTTCTTATGATTCAAGCATAGGCGCAGAACAGCCAATTCTACAGGATGGTCCAAAATTTGAACACTTTTAAGCCGTCATAAATTTTATTTTCTAGGTCGAATTTCAAAATTCTGTAAACGCAGATCGACTCAGCTTTTTATGAAAAATTTTTTGGTATATAATGTCAAAAACAGGATTTTTGCTTGGTCCCCCTGTGGTTTAGGTTTCACCTATCCAGAGGCCATCTACAGATCAGATCCCAAACCACAGGGGGGACCAAGCAAAAATCCTGTTTTTGACATTATATACCAAAAAATTTGTCATAAAAAACTGAGTCGATCTGCTTTTACAGAATTTTGAAATTCGACCTAGAAAAAAGTTATGACGGTTAAAAAGTGTTCAAAAAATCTCAGTTTTTAGTACGCATCATTTTGGCTAGTTTCCTTTAGTTTTGGTAGTCATTGCCAAAAATTGCGAAATTGAGGCAGTTGATGACAACAAATCAGTGCTGAAAATAGTTGCAATCGATTGCTCGATGATTTTCGGACTTAAAAGTCAAAAAACTTACTAAAAAAGTAAATTAAAACTAGAGATGAAGAAACGGGATCAGGACGGATTTCAGGACAGGATTTTATGGTCTGTCCAAGACCAGGATCAGGACCAGGATTAGAAATTTTAAAACCAGGATCCTGGTCGGGATCCTGGTCCAAAAACCAGGATTTTCGTTAAATTCCAGAAATCCGGTTTAAACTGTCAGCAAAATTTTTATTGATATTTTTCTACATTCATTACATCCAGTAAACAATGAGAAACTTAATGTCCAGAAATTTCAGAAATCAACACTTTAGAATAACAGATTGTATTCCAAATGAATGAATGAAAATACCCGATTAAAAAATGCAAAGTAATTTCGATCAAAATTCGTTTCAATATGACGTTTCGAAAAAATACCATTTACCGTATTTACTGTATTAACTACCCACCCTCTAATAACTCCCCACCCTCTAATAAGTCCCCACCCTACGGACCTTATATCTCAGCCTAGAGCGAACATTTCGCAAATCCGTTTTTTTGCGTTTTCTTAGTTGCCGCGAATTTACCTGATTACACTTTTCAGGTTTTGGTTGAGCACCCAAAATCTCGAAATCGACCTCAAATTTTTCGATTTTTTAGAGGTTAAAAAATAACTCCCCATGGGGACTTAATACAGTAAATAGGGTATATTTACCAAATTCGACCACCAGGATTGGCCGAAATACCAGGACCAGGACCAGGATTTTTAATTTGACCAGGACCAGGATTTTGTTTTATTTATAAATTTCGAACAGGACGGACCAGGACCAGGACAGGATCCTGTCCTGTCTTCATCTCTAATTGAAACAGCCCCAGAAAGACTAGAACTTTCGACAAAAGGCGATGCGTATATAAAGTTTCCGCCGCCCCCCCCCCCTTTTAAGAATTTTTTATAGTTCAATTTTTTATAGTTCCTACCTTGCGCCTAAGCCTTGGCTCTAGGTAAATTCGCCCACAGTAAATTCGCCCACAGTAAATTCGCCCACGGTAAATTCGCCCACAGGTAAATTCGCCCACAGGTAAATTCGCCCACAAAATTTGTCCCGACACGAAATTTTTGTTACTGCTTAGTCCACACTTTTGAAATTCATGCATTTTGAAAAATTTTGCGGGAATTTAAATTTTTTAGTCTGAATCAACCAAACCAAGTGGTCGTCCACTCGGTGCAATTTTTACGTTTTTCATGTTCCAAAATCTGTTTTCTGGACCAACTCGGACATGCTGAAGATGGTTTGACAGTGGCGAAATGCCGTTTTCTCGGGTATTTTACGAGTTTTGTGCAATAATTGATTTCCTTAAAATCAATTATTTTCCAATACTCAAAAAATACCAGAGAAAACTAATTTTACTATTATCAAACCGCCTTCTGCATGTCCGAGTTAGTCCAGAAAACAGGTTTTGGTTTTACCTTTGGTTTTAACAGGTTTTACCTTAAGTTGTATTATAGAAAAGATTTAAAAACCTACAGGAAGCCTAGTTTTGGAGTAGTTTTGTATCCCGTAGGGTATCCAGGTGCATGGAGGTGGTAGAAACAGGAAGTGGTTCTCAGGTGGTAGTACAAGAAAGTGGTATCCAGGTGGTTATACAGTCGACGCTCGATATAACGACTCCCCGATATAACGTCCCGCTCGATATAACGTCCCAAAAAAATCACGAATTTGGTCAGCTTTGACTAAAATTTAGTCAAATGAACGCTCGATATAACGTCCGTCCGATATAACGTCCCATTTTGGCCGGTCCCTTGAGGGACTTATATCGAGCGTCGACTGTACCAAGTTATTGACGAGCTATCGGTACTTAGGTGGAAGTGGTTAGAAAGTGGGTTCTTTTGGTTATCGGGAATACCCGACCTCAGTCGTGCTAAGACAATTTATGCGTAAGAATCGGGTATTCCCGATAACCAAAAAGAACCGAAAGTGGTACTTGGGTAGTAGAGGAATACAGTTTCTAGGCAGTGGTATCTTAGTCATAGTACTCAGTTGGCAGTACCGAAGTTGTAATTTACACCATTGAAACCAAGTGGTCGTCCACTTGGTGCGAATTTTTCTTTTACGTTTTTCACATTCTAAAACCTGTTTTTGGACTAACTCAGACATGCTGAATAGGGTTGGCCTCCTCTAAAACGCATGAATTTCAAAAGTGTGGATCGAGCAGTAACAAAACATTCGTATCGGACAACTTTTGTGGGCGAATTTACCTGTGGGCGAATTTACCTGTGGGCGAATTTACCGTGGGCGAATTTACTGTGGGCGAATTTACTGTGGGCGAATTTACCGTTTCCTAAGCCTTATATGCACAAAATCTAAACCGAAAAAAACCACGGTGCTCTGGGATCTTCATATAGATTATACTAATTACCATTGTATCATTATGTCCAATCGATGTCAACAGTGTTGCACAGTGTTGACTCAACACTGTGTATCCAGTTAGTGTTACGAAGTATGTTGGGTATGTGACTAGTAGTAGCTTTTCTACTAGGATTTTCTACTAGGAAACTGCATTTTAACGATACGATACTTTTGGGATAGCAAACTTTTCGGGAAAATGATACTTTCGTGAAATGTGCAATGTACTTTTCGGACAAAAATTTACATTTCGGGAAATGATTTTTCAAGGAAATGCCCTTGTTTCTCCTTCGCGGGCGCAGGGGACTTGCAGTTTGGATGCGCACACTCACATACCTAAGAGACAAATCACTCAAAAGTGACTCTGGATGCACGAAAAAACATGCATACCCAAGTCATTAACGTTCAGTCTGTAGCAAGACGCCCGCAATAGCGGACACGGACAATTGTTCCCGGCGCCGATTGTTCCGCGGCGCGATTGTTCCCGGCTATAAAAGGGACAATTGTTCCCGTCCTATATAAAATGACCGATTGTTCCCGCTAGTATGAAAGGACAATTGTTCCCGGCATATATAAAATGACCGATTGTTCCCGGCTAGTATAAAGCGACAATTGTTCCCGGCATATGTAAAATGACCGATTGTTCCTGGCGACCGATTGTTCCCGTGACCGATTGTTCCCGGCTGATATAAAAGGGACAACTGTTCCCAGTTTACATGAGAAACCAGTTTTAAACTGTCAGTACTATAAAAGCGTACTCCCTCCTAAACATTCCGCTACATGAATGGTTATTACTAACTTTATTGTCCTTTCCCATACGACATCAAAACGAAATAATAACACAACAACAATTTCAGGGGCTATAGCCCGGTTAGCCCCCCCCCCCACCATGAATACGTGCCTGCCTGCACCCCGAAGGTAGTAGTAACTGGATTTTCAGGTGTGAAACCAGGTCGAAATCTTTTAGCACTATCAAACCTTCTTCCTTGCTTCACTTTGGGTAAGATACATAGGCTTTGAGTACTTTTGAATAGATCCAAAATTTTGGATTCTAGATACCCCTTTAAAATGACCACACGGTAGTTCATCTACTAGCCAAAGGTTAAATAGCCTTTCAGACTATTTGAATAATATAAAAATCAATATAAAATAATGGCGCCCAAGTGAGGGCTCCTAAATGAGGGCGTCCAAATGAGTTGCGCCCAAATGAGTGTGTACGAACTAACAGCTTACATTGCAACTATTTTCTCACCGTGATCGATGCGGGCAAGTAGATTAGCAATGAAATTAAAATCCATATCGGCACTAAAGTATTTGTAAAAGAGGAAAATATGGGCACGAAAGGTGAATAACAACAGCAATATCAAAATAAATCCCAAAACTTGAAAAAATAAAACTGTCTTCAAGAGCTATATAATAGCCGGAACAATTGACCCTTTTATACGAGCCGGAACAATCGGTCGACGGGAACAATCGGTCATTTTACATATGCCGGAACAATTGTCGCTTTTATACTAGCCGGAACAATCGGTCATTTTATATATGCCGGGAACAATTGTCCCTTTTATGCTAGCCGGAACAATCGGTCATTTTTATATGCCGGAACAATTGTCCCTTTATATAGCCGGGAACAATCGTCATTTATATATGCCGGGAACAATTGTCCCTTTTATATAGGCCGGGAACAATCGGCCGCCGGGAACAATCGGCGCCGGGAACAATTGACACGTACCGCCCGCAATAGTAAACATGTCAGTAACTGTCTGACACGGCTATAAGATCCTGCGAGATTTTGTAGAAATTATTTCGAAAATATTTATTTGACAATCGAAAAAATAAACTCATGTCAGACGAGAATAGGATCAGAAACAAAACAAATATTGTACAGTTTATAATTGGACCAATTTTTTTTTCATTGAAGACGATTCCGTACTACTCATTTCTTTCAGCTGCACGATGATTACAGTCATGTTATCATAGCCGGCTCCACCACCAATAGTATCTGAGGCACAGCAGAAGAAGCATATCTGAAATCCTTGAAATGTTATTTTTGCGTCCTCCGAAAATTGTAAGGTTTAAAAAATTACCTCTTGGCCGATTTCCGATAGAGACATAGAATCTATTCGTGCGTTAATGAAATCCATTACTTCCTGACTTGACATGCAATTCCTGAATTGAAAACCTTAAAGAATATTGTGTGAATGAGTAGGACAAATGCACCAAATCCCGTCGCAAGCAACAACAAGGAGAGAGTCTTCCGGAACAAGCTGTGCGACAAGACATCTGGCACAGGAGAAATCATTTGAGCCTCTGGCTCTAATCTTCGATTCTTGTATGTGTGATCGCCCAAAGCTCTCGACAAATTTAAGCCTGAAAAAAGTACATAAAAAGAGAAAGACGAAATATGCAACACCCCCATTAACTCTTCCGTTTCTAGTGACTGTCCCGCCAGCTTTCATAATCTATTGTGTTCAAGTGCATCCTCGGTTTATGGTCCACGGACAAGTCGATTGCAAAGCCATCACGACAGAGAACAGCTCGAGTATCTCCGACATTTGCGACGATGACTTTATCCTAAATTCAGAAAAGTTTAAGTTCAGTGAGAAAATAGCATGCTATTACATCGAACAAAAAGCAAAGCGGTAGCACCTGATTCGAAACCCGGCCAATTACTTCCTTCTCCTCTTGTGGCGTTAAGAACCTGCACGACTTCTTTCTGTTTTAGAGATTGGTCGAATTGAGCAAAACAATGCTTCAAAGCAGCAGCGATATCAGTGCTTTCAGGGATCCAGTTTTTCTTGATAAACGACGGCAAGTTCTTGGACGCGTACCTAGCAACCTCACTTCCTAGAAATGAAATTTTACGGCATTGCGAAAAGTTAATCTAAGTAACCTCCATGACCATCGTAGACCGCAAAAGAGCACCATCAGAAAATTCGAGCATACAATTGTGAGCATCCTAAATAATACTTGAAATAGCAGAATAACACGAGACTAATTAATTGAAAAAAAACCTCCTGATGCGCGCGCCACCCTTGCATGGATGTTACGGAGAACCGCAAAGAATCATTTCCGCCTCTTCTTGTTGAGCTTCAGTCACAGGCTGCGAAGGAAGTGCTGGTCGTGACCACTGTAGAGAAGGTTTTTAAAGAATTCTTCGAACCGAAATTGCGTCTGAAACACTTGAGGAAGCACGACGCTGACAAGATGAAACGGTTTGCACGAAGCCGCTATTCGACGAGTGGAAGCATACTCAATTTCGCACCATGCTGTTGAAGGCTTTCATCTGAAAAAAAAAAAGAAAAAAGCGTTTGAATAAAGATAATTAATTAAATTGATAAGACGTACCCTCGTCTCATCGACGAAATCCACCACTTTATAGAAGATTTGATTGGAAACTTTCATGCTTACTTTTTGACACTGAATATATGAATGTCAAGATGCTAAGTTATTTAGAAGTTTGACTCATTCATAGGACCATCGACTTGATGAATAGCGACTTCACTGTTTAATGTTCTTATAAACGGCGATAGTCTTTTAGGGTTTTAGAATTTTAGGACATTTTAAAGGGGGGGGGGAACTTCCTATACGCATCGCCTTAGGTCAAGGTTTCGACTACCACTGGCTGTAAACCATATTTTTTCTCCTTTATTCACATGTTTGGGTCAAAATGATCCTCACACTTGGCTATCCAATAAGACTATCGCACAGCTTTTACACCTACCGGAGCTTGTAACCAGGCTAAAATAGGCCAAATTTCTGAAAATAGATGGTTTTCAAGGATTTCTTGACTGGCTACACTGAAAATTTCTGACTTTTTTCTACAAGTCACAAGTTTCATACACCAAATGTAGCCAAGAGTCTAGGCTTCATTTGAGCTATCAAACAGAGAAAACGTTAGCGAGAAGTTGGAGCTAGAATTCTAACATCCACCTGTGTTTTTATAGGCGATGCGTATAGGAAGTCCCCCCTTTGAGTAACCAACTTTAAAGCCCTGTTTCCAATGAGCGGATTTTCCTTTCACTCTCACTCTCAGTCTGCTCGCACTTTCACTCTCACTCTCAGTGTGTACCCACAGGAAAAAATTGCCTTTCAGTCTTACTTTCACTCTCACTTTGCACTCTCACTCTGACTTTCAGTGTACCCAATGAGTTTTTTTGACTTTCACTCTCACTTTCAGTGTATCCAAGTTTTTTCAGTCTCACTCACAAATTTTCGGGAAGGGAGAGATGTGCCATTTTAGATTGTGTCGAATCAAATTGTGCCTTTTGGTTTGTGCCCCTGCAGTTTGTGCCCTTTTCAAATTGTGCCAATTCAATTTGTGCCTCTTCTGTTTGTGCCAATTTCAAATTGTGCCTATGTTTTTGTGTCACGATTTTGATTTTGGTACAGGTCAATTCATCGATGCAACAGTCATCGACAGTGAAAACTTATCGATGCAAACTCATCGCTGCAAAACTGATCGCCAACAAAACTCATCGCCAAAAAACTTATCGCTTGCAAAACTCATCGCCGGCAAAACTCATCGATGGTAAAACTCATCGCCAGCTCAACTCATCGATGCCTTTAATTCGTCGATCATTTATTCACCGACACTTATATTTTGTCGATTGTCTATTCATCGACATTTTCTTTCGTCGATTATCTATTCATCGACACTTTTGTCTTATCGTTCTTTGCTTTTTTTTTTATCTTACCTCTTTTACATATTCGAACAACAATTTTTATGTAAGCAGATGGAATAGAACAACTCTTCTTTGTATTGACTTATACGTTATCGATTAAAATTTTTTTCAGGCTTATTTTATATTAAAGTATAATCCAATACATTTACAGTCGACTCTCGATATAAGAACCCCCCAAAAGTTGTTCCCCCGCTGGCGCCCACACATTTTTTAGCTCGTTTTCAAAGCTTTTTTAATTCTGTTTTGACAGTCTGTTGCAAATATCGCAAGGATGCCGATTTTGCCGATCGTTTTCAGAAATCGAATTTTTTCCTATAAAAAAGCAAAAACTCGATATAAGATACCCCAAAACGGGGTATCTTATATCGAGAGTCGCTGTATCTCATACTTCTCTAAAACCATAAACAAATAAAAACGCACACTCCACTTTATTCACTTGACTCGATAATAGACAATATAACAACACATAATAAATTATTCAATTCTCCAGCATTCATCATATTTCTTGCCCATTCGACTTTGCTCATCCGGCCTCGTTGCATCGTCCGTAACCTTACTGCATTCAGAATTCTTTGATCTTTGGCTACATCGCCTTTGCCTCGGTTGCACAATTCCTGCGCCCATTCCTAAATACGTAATAAACGTAATATGTTGTTTAATATAACTATAGATTCTTACATTGTAAAGAAGACGGTAATCACCACGAATTGCACTGCGTAGTCCTAGCATCATGTCCCACATGGATGGATTCTCTTTGATAAGTTTGTTGAGTTTGGCATTATTACTCTCCATATGGTTGTTGTGGCGAGGACGTCCTTCGATTGTCGCTTGATAGAGATTAGAGTGCTCACGCTTAAACAGTGGACGTTTTTCCCTGCGAGTTAGAGTCGCTTCTTGTCCTAGAACATTATTTCATAAAAACTAAATTCAAATTCTTAACTATTACCAATCCACGTTCGTTCTACATAAGAAACCAACCCTTGAAGTTCTGAGCGGGTTACCAACCTTTTGACCACATCATGAAAGAAGGATACCATTTGATTGAAGGGCACAAAGAACGGCGTTAAGAGTAGGCGGACCTATTGAACACAATATTATACATAAATCTTTTATGTACTAAATACCTGTTCATACACTTCAACCTCATTGACATATAGCTGAGAAATGCGTTCTTTCTTCAGGCGGCGAGTAATGGCTTGAACCAAGTGAAACGAGTCTCCCTCAACAGCGATACCCGAATAAACAGTTTGCACTGCGGTTTTGACTGCCGCTCATAATCAAACTTGATGCGATTTGGAACTAGCCCTGGATAGGCCTATAATATATTGTTAGCCATCTAAGCATGCAAAAAAACCCAATAAATACCTTTTTGAGAAGTTTGAAAAAAGCGAATATAGGTTTCTTCATCAGTAGATGGCAAGAGAGCAAAAACGATTGGAAGGACAAGTCGATTGCACACTAGCTCCCCATCAGCTGCTTGTACCATCGTTTCTCTTTCACCCATGATAACGTAGAGCTAAATTTATTTCTCAAAGCTATAAAATAAAAATCCTATTACTTAGGTAATATACCGTCGAAAATTTCTTGTCACGATAGCCACGTCGGGACTGCAACGCACATCGGTCATAGGTACCATCACCATACAGATGTTTGATAGGAGCCAGTATACCCTGAGTTTGGAACTGAGTATCACCAAAGAGTAAAATTCGCTAAAGTAATAGGTAAAGAAGACATACTTAGCTCAAATAAAATTATACCTGAGGATCATCACAACCAGTGTCTTCAAGAACAAAGAGCTCACCATCGGTAAACGTCTTCAGCTTATCAGGAACTTCAAAAGAGTAGTCGGTAGGTGCAGGTCCAAGTCCAAGCTTTCGTCTTCGCTTCTTTCCAAGGCGCTGTCTCATACTGCTACTTCTTGGAGTGAACCTCTTTTCAGCATCGTTGAGCAAAGCCAGAGATTGATTAACGGCAGATAGTGGAGCCTAATTTTTTCAATAAGATATGCAAACGAAGAACTAGAAAAGCTTACCATATCTGGATTGGTCTTCATCATTAAATCCTGAGCATCAATTAGCTTTGCATTAGACACACGCTGAGGAGCTGCTGCGCATTTGTGAAGACCTGTTCTGAAGCGTAGTTTACCCGTTGCTTTGACGATCCACAATCTAGCTCTGCACCCTTTTGAACTTGTCACATCGGTAGAAGGAAAAGCGATTGCATCCTGAGTCTTTGTCCTTGGAGAAGAGCTTGCCTTGATAGTTGATTTTGCTAGCTTCCTTTCGCTGAGAATTGACCCATTCTATGTCGACATCATTTATTTCTTCCCACTCGACTTCTTCCTCGCTACTGTATCCACCACTGTTGTCACTGTGCTCGCTGTAGTCGCTTGCGCTCATCTTAGCCTGAAAATAGTTATAAAACAGTTAAAGAAAAGAAAAATTGATCTACAAGGACAGCATAGTATGAATCAAGGAATAAAGCTATCGACGAAACACAAGTGTCGATGAATAGGCAATCGGCGAAATATAAGTGTCGATAAACGAACAATCGACAAAATACAACTATCGATGAGTTTTGCAAGCGATAAGTTGCTTTTGGCGATTAGTTTTGCCATCGATGAGTTTTGCCGGCGATGAGTTTGCAAGCGATAAGTTTCTTTTGGCGATGAGTTTTGTTGGCGATCAGTTTTGCAGCGATGAGTTTTGCATCGATAAGTTTTCACTGTCGATGACTGTTGCATCGATGAATTGACCTGCACCCCGATTTTACTATTGTAAATATCTCAACAATATGTATTTGAAAGCGCTGGATTCGCTCTTACGAATGAATGTTTATTTTACAGAATCGACAATTAGATATGAAAATATCGTCATTTTTTTAAAAGTCTTGTTGATTTTTCGCTTCTTTTTTAAATAAGCCGTCTTAGTCCTCAAAAGTACAAATATGACAAAACACCCGGCACAGTCGTGTTCAGCACAAATAACTGAGTCTATCTAAGATATTAAAACAATCAGGGCTCCAAGTGTTAACGAAACTTCTCAAAAACTGTCTCCCCTGTTGTTATTTGTATTTTTTTCCGAAAGTCCCAAAAACTATTTTGTTCATACTTTTTAAGCATTTTCATCAATAAAAAATTTCTGAATTTTTACTTATTGCACCACAGGGGCACCAAGGCGACCTTTGAGAAGTTTTGTTTTTTGAGAAATTACCTTAGCCTGAAATTATTACTAAATATTATTTGTTTTCAAAAATTTTTGGTTTGTTCAGCCCGAACTAATCACTGGTCAACGTGAGTTTCTGCAGAGCATAGATGTGGTGGTGCTAGAGGCTGGAGGAGTTCTCCATAAATACAAGGGCAGGACTATCAGCCTGTTTTTATTTCATGATCTAGTAGTGGTTAGTTATCATTTTTTACTGTTTCAAATATTTTTTGATTGCTAGATCTTCTAAATGAGTAAACTACCGTAAATTTTCCAATAAACTGACCCCTTCCAGTTTAAAATAGTGTTTTGTCATATTGTTTTTGACCCTTTTCTCTAGACCACTCTTATGCAAGTTAAATCATTTTGTAGCCAGTGGGATGAGCTACAAATTGAAGGGTGAATTGCCTAAGAGTGTGTCAAACTGAACAATTTAAATACTCTCATGGTGGTTAGAATGGCCTGTAAATGGATTATTTGTGACCTTCAAGATTCTGAAACATGCCTATAGGTGGGTCTGAGTGGTTAAGGCACACTCCAGAGTATTAGGGTACACACGAAGGGGATTAGGTAGCTTCTGGATGGTTCAGGCAGGGGACCGACTGAACTCCAACGTGTTCTCGAAGTCGGATTTGGAGTATCTCTGAATGGTGAGTGCGTTTTTCGCCAAAAAAAAATTATTTTTCAAGCTTCTTTATTGTTCAGACTCATACTTGCAAGGCTGCCGTCACTAATAGCTCATAGACGGGCCAAATGTACCGAGTTTTGGCCTAAAATATCTTCCCTAATCAGAGATACTCCAACTCCGACTTCGTGAACACGTTGCGGTTGGAGATGGGGTCGGAGTTGGCGTCGGAGTTGGATTGAAGTAAAGTGTGTTCACGATTCCAAATACTATAACTCCGACTCCAACGCCAACTCCGGGTTTCTGAACGAGCCATAACAATCCTAACAAGTGTACCATATAAACATCATAATTAGCTCTATCTTAAAATAGGTTTCCATTAAAAGCGGAAGCTATTAGGCAGTGCGTAAGCGTTCGTGTAATTCGGTCAAAATGGTGTGCAGGTTAGATCCTCGTGGTGTCACGATATTTTTTCTTGTTTGACCAGTTTCTAGGGGTAATTCGACTTTTTCGACACCAGATTACAAATGAGTGACCCAAATCATCCCTAGAAGCTGGTCAAACAAGCCAAAATAAATAGGATCGAACCTACGCATGATTTTGGGTCAAAAAACACAAACGCTTACGCAGTGCACCACCGAGACCACTTTTTCAAACATACGTAGCTTTCCCCTCTCCCTTTAACCCTCACCCCCTTTAACCCTTGTGATTTTCTAAATATTTTTATGGCATTGTGATTTAGCTGGCCAAAAATAGGTCAAACACCTCTCCAAAATGCCTTCCGGCACAGGAAATAATAGCAGCATGATGAGTGGTAGTTTGAACGGCTCATTGATGGATAGGAGTAGCAAGAGCACTCTCCCGCGCCAAATGACATTTTCCGCACTTAAAAGGAATAAGGAGAAAAAACCTTACAAGTTTATTTGTCGCCATCTGTTCTCTGCTTTTCGCTCCATGGAGGTGATCAGGAGTTTTGGTCAGTCTGCTTAAACTTTTGGCACATTCAACTCTCGATATAGCGAATCCCTAAAAAGTTTGTGCATGCCTAGGGCCTGACATTTTTCGGCCCCATGTTTTGAAGTTTTGTGCCAATTTCGATACAGTCGAACCTAAATATTGCGGCATCCTATATACCAAATAAAATCGGACAAAGCTTTTTTTCGTGCAAAAAACTTTGATTTTGTAGCAAAAACGCTTTTTTACGGCACCTCCAGTTGGTCTCGAGGGGTACCGTTATTTCCAGGTTCGACTGCATATAAGAAATTCCGATTTGCTTTTCTAATTAGAAAAAATACGATATTTGCAAAATGATCGTTAACATTAAAATTCTTGAATTTTTCGGGCTACATTGATAGGCTATAATTCACAGAAGACATTAAAAACGGAGGTGAAAAAAATTGCCAGACCTTGGCGGGATCAAATTTGGGGTATGCGAACTATACACAGAGCTGACTGTATCGGGTCACGGAAAGAAAATCGCATCTTAGAATATGTCCGAAAAATCTCATAACTCGTTTTAAGATTTTCGGTGTTTTATTTAAAAGAAAATAAAATATTGACGACTCTCATCAAATTTTTGAATATATATCTAGGATATAATTTTCTTCCGTTTTGGTTTCCGAATATAAAACTTTGCTTTAGATAGTAAAATGAGCAGATTTATTATGCAATTTTTCTGATTTCTTGAAAAAGTTGCACGATAATTTTGTTTTTCATTTATTTTACTGGCCTTTGTAAATTAGAGAGCAAACTCAATTGAAATATTATCATAGCCATCAGTATTAATTTTGTAAAACAAGCACCCGAAAAAACAAAAAACAAAAAACTTCACTCTTTTCTATTCACAGGCATTTTCATACTCAAACTGCGCGATGAAAAAGCAGACGAATTATGTGCCTTCCAGCTGACCAATGGATGTGGAGTGGAGGTGGGCGTGGAGTTTTTTCCAAAACCTTATCAAAAAGGCTAGTAAATTAATCATCAACACGATTTTCGAAAATAATTTGATGTGTTTAGAATCTTCGTGACACCACCAGAGAACTATTGTTAGAAGAGTTAACTGTGGAAAACTTGGAGTACCAATATGCCAACAGCCAGAAGAATGTGAAACCATTAAAAAAGCTCTGTAAGCAATGATTTTCTACAAAAACATAAATTTGTCAAAACTGCTAGTCCACACAGTGCAACTACCTGCGACTGCAAATTGGGATGCAAAAATTTACTTACCCATAGGCGTAGCCAGGACATTCTGACAGGGGGAGGGGCTAAATAAGCTAAAAATCCTGACGGAGGGGGGGGGCTAAACTGGCAAATAAGCAAAATAAGGTTGAACAAAAAGGAAAAAAAAGCTAAAAAAATCCTGACGGGGGGGGGGCTATAGCTTGGCTAAAACAACCCCCCCCCCCCCGGTTCGCCTATTTACTTACCGTTATTATCATTGCAGATCTGTGGCCACAGAGTTTCATACTACTGGCAGCATTAGGAGGCCTTCTCAGTTGAGAAGAGCAGTATCCAGTGTGTCTATCAACTTTTCCCACGGACTCCAACGGTTCACCTCCAAATCCAGATTGAATAATATTGGTGAAATGCACGAGAGATCCATAAGATTCCATTGATCAAAGCATTATGTGGTCTTACTAGCAGCTTGGCTATAAGCAACCCAAGATTTTAACATAAATGTGAATAATAACAAGTTTTATCAGCAGGTTTATTGTAAGGAAACAGAGCATAATACCGTAAAAGCTACACTCATACTTCGACAAATGATTTGTTTCATGTTTAACCTATAATTTATGTATCCAAAGGTCCGACAAAAAAGTCGAAGGTTAATAGCCTATTAATAATAGGGAACAGATTATTTGCAGCGAAAATTAAAATCAGTGTTGTAAATTTGAAAATTACCGCACCGTAACACCTCACGACACCCATTTTTCGACCATAATTTTTCAAAATGTTTATGTTGTTCATGGTAATCATAGTACTTTCGATAACTTAAATGAATAGGTTAATGAGGGATTATGTTGATCAAGGTCGTTATACTCACTAAGCGCTTTAAAAGGGCGATTAAAGGCGCATTCACAATGAGGAGTCTGTTTGCGAATGCTAAAACAGACTACTAACTAAGAATCTGCGAAACATTATCCTCGCTTTTTTTTACTGTTTTCCCAAAATTATTCAGTTGATGAAGTTTTTTTATTTCCAGTTGCTTTGTGGTTGCTTTTATCATGTAGATGAAGTTTAGGGCTACCAAATGAGCTATTGGCTGAGTGAATATTGCTTCAAAAATTCATATGAAATTTTAAGAATCCGCCTAAGAATCCTAACTCGAATCATAGTGCGGATGCTTGGGCGGGTTCTCTTTT